>CM065696.1:50509414-50544414 GCA_017654935.2 Phymorhynchus buccinoides | reverse complement strand
AAAGCGACGTCACACACACACACACCCTACAGGGAAAAAAAGAAGAAAAAAATCAGAGAAAGGAAAGGGCAAAACTGAACATGTCGAAACGGGAAAAAAGTGATAATCGGAACGTTTTGCCTTGTTTTGTTTATCCAGGCATAGAACAGCAGTGTGACGTCATCCACGAAATGACGTCAAAACCAAAGTTGTGACGTCGACTCTGTTCAAGATGGCCTGACCTGTGGTGTGTTCGTCTTGCTGTGTGTTGGTGTGTTGTGTTGTGTTGTGTGCTCTTTTTTTTTTTTGCAGAGCATTAAGTCATGCCTTTTCTCTCCCTTTTTAAAGTGAGTACGATTATCACGGATTCGATAATAGTTAGATCATCACTGTGTGTGTGTGTGTGTATGTGTGCGTACGTGTGCGTGCACGCATATGTGCATGTGTGTGCGTGTGTGCATGCGTGTGCGTGCGTACGTGTATGTGTGTGTGTGTCTTTCACTTAACGTCTATCCACTATACGTGATATTAGAGAAATGGTGTTTGTGTGTGTGTGTGTGTGTGCGTGTGCGAAACAAGAACAAGAACAAAATGTTATTGTCGTAGATCTAGAACCTTACTACAAGGTTATTGAAACGATGATCCATGCAATTATAATATACAACATTGGTGCTCGCAGTCAGCCCTCGACGCTGGAGACGTGTGTGTGTGCGTGTGCGTGCGTGCGTGCGTGTGTGCGTGTGACCTTACGTTGCTACGATTATTCAGTAGGCCCAAGTTACCACCGAACCAGTCGGGAAGTTCTCCAACTTCTTTCAACCAAACGGTGGTGACACTGACCGCAGATTGCAAGACAGAGCTCTAGATTCTCTGATGGGTTTTCCCTTGTAAAATGTGTGTGTCTAAGTCCATGTGTCGATTCTGTCACAGAAAAAGAAAAAGGCCGAAAGACACCCTGACTCCCAATCCTCTGGCGCGCCGGACACCAGATCTGAACAGGGCGAACGATTCGAGCCGTGGAAAAGAATCGTTGGTAGACCACGCCCAACTAGTGACGTCAAACCAGGCGTCAGCCTACCAGGGCCCTCCCGTTACGTCACTCCGGGCGTCAGCCAACCGTTCCCCCAGAATGAAGCTGTCGTCAGAAACTGGCCGCCCGCTTGGAACCAGGAAGCGGAAAGCAGTCATCAACAACCCCCTTTTTCCTACAACACCGAGCCTCGCCCACAGATTGACGTCACCGAAAATCATCCAATCCCGGAAAGGGACGTGGCAGGAAGCGGCCAGCAACCCCCCTCGACGAACGCCAGCCTGTGGGGGTCTTACCAGCCCACGGGAAGCGTCAACCATGTGTCTCTTCACAGCCGTCCCCAGTCAGAGGGCTCTGCGAGTGAAGCGGGCATTCAGACGGACTCTCCTCCATCCAGATCGCCAGCCGTGCTGGATCAGGGGCTGAATCCCGTGACTGATGATCAAGCGGAGCGCAACCCACAGTCCAGCCACGACGTAGTGTCCTTGCACGAGATGACGCCCCGCTCATGGGCGAGCTCCATCCGGTCCGTGGACGCCCCAACGCCGCAGCCCCCGGCTGTTTCCAGTCCCCCCTCCTCATCCGCCGCAGACATATCCCGTCCCAGAACCCTTCAGCGGGTGGCCACTTCCGTGGACAGCGGCTCAGAAACGCCCCACAAGAGCAAGGAAAGCTCGAATTCTTCAACGTCGCGCCTAATTTCAGAACCAATGACAGTCACCAACCCGCTCAAATCCAAATTCGAGAACTCCCTGCAAGCCGGACTAGCAGCAAAAAGGATGAAGATCAAGGCAGTGTCCGAACAGGGCCCGGATGTCAGTTCCGCGATAGACCCTGTAGCCGGATCGGGAGCTGAAGCGAAGGCGGGCGCCACGGACGGTGGTGCGGAGCCGATGCCCTTAGCCAACAAAGCCGGCCAGAGCTTTCTGAGCGTGGGTTCCAATCCGCCTTGGTTCTCGTCTCTCCAGGGCGTGCCCGTGCTGACCGGAGGCCCTGTTCTGATTCTGGCCGGGCAGGGGCCTTACGGGGGTCAGCCTTTTGCGCAGCTGTACCACAGTTACGTGCCTCCTCCTTCTTTTTCCCCTGATCAGCCTT
Source organism: Phymorhynchus buccinoides (assembly GCA_017654935.2). NCBI lineage: Eukaryota > Metazoa > Mollusca > Gastropoda > Neogastropoda > Raphitomidae > Phymorhynchus > Phymorhynchus buccinoides. Next base: position 50,542,310 of record CM065696.1, on the reverse strand, counting down.
GCCGTCACGAGGGGGAGGAGGCGTGCCAGTGCCAGTGTCATAACCGAGGTAGGTTGGGAAGATTGCCTGAGCAATACTCCTCCGTTGTAGACAAATGCCACAGTTCTTACGTGGCCGCCTATATGTTGTCTGCGTCGTAGACAAACAGACCCAGCTTTTATCATTACGTTAATGGTTTGCAAAGCACACGCAACACACACACACACACACACGCACGCACGCACAACACGCACGCACGCACACACGCACGCACGCACGCACACACACACACACACACACACACGCGCGCGCACACACGCACGCGCGCGCACACGCGCGCACGCACACGCACACGCACACACACACACACACACACACAACACACACAAATACACGTGCACGCACACGCACACACACACACACACACACACACACACACACACACAAATACACAAACGCTTACACAGGCCACGCATACACATTCGCGCACACGCACTCATACACACACGTCCGCACGCACGCGCGCGCGCGTACACACACACGCACGCACACACACACACACATTTCTTCTGCTGCTGCTGCTTCTTCTTCTCCCCGTGGGGATACCGGGGGATCTTTCAGTAAAAAGTGTTCCCCCACCTTCTGGAAGTTCTGTGCTAGCAACTTCCTCTGATCTATCACTCTCTTTGACTCTGCCTTTTCCCTTTTCGTACTCATCTACTATTTTTCCGACTTATTGACCCATTCTCTCCCGCCTCCCCCCCCCCCCCCCCCCCCTAAAAATCTTCCAAATAAGTTTCTCCTTTGAGCTCCTCCAAAATCGAAATGTGTTCGGCTGTATGCAGCGGGGAGACCAATGAAAAATGAAAACCTGACACATACGTACCTCACCCATTATGGACCATATGGCCTGGGGACGCAGAAGAAGGAGAAGAAGGAAAAGACTCTTCTTCTTCGTCACCGTCGTCGTTGTCGTTCCTGTCGTCGCCACCATCATCATTGTCAACGTCTTCAGTTTATGTTTTCCTGATTTTCTTCTTCTTCTTCTTCTTCTTCTTCTTCTTCTTCTTTCTTCTTCTTCTTCTTCTTCTTCTTTGTCGTCGTTGTCGTCGTCGTTGTCATCATTGCCATTATCATCATCATCATCACCACCACCACCATCATCACCATCACCACCATCATCATCATCATCACCACCACCATCATCATCATCACCACCATCATCATCATCATCATCATCATCATCATCATCACCACCACCACCACCATCATCATCATCACCACCACCATCATCATCACCATCACCACCATCATCATCATCATCACCACCATCATCATCATCACCACCATCATCATCATCATCATCATCATCATCACCACCACCACCACCATCATCATCATCATCATCATCATCATCATCATCATCATCTTCTTCTTCTTGTTGTTCTTCTCCTTCTTCTACTTCTTCTTCTTCTTCTCCCCCCCCCCCTCACCTTCCTTCTTCCCTTCCTCTCCCCCCCCCCTCCTCCTTCTCCTCTTTCATTTGCTTTGATTCATTTGTGTTCAATAATTTTGCATACATGTGTATGCATACACCAATTTGCGTTGTAGCACAATCATTTGCTTTGCTACCTTTGTGTTCAATAGTTTTGTATGTGTATCAGTGGTCGGATTTTAAACTGTGATCTTATGTGCTCAAATTTTGACGTGGTGACAGCCCTGACATGACCGTAGCAGTCGACGGGGCTATGAACAACATCAACAACAAAAAGAGAAGAGAAAAAAAGGACGGGTTGGAAGAATAGCCTCTGCCTAAAATCTTTAACCTTGCCACACTAAAAAATGTCTTCAGTTTCAGTTTCAACCTCCTCTTTGACTGAACGCTGCTTCACTGGAAGCATACCATTGTTCCCACATACCGCTAGTCCCACACTGTAATTTTACATCCATGATACGGCTAGTCCCACAGACCGCTCGTCTCACATCTCTCTCTCTCTCTCTCTCTCTCTCTCTCTCTCTCTCTCTCTCTCTCTCTCTCTCTCTCTCTCTCTCTCTCTCTCTCTCTCTCTCTCTCTCTCAATATCTCTCTCTCTCTCTCTCTCTCTCCTCTCTCTCTCTCTCTCTCTCTCTCTCTCTCTCTCTCTCTCTCTCTCTCTCTCTCTCTCTCTCTCCTCTCTCTCTCACTCTCTCTTCCAGAGGGCTGGATGTAAAAAAGCATGTTATTGCTTATTCTATTACCCTCTATAAATAAAATTCATTTCTCTCTCTCTCTCTCTCTCTCTCTCTCTCTCTCTCTCTCTCTCTCTCTCTCTCTCTCTCTCTCTCTCTCTCTCTCTCTCTCTCTCTCTCTCTCTCTCTCTCTCTCTCTCTCTCTCTCTCTCTCTCTCTCTCTCTCTCTCTCTCTCTCTCTCTCTCTGTGAACGCATGTGCGAGCGCGCACAAGCACACACGTACACACAGATACAAGCCCATCCAGTAGATAACTACATGTGCAACGCGCGCGTGTGCGCACGCACAAGCACACACACACACACACACAAAAACAACAACAACAACCCACCATTGTGTGGGACTAGCGGTATGTGGGAACAATGTATGGGTGCAACTTTTCCTGCTATACATGGATTTCCTGTTTTTGAATTTTACCAGAACAGGAATTTCCTTTTTTTTTAAATTTGTCAAACAAGATCTTTGTGTGTCTACTGTATTTTTCAAACACTCTAAAATAACCATTTGTATGAATTGTGGGGAAAGCAAACTAAAATACCTTCATAAATCATTTTTTTCTTAGCTGCAGGGGGATATTAGTAGTAAATCTGTTTAACGTCCTCCGGTCTGGAACAGACACATATGGGACATTAGTAGATGTAAAGATGGTGGGAACGATACTGGAGGCAATGCCCGGAGGCAGTGCAACAACAGTAAATTCCTGAATTTTTAACAATGCAGATGTAAAGCAGGGGGATACTAACCCTAGACCCTGGCCTTTCAGGGTTTTTTTCATTTTGTGTAGTTGCACCCATGACAGTGGTATGTCTTGCTCTGCGGTGATTAATTCTTTCAAAAGAAGCCACAAAACACCAATGCTTTCAAGCTTTAGAGATTTTGTATTATCTCTTCATCTGTGTCCAATGTCTGTATTTGTGAACCTCAGAAACAAAACCAGTTAACGTTAACTTTATGTATTTTTGTGCTGATTTACTTTTTCTCCCAATGGGGGAGGGACATTGCCTTATGCAAAGACAGCTGTTTCGATCTGTGAAGATCTCATCAGTTCTTGCTCTGCGGTGTCTCAGACCCGCCCGGGGGAGAGGGCCAGGAGGACAGTGAATGGTGCACCCCCTTACAACACCAGCAGGGGGGCAGGAGGCTGGTGAGGAGGAGGGAGGCCAGCGTGTGGCTGCCGGAGGGGAGGGAGGGAGACGGCGAAGGGGAGGGGGATGAAAGGGGGAGGGGGGGAGAGGAGGAGAGGCTGAGGAGGGCCAAGCATACCCTGGATCGGCTGATGGAGGCCCCCACCCTAGGGCGTGTCCCCCGGGGGCTACGGAGCTTCAGCCCACCGGTGAGGATCAGTTGTTGTCAGTTTTGTTGTTGTTGTGTGTGTGGGTGGGTGTGTACGTGTGCGTGTGTTTGTACGCGCGCGCATGCGTTCATCTGGGTTTTACAGAGGGAAACAGAGAGAGACAGAGAGAGAGAGACACAGAGAGAGAGAGAGAGAGAGAGAGAGAGAGAGATTTTGTGGGACGAGCGGTCTGTGGGACTAGCCTTTGTTGTTGTTGATTTACATAGACGGCCTTCAGAATTGTCTACAGCGCCTATTCTCCCGTGAGGGCTCTAGGCGCTTCACAAAGATAATGTATCTCACATGAACGGGGCATTGTAACAACAACGACAACAACGCACACGCTCACGCACGCACATACACACACACACACGCACACACACACACACGCACGCACACGCACGTACGCACACACACACACACACACGCACGCGCGCGCGCACGCACACACACGCATGCACTCACACGCATGCACTCACACTCTCATTCATTCCCCCTCTGACACAAAAAGACACACATGGTCAAGTCAAGACACGCTCAAGACACACACACACACACACACACACACACACACACACACACACACACACACACACACACACACACACACACACACACACACACACAAATCAAGTCGAACAAGTGGTTTTTTCCCCTGAGAGTGAGATTATCGTCCAATTGGTCGCAGACCCTTATGGACGTTCTTCATGAAGACTGGACGGTCTTCTCGGGAGGAGTTTTTTTTGGGGGGTTTTGGGTTTTTTCCCCTGGACTCCAGACACTCTTAAAGACCCACTAGGTCACGTGTCAAAATCACGGGTGTTTTCCCTCTTATAGTTGGTAAGAAATCTTGTTTTGACCAGGTTTGACTACCATACAAATGCCCCCAAATTGAAAACGAAACATCATTTTAAAGAGCAGCCTTTGGGGCATTGGTATGTGGGTCACAGCTACCCAAAAAAAACCCAGGGGACTTAATCGTGGTGCGTCAGCGTGTCTTTAAGGAGGCTGGGGGCATTGGACATTTTGTATTTGTATTTTCAAGCATTTGGTAAACATTTTAATTTTTTTTAAAAATACTGCTCCCACATGGCGAGCGCGTTGCCGCTAGTGCAGCAAAACCTATTTTTGTTGTGTGGGGAGAAGGGGGTGAGTAGGGGGGGGGGGGGCAAAACCTGGCTATCAATTTGGTTCATACCAGGCAGCAGGATTTCTCCCCGCTCTTATCGACTTTTAACTGCCGTGGGTCGTTTTATTTTTACACGGGGAAAGCGCACGGGTTAGACTTGCTTTAAGCCCTAGGCCTAGGCCTTGCGGTCTGAACGTGGAGTCTTTCGGATGAGACGATAAACCGAGGTCCCGTGTGCCCATGCACTTAGCATATGTTAAACGTTAAACCCAGTGGCAACGAAAAAGTTGTCATTTGGTCAAAATTTACCCCCCCCCATTTCCTTCCTCATCAGTCACACAAAAATCGCATGCAAAAAAGAAAAGAAAAGAAAAAAGGTGGCGGCGCGCCTCTGGCTGCGACGCTCTCAGACCTGTTTACTCTACTCTTTTCGAGTAGTATTCTACTCAATTTGGGCCTCTACTACTCTTCAAAACCTGGAAATAATGCTCTTTACTACTCATTTTCAGTGAACATTATTTGATGGTTTAATGAATAAAACTACACATTTTGCACCAAAACTACTGATTTTAGCTATCCAGACTACTCAATACTTGTGTAGGGGGTCTGCGCTCTCTCCAGGTGGGAGCAACCCGAATTTCACAGAGACGCCTCTGAGACTATAATGTACCTAACCTAACATAACCTATTTCATTCATCTTCTTTATCTTCCTGTGTCCGATGCCTCTCCCAGGGACCCGTCCACTATTCGAGAATGACTCCTAAAGGGAGAGAACGCCTCTCTTCACCACCCCCCACCATCACTTACTCCACCCACCCCCATTCGTCACCCCCATATCATTCAGCCCCTCCACCCACCACCTGCCTTTACTCCCAAAGACACTCCTCCCCTCCCCCTCTCCATCCCCGTGTAGTCAGGGCCAGGTCACTATCGCCGGCCAGTCGCCGGAAGTGGAAATCCCCGACCACAGCGGCCTTACCTCCCTTGGTTTCGGGTACATCCGGGTCTCCTTCGTGGAGAGGAGGAGGAGGAGGAGGAAGTGGGAGAGGTCCGTCTCCTGTTCGGTTCTCCCTACGGCCATCTTGTGGAGGTTACTCTCAGTGACTCAGTCTCTCTCCGTGTCTGTTGGCTCTGTCTCTGTCTCTTTCTCTCTCTCTCTCTCTCTCTCTCTCTCTCTCTCTCTCTCTCTCTCTCTCTCTCTCTCTCTCTCTCTCTCTCTCTCTCTCTCTCTCTCTCTCTCTCTCTCTCTCTCTCTCTCTCTCTCTCTCTCTCTCTCCTCTCTCTCTCTGTCTCTCTCTCGTCTCTCTCCCTGTTCTGTTGTCTCTGTCTCTGTCTGCCTCGTCTCTCTCTCTCTCTCTGTCTCTCTCTCTCTCTCTCTCTCTCTCTTCTCTCTCTCTCTCTCTCTCTCTCTCTCTCTCTCTCTCTCTCGTCTCTCTCTCTCTCTCTCTCTCTCTCTCCGTGTCTGTTGTCTCTGTCTCTGTCTCTTGTCTGTCTCCGTCTCTCTCTCTCTCTCTCTCTCTCTCTCTCTCTCTCTCTCTCTCTCCCTCTCTCCCCCCTCTCTCTCTCTCTCTGAGCGTTGAAATACCCCCCCCCCATTTTATATAATCATTTTTGTCTTAAGAAATTCATCTTTGTTTAACTATCTTTGGTTTTTTTAATTTTTCCAAGCACATTTTGAGAAAACCCCTGTATATATTATAGTTAAAGAGAAAGATAAACAACAACAGCAACAAAATAGTTTCGGGTTTTTTTTTCATTTATGCACTTTTTGTTCTTATCATTTTCTTCCACCACCCCCCACCCCGTGTTTTTTTCGTCATTATCTTTCCCGTCCCAGCAAAGTCTGTGCTTTTGCCATTCATAGTCCCTGCTTAATGCTCAATTACCCGGCCAGAGGACGGGTATTGTTTTTGGCTCTGTGTGTCTGTTCTGTCTGTCTGTGTATCGATTTCCTCAACAACAACAACAAAACCTACTGGACGGATTTTTGATCAGAATTTTTGGTAGAGATGTAGACAGCTTACTGAAAAATGTTCCTCTTGACATTCACGACCTTGCTGACTGTCTTTGATTTTTTCGTCATTAAAGACCCACCACGTCACGTCTCAAAATCACGGGTTTTACGTGCTTTCCCTCTTATAGCTGGTAAGAAATCTTCCTAGCATAAGAAGGGAATGTGACACGTAACGTGGGGGGTTCTTTCCCTTTTTTTTTAGATAACTCTGGCAGGGTTTAACACTGCACCAGTGCATTTCTAGTACAGTCATTTATTTCGTTGGATTTGGATACCAAATACCACGGTTTTCCCCCCTGCAATGTGCAAACTTACAATATATGTCCATCTGCAGGTTACCTGCCTCCAGGGAATGAGGAGGAGGAAGAGGAGGAGAGGGAAGAGGATGAAGAGGAGGGGGTAGTGGAGAGAGAAGTGATGGTTCGGGGACATCGGGGGAGAGAGACCTCGGTCACAGGTGGGCATTTAAAGGTGGACCCTGACGGATGAGGTTTTTGCAAGAAACACGTCGAGATCACCAGAAAGACAGCCTTTTCAGGGATCGGAACACTCACTTTGCTCAGGTTTCTTATAAATTAAACCGTCGAAACGGCGATTCCTCCTTGGCGGAGATGCCGGAGAGAGTAGCCATTTTGGATGGGTGGGTGGAGGTCACTCATTGTGGTTGAAGCGTTTTCTTTTTTGTAGTGCAGTAAAAAAAAAAGGGAGCTATTTTTGTTGTTGTGAGCGAAATCGTATAAAATTTTTAAAAATAATAAAAAAAAAGGCTTGTATTGCGAAAAGTTCGTGCAAACGATTTGGTCTAAACGCAGGCGGCCATTAGAAAAGAGACGGCAAACGTCTTCTCCTTGGGTGAAAGAATTTGACTTCCAGCACCTCCAGACGGTTTGATTTCTGGGAAAGCAAAGTGAGTATTGCAATATATGTAAAGGGTGTTTTCCTGGTGATCTGGACGTGTTTCTTACAAAAAACTCTTCCGTCAGGGTGCCCCTTTAAAGAGCGTGATAGGTAAGAGAGCGCTCCCCGGGAGGACCTCACCGTCTTCAGGAATACCGTCCATAAGGGTCTCTGACCGATTGGACGCTAATCTCACCTTCAACCTAAGAAAGTGGCCATTTCGGATACTCGGTATACACATCTGTATTGTTAGACATTCGGGACTTTCCTGGTGTTGCACTGCCTCCTGGCATTGCCTCCCATCATCTTTATATTTACTAATGTTCCATATATGTGTCTGTTCCAGACCGGAGGACGTTAAGCAGAATTTCACTCAAGGGAGTGGCCATGAGGGGTAGGTGGGTGGGAGGGGGGTGTACTCACACACACATACTCACACACACATACTCACACACATACACACACACACTCACACACACAAATACTCGCACAAGCACACACGCACACACACACACACTCACACACACACATACTCGCACGCACACACACTCACACACACACACATACTCGCGCGCACGCACACACACACACACACTCACACACACACACAAATACTCGCACACGCACACACACACACACACACTCACACACACACATACTCACACACACACACACACATGCATACACACACACACACACACACACACACACACACACACACACACACACACACACACACACACACAGCGTAATAATACACATACACACACACACTCATTGCACAAATTATCGTTTTTGTTATCTCTCCCTGCCCTTTACACTTTCTCAGAGGACGCGAGGTCTGTGCGTAGCGGAGGCACACGCGTGGTGCGGAGACGTAAGGCCAGTATCTGGCTAAGAGACCAGGAGGACGGAACTCCCTCCCTTCTGAATATGGACGATGTGGATAAGCAGCTCAACAGGCTGCTGAGATCTGGGATCCAGCGCTCCAATGCGCCACAGGTGACTGGAGAGAGAGAGAGAGAGAGAGAGGGGGGGAGAGAGAGAGAGAGAGAGAAAACAGAGAGAGAGAGAGACCAGGAGGACGGAACTCCCTCCCTTCTGAATATGGACGATGTGGATAAGCAGCTCAACAGGCTGCTGAGATCTGGGATCCAACGCTCCAATGCGCCACAGGTGACTGGAGGGAGAGAGAGAGAGAGGGAGAGAGAGAGAGAGAGAGAAAACAGAGAGAGAGAGAGAGACCAGGAGGATGGAACTCCCTCTCAGCTGATCAACAACTCAACAGGCATCCAACACTGCAACGCACTAAAGCTCCATGTATGTAAGCGTGTGTGTGTGTGTGTGCGCGCGCACGCAAGTGTGGGTATGGAGAGAGTAGAGAGAGGAGAGAGAGAGGCGGGGGTCTCCTTTGAAGACTTCTATTCCTGTTTTTTATATGTTGTTCTAGTGATTTAATGTTTAAAAAAAATCTCTTCACAATCTCTCTGTGTGTTTCTCTCTGTCCCTCTCTCTGTCTGTCTGTCTGTGTGTGTGTGTCTCTCTCTCTCTCTCTCTCTCTCTCTCTCTCTCTCTCTCTCTCTCTCTCTCTCTCTCTCCTCTCTCTCTCTCTCTCTCTCCTCTTTCTCTCTCGTCTCTCACATCTCTCTCTCTCTCTCTCTCTCTCTCTCTCTCTCTCTCTCTCTCTCTCTCTCTCTCTCCCTCTCTCACTCTGTCTGTCTCTCTCCCTCTCTCTCTCTCTCTCTCTCTCTCTCTCTCTCACTTTGTCTCTCTCTCTCTCTCTCTGTCTCTCTCTCTCTCTCTCTCTCTCTCTCTCTCTCTCTCTCTCTCTCTCTCTCTCTCTCTCTCTCTCTCTCTCTCTCTCTCTCTCTCTCTCTCTCTCTCTCTCTCTCTCTCTCTCTCTCTCTCTCTCTCTCTCCAATCTGACCAATCAGACAAGAGCTAGCGATATCTTCCCGCTAAAGTTTAATAAATTCGTTTCTTTGACCCCTTTTTGTCGCAGATAACGTTCTGCGCGCGCACGGCGCTCTCTTGTGAAGCTCTTCCCAGGGTTTCAGGCCTACTACCGTGGCTTAACAAAACTTCGGCTATGTAATTATTGGTACCCCTGGGGCAGTGGGTGGATGCCTCGTGCCTCCATATGGGGAGCTGGACGACCACGCCCCCTCCACGAGTCTCTCCCCGTGGGGGTGGGGGTTGGGTCTTCATTTGAGCTCCTCGTGTGTTGGCTGAACGCAGCGGGGAGACCAGTGAACACTGAAAACGGACACATACGTACTTTAAACATTATGGCCTTATGGGCCTGGGAACACAGAAGATTGGTAGCCCTGCTTTTGAACTCTTCTAGCACCAAGACATCACTCTACACTCTTCCCAAATGCAAAGACATTCACTGCCAAGCACCCTGCCATGTGTGTGTCTGCTTTTAGAGCTTTTTGTCACTGTTTCTGTCGTTAAAGCAACGCATGCTCACTCCAAAAAATAGTTACTCCCCTCTTGTCGGTTGAGATGCAACGGACCACCAAGAACGTCAAAAAATACCTGCCGCTAGAAGAGTTAAAAGAAATAGACGTAGACATTATAAATACTAGAGCGTTCAGACGCTAAATCACCAACCGTGCGCCTCATATCGTGCCGACTTGCTCTTTTACTTGTATTTTCAAAACCGCAGCGTTTTCGGCTCCAGTGACCTTGACCTTTGACCCATGACCTTCATTATCGAACGTGGCCTAGATCTTCCTACTACATACCCGCATGCAAAATGTGAGCACCCTAAGTCCATCCGTTCGAACGCTAGAGAGGATACATACAAACATACAAACATACAAACACCACCTCAGACACGAGTGAAAACATTACCAATCCGCTCTCTGCGATCACGGTTGGTAATTATTCACTTTTCTGTGGTTCACAGGGGGACAGAGCGATAGAGAGAACCGGACCCAGGAAACGGAAACACCGAAGCCGGAGCTCTTCCACGCAGATGACGAGGCCCTATACCACAGTTAGCGTCCAGCCAGGTCACAGTATTTTTGTTATTATCTTCTTCTGCGTCCCCAGGCCATATGGCCATAATGGGTAAGGTACGTATGTATCCGGTTTTCAGTTTTCACTGGTCTCCCCGCCTAGCGTACAGCCGACGCATTCCGATTTTCGGAGGAGCTCGAGGGAGAACAGTTATTTGGAAGATTTTTGTTGTTTGTAAAAAGGCAGGAGAATGGGGCCAATAAGTGAGAAAGATAGTAGATGATGGAAAGCAAAGGGAAAAGGCAGAGTCAAAGAGAGTGGCAGATTAGAGGAAGTTACAAGCATAGTACTTCCAGAAGGTGGGGGAACCATTTTTTACAAAAGACCCCCCGGTATCCCCACGGGGAGGTATGTTTGTTATGATTTTATTCAGTAACATGAGAGCTGTACAATTGATGGTTTTCTACAGTAATTGAAAATCATAGTACAGTTTAGTCTCTTGTTGAAGACTATGACTCTCAAACGAGGGGGGGGGGGGTCTTTGCACCGGCTCTGGTGCTGCAGCCAGAGGGATGGGTTGGCCTTTGGGGACCTTCCCCCAACGCCAGCTGTGTCCTCAAATCCTTTTAGGGTCGAGAGAGTGGGGATGTACCCTGGGCAAGGTATCTCCACTATAAACAAGTTTTAGCCCAGCCCGCCAGAATAGCATCCGCCCCCTCTGCTATCTGGTAGTCATAGTCGGAAACGACTGACTAGCATACATAGTCATTTTTTAAAACAAAATTGAAGGAAAGTCTGTCTTATACTTTACTCACCTCAAATTTAATTTTCGCACTGAAAATTATCTCGGGCAAGCAGCAAAACGATGGCGGTAAGGATCAGTCTATAACTATTTTCATAAAACTGAAAGAAGCAGACTTTGATATTGAGGGTCGTAAGCATGAAGGGGGTGTCTAAAAATAATACAACTTTGCCTTTAAAGGTGGACCCTGACGGATGAGTTTTTGCCAGAAACACGTCGACATCACCAGAAAGACAGCCTTTTCAAGGATCGGAACACTCAATTTGCTCTGGTTTCCTATAAATTAAACCGTCAAAACGGCGATTTCTCCTTGGCGGAGATGCCGGATAGAGTAGCCATTTTGGATGGGGTGGGTGGAGGTCACTCATTGTGGTTGAAGCGTTTTGTAGTGCAGTAGAAAATAATGGAGCTGTTTCCTTTGTTGTGAGCGAAACTCCTTTAAATAAACAATATCAAATTTAAAATAATAAAAAAGCAAAAGGCATGTATTGCGAAAATTTGGTGCAAACGATTTGGCGGCCACTAGAAAAGAGACGGCACACGTCTTCTCTTTGGGTGAAATAATTTGACTTCCAGCACCTCCGCCAAGGAGGAATCGCCGATTTGACGGTTTGATTTCTTGGAAACCAGAGCAAAGTGAGTGTTGCGATCTCTGTAAAGGGTGATCTCGACGTGTTTCTTACAACTCATCCGTCAGGGTGCCCCTTTAAGAAAGAGTCAAAAACTCCCTATTCTATATCAGATCTCTACAAATTGATGTAGGCTACACTGTATCTTGGATGTCAAACATCAAATGACAGTAACATCAAAACTAGCTAAGAGTTTTGAAATTAATATGTTTGCTGTGTATTCATGATTAGGAGTGTTAGTTCCATCTTGTGTGTTGGGTTGGGTTTTGTTTTACCCTCCACCATCCCCGCCTTCGTTTTTTTGCCGTTTGCTTTCATTTGTTGTTGTTGTAAAGATGCAGATCCATCCACACACACCCTCCTCCATTTCTCGGTACTTTCCGATTTTTTTTCAGTATTACCTTTCTTACTGCAGATTGAGCACTTCAACCTCTTTCGTTCCTCCCGTGGGGATACCGGGGGGGGGGGGGGGGGCTCTGCCTTTTCCCCTTTGCTTACTGTCATCTGCTATCTTTCTATCTCACTGGTCCATCCATTCTACTAGGCCTTTTTTCTATACATTCTTACAAAGGTTTCTTCAGCCGAAGTCGGACATGCTGGGCCTAACTATTTCTTAGTTAGGCGCGTAATGGCAGCATGACGCATCTACGCTCATGGCAGGAAACTGTCTGAGCGAACAAAGAAGAAGAAGAAGAAGAAGAAGAACCTCTTTCGTTTGCTATATTTAACTTTAATTTTCATCCGTTTACATCATTCGATAATAGTAGAAGATAAAGGCAAGACGGAAAGAAAGCAATGAACCAAGACTGTGACCAAGGCTCCGCGGCTGTTGTGTGCACTGCGCTACATAATTATGAAATAATGGCCTTTATTGTTATGAAAGCGATTAATTATTCACCAAAGATAATGAGCAACTTAGGACGCGCATTTTACCGCCAGGGGGCAATCAAACCAGTAGGGGCTTAGCGCGTGATATTCTTAGTTGGGCGTAGTGAGAGAGAGAGGGGGGGACTCATCTCCTTCTCTCTCTCTCTCTCTCTCTGACTATGCCCAACTAAGAATATCACGCGCTAAGCCCCCACTGGCTTGATTGCCCCCTGGCGGTCAAATCATCGTCCTAAGTTGACCATTAGCTCGAAAAGTTGATAAAATACAGCTTAATATTTGCTAAGAAAGGCAAGCCTGAAAATGCGAGGGGAGCCGGGAAATCGAAGGGGGGGGGGGGGGGGGGGGGGGGTGTGTGTAGATCTGCACCTTTACCATATTTGTCGGTGAAATTAAAAAACCTCGTATTTCATTTTTGGGGGGTTTGAGTTAGATACATAGTCAGCTCTCTAATTTTCCCCGCCACCTTCCATCAAAAGCTTGTATCTCTAACGACTTTCTATCTGGGGTAATATTAATGCGGTTGTGTAAATGGAAGAAAAACTCGTAAGTCCCAAATTCAGATCTAATTAAGGACAAAAACCTCGTATCTTCGTTCTTTTCAAGAATTTAACACAAAAAAATTGTTTAACAAAATGCAGGACTAAACTCGCAATGTCTTGAACAACATATGCATCATAGTTAATTAGTTGCGGTAAACGCGGTTAATTTGTAAAAGTTTTTTTCTCCATTTTTCTCAAAACTACCAAAATTGAGATACGGAGGTTTTTGAATTTCACCGACGATATTTTTAAAAACATCTTTTATTTTCATCCCCCCCCCACTTTCTTTTTTTAATTTATAGATGACAGTTGTAGTGGCAGGCCCATGGGCACCCAGACTCCTCCGTTAGTTACCGACCAGGATGGTCACACTCCGCCTGTGGTGCGTAGGAACAGTTCCAGCGATGAGAGGGAGTTTGAAGGTATGTGGTTGGTTGGTTGGTGTGTGTGTGTGTGTGTGTGTGTTAGTGCGTGTGTGTGTGTGAGTATGTATGTTGTGTGTGTGTGTGTGTGTGTGTGTGTGTGTGTGTGTGTGTGTGTGTGTGTGGTGTGTGTGTGTGTGTGTGTGAGGTAGTAGGGTACTTTATAGTCACAGAGGCGTCTCTGTGAAATTCGGGTTGCTCCCACCTGGAGAGAGCGTCGCAGCCAGAGACACATTTTTTTTTTGCATGTGATTTTTGTGTGATTGATGAGGAAGGAAGGGGGGTGGGGGGTGGGGTGTTAAATTTTGACCAAATAACTTTTTCGTTGCCACTGAGTTTAACGTGTGCTAATAGTAAGATGTGTGTGTCAAGTCAGGTCAAGTCAAGTCAAAATGTTCTTTATTGAGGCTTAAAGAATAAGCTAACAAAGCTTTTTCCCCCCTCCTGCCCTGTATGTGTGTGTGTGTGTGTGTGTGTGTATGTATGTATGTGTGTGTGTGTGTGTGTATGTGTAGTGTGTGTGTGTGTACGTGCGTGTGTGTGTGTGTGTGTTAGTGTGTAGTGCGTGCGTGTGTGTGTATAGATCGTTGTGTGTGTGTGTGTGTGTGAGGTAGGTTGTGTGTTTGTGTGTGTGTAGTGTGTGTGTGTGTGTGTGTAGGCATGTTTGTGTGGAGTGTGTGAAGAGGTGGGTGAAAAGATGATCAAAGTTTGTGTTTGGGAATACCGGTGGGTGGATGGGTGTGGGGTTCAGTTTCGTGTGTGTGTGCGTGCGGTGCGTTTGCGTGCGTGTGCGTGCGCGTGCGTGCGTGTGCTTGTGTGTGTGTGCGCGTACGCGCATGAAGGAAATGAAAACTTCTTGGCATCATCACGGTGAAATCTCAACATTTGCATTTCCTGATGGCGAGTCTCTCTCTGTCTCTCTCTCTCTCTCTCTCTCTCTCTCTCTCGCTCTCTCTCACTCTCTCTCTATCTCTCTCTCTCTCTCTCACTCTCTCTCTCTATCTCTCTCTCTCTCTCTCTCTCTCTATCCTCTTCTCTCTCTCTCTCTCTCCTCTCTCTCTCTCTCTCTCTCTCTCTCTCTCTCGAGGCTTGTGTGGAACAAAGCATTGTATTGCTTACCTCATGTTTCCCTGGTTTAACAAAAATTTTGTTTTCGTTGTTCTCTCCCTGTGGAAGCGTGCACGCACGTATGTGTGAGTTTGTGCGTGCGTGTGTGTAAGTGTGTGTGTGCGTGCGCGTGTGTGTGTGTTTGTGTGTGTGTGTGTGTGTGTGTTTCTGTGTGTGTGTTTCTGTGTGTGTGTGTGTGTGTGTGTTTGTGTGTGTGTGTGTGTGTGTGTGTGTGTGTGTGTGTGTCGTGTGTGTGTGTGAGTGTGTGCATGTGTGACTGTGCATGTTTGATAGAGGAAATGAAGCAAGCTGTGAAGAAGCTGTGGGCCTTGAAGACCCGTCACAAGGACAGCCCGTTCTGGAGACCCCAGCTGAGACCTCACACCAGTCACAGGGATACCGCCCCCTTCGCTGGAGACCCCTGTCTACAAGGTGACGGTTAGAACAGATTCGAGGATGCTGGATGTGTGGGTGTGTGTGTGTGTGGTGCGTGTGGTGTGTGTGTGTGTGCGTGCGTGTGCGTGCGTGCGTGCGTGTGTGCGTGCGTGTGTGTGCGTGGTGTGTGTGTGTGTGTGGTGTGTGTGTGTGTGTGTGTGTGAGGGTTGAGTAGATTAGAGAGAGAGACGAGAGAGAGAGAGAGAGAGAGAGAGAGAGAGAAAGTGAAAGAGAGAGACAGATTGAGAAATCGAAAGAGAGACAGAGAGAAAAAAAAGAAAGTGAGTGAATGGGAGAGAGATAGAAAGCGAAAGAGAGAGAGAGAGAGAGAGAGAGAATGAAAGAGAGAGAGAGACGGGGGGGGGGGGGGGGGGGGGAAGGATTGGTGTGTGTATTAGTATGTGTGTGCGTGTGTGCATTGGCTTTAAGTGGATGTGTTTTAAGTAGATGTGTTCTTCCATCTATCTTCATGTAAGGTAAGGGCCCCAAATGTCTGGACGCAAAATAAATCTGTCAAAAGCTTCAAAATAAATAATGCGACACAGATTTCAAAGACTACACTGAATAGAGATTACAATTATTTGATCTCATAATCTTCCCAAAAAAGCACAAGATATTCGACTTTTATACAACACATAAACTGTGACACTCGGAGTCCGAAGTCCGGACAGGGACACCTACCCCTGGAAAGCTTCAAATGAAAGCAAGTCAAGGGCAAGTTGATATCAACCAGAAGCACTAAGAAACGAAGAAGACATTAAATCACCGCACTATTGTTCGGACATAGGAGCCGTCCGACATTTAGGTCACTTCCCCTATTCAAGTATTATCAATCAAACGTCATAGGTCAACAGAGGGAAACAGGGCTCCCAATCGTCCCGCAAAACAAAGGGGTCCCAGGGGCTCCTTCATTTACAACATAGAGGGTCCTAGAGGCGGGATAGAGGGTCCCAATGGCATTGAGAATGCTAAAAAGATTTTGTTGGTAGGGCATCCCTGGGACCCCTTGTACATTCTTTTAGAGGGTCCTTTAGAATTGTAATACTTCATAGTTGGGGGTCCCTGGGAGCCCGGGGGAAATACACTAGTATGTATCCATGAAATCAGGAGAGTTTTCAGAGGGCGGTCTTCAGCGCACCATGGACCAGCTGCTGGAGTCCAAGATCCATCTGCAACGCCAGCTGGACAACCTCCCCAAGGAGATGCTGCACGTGCAAAGGTACAGGGGGACAAAGGGGCTCTCCGGGGAAGCTTCTGAGGCCCGCGTATTGATGTAGTTGTTGTTGTTGTCTTCATACCCTGGCTAAAAGACTCCAGGGATCATCCCCAACAGCCGAAGCGCTTGAACACTATGGTACAACTGCATCAGCTATGGATGAGAACAACAGTACGTGTGTGACCGTGATTTTTTATTACCCCGCCACGTGCGCAGCCACGCTCCGATTTCGGAAGGTTTGGGAGACTGATGATGTTACGCTAGGAGCTTGTCGTGGCTAAAGACAATCCCCGCATAACTATGCAGAGCATAGCAACATTTTGATGTAGCCTTGGTTTTTCTAGCCTACCCCAATGGTCGACTTATGGCGATTATTTGACCGCCAGGGGGCAGTCAAACCACTGGGGGCTTATCACGCTATATGGGCGTAGTGAGAGAGAGAGAGAGAGAGAGAGAGAGAGAGAGAGAGAGAGGGTTGGACTCCTCCCTATCTCTCTCTTTATTCCCAACTAAGAATATAGAGGATTAGCCCCACTCGAGCGGTATGCCACCTGGCGGGCAAAAGAGCCAGCTAAGTCGCTCATTGGTCTGACATAGCCTTAAGCCAAGGCGGCGCATGTTGATGAGTATGCATGGATTTGAATCTAAGGACCACCCCCACTCCATGGGGATACCAAGGCCTGAAGGGCGACTTTTGTACAAATTGTTCCTCTACCTTCTGGACGTTCTGTGCCCGTAACTTCCTCTAATCTGTCACTGTATTTTATTCTGCCTTTTCCCTTTGCTTACTGTCATCTACTATCTTTCCGCCTTGTTGGTCCATTCTCCTGCCTTTTTATTACTTTTTTTTTTAATTCAAGAAACGCTTACTCCAGCCGAAGAGGGACATGCTCGGGCCTAACTATTTCTTAGTTTGGCGCATAACGGCAGCATGACGCGTCTGCGCTCATATGACAGGAAACTGTCTGAGCGATCGTAGACGAAGAAGAAGAAGAAGAATGTAAGGAGGGTGAATGTGCTTGACACATCAACTTTTGTTTTATGGGTAAGATAATAAACGAGGTGAGGAAAGGTGCCTGGGAGAGGGAAACAGGCGACGTTTCGAGTTGTAGACTCTTCTTCTGGTGTGGCCTGAGAACATACCTTGTTTATTTTCTTACCTGTTCTAAAAGGTACAGCAGTCACTATTCTTTATTCAGTTTGTTCCGTGTTGTGTGTTGTTTATGTGTAACATATTCAAGGTTAGAAGGCTATGCCACTCTTGGATAGATGTTGATTTGTTTGTATGTCGTCCTCTCCACCATTGTTGATGTGTACTGTGTGGGTGGAGGGTCATAAAGGCGAACTTGGCGCATTCTTTTTTGAGAATGATGCTTTGTTTGTCTCACTTTGGTTCTGACCCACGCACTGCTAGGTGATTGGTATCGTAATCAACCTTGGTGGAGGGGAGTTAATTAGAAAGAGAGTATTCACCCTTTGTTCAATTTTGTATTCTTTATTCTTTTGTTTTATGAATTTGAAGGCATCTTCATCTTTGAGTTTCTGAATCATTATCGTTGTGATGCTTTTTCCTGTTTATCTTTTTTGTGTATTTTGTTTGTTTGTGTGTGTCTGTCTTGTCTTCTATGTGCATCCTTGAAAGGTTCATTGTCTGTCTGTCTGGTCTCTCTTTCTCTGTCTTTTTCTGTATGCGTGCTCCTTCTCTGTCTGTCTGCTTTCTTTTGTGTTTTCTTCGCTGGGTCTCTCTCTCTGTCCTTGGCTCTCAGAGTCTCTGTCTGTTCAGGGCCGGACCAAGTGATTCGTAAGGGGGGGGGGGGGGGGGGGGGTTCTGTGGAGCTGCATAGATTCTGGGTAATGCTCTTTTGGGGGACCAGGGGACGGAACATTTTTAATTAATTAATAAGGCAAAAATTAAGCCATTTTCTTATTTTTCATCCTTGTAAAGGTACATGCTTGGGGCAGAGGGGGTGGGGGGTGGGGAGTCCGGGAAACCAGGAACACGTACCCCCCCCCCCCCCCCCCCCTCCGATCCGGCCATGCTGTTTTTGTGTTTGTCAGCAAAGATGCAGATTAGCCCCCACCTTCTGGAAGTTCTGTGCTTGTAACTTCCTCTAATCTGTCACTCTCTTTGACTCGTGTCTTTTATCTTTGCTTACTTGCGATCGAAGAAGAAGAAGAAGAACTTTTGTTATTAATAACTGTTCCATAATGTTTCGTCCTTCGTGTCGTGCAGATTCAATTCCAGTATCCCCGAAAGACCCCAGTCCACCACAACTCCATCAAGGACACCCAACACGGCTGGCGTAGGAGCTATCAACCCTGCGCGAGAAACGGCCCCTTTTGAACAACAGCAAGATGAGTACCCCTGCAGGATAGAGCAAAGAAACAAAGGCGTCATTCCGCCCGCGGAAACTTACCAAGAACACGTCCAGGAAATCTACGGTCGTAATCCGAACTACTACGCAGGGAACGGCAGAACCTCCGCCAAAGAACAGAGCCAAGAAACGCAGAGGGAAAGAACGATAAACGGAAATAACGAAGCTTTCTCGCCATTTCAAAACGACTCCCCCGTTTCCGGCAGAGGCGCGACGGATCCGAGAGCGACCGGAAGCGACGGTGTCATGACGTCACACACGGAAAGCCTGGGGTTCGTTGGCCCGCTGGCCGGAAGCCCCGACCCTTTGCAAGATGGCGCGGGTCAGAGGGCGAGTGGATCGGGGTCGGAGGCGAGGGGTCAGGGGAAGATGTGCAACGCGGAGAGGCCCTACTCTCCCCCGCAGCCCCAGAGACGCAGCTCGTTCGAAAGGTAGAGATGATACAGTCAAACCTCTATTTATATAAGACCCTCCGTTATAAGACCTCCTCTCATTTTGAAGACTGGGCACGGATGTAACTAACAAATTGTGACAGAACAAGAAATAGCACTGATAAAGTATTTATTGAATATTGTCAAACTAACAGAAGAAAATATTCTTTTACTAACAGAGTTGCACCTTTATGGAATCAACTACCAACTAACATTAGTGTTTAATTTTATGAAGTTCTACTAAAGCTTAAGTGGGAAACTAAACGTTGTTACTTTCTAAATTCAGTAAACCGATTGACTTAATTTGGAAAGTAACAACGTTTAGTTTCCCACTTAAGCTTTTGTAGAACTTCATAAAATTAAGCATAGGAGAGCACCTAATACTAACAGCTTTAAAAATCAGCTCGACCAATTACAATTTTATGACATAATGTACGAATATGATGATTAATTCATCGCAAAAACCTGAGTGTAACCCTTCAGTATGTAAAAATAAAACCAAACACACAAAGATGGGAGTTTGAACGCCTAACGGCTATATTATTTTGACCCTATTTCCTAATCCTAAATGTATCTTACTGTAATTGTCAAACTCAAACTCAAGATTGTCCTTGCCAGTATCCCCGTAGAAGTCTAAATAAAGACGAAAATTTGGAGAAATACAGCCACGCTTTTTCTTCTTCTTTTTCTGTTTTTGTTTGTTGTACAGTGGAAACTCCCTTATAAGACCTCCCATTATAAGACTCCCTCCCACATAAGACCTACTTCTCTGAGACATTGACCTTCTTTGTAAGTATTAAAATCATCTCCCTTATAAGACCCCTCCCTTATAAGACCTCATTTTCGATTGTTTTTGAAGGTCTTATAAGGGAGGTTCCACTGTAGTATAATTTATGTATGAAACCCACCTCCGTTTAAGACCCCTCCATTTTAAGACCGATTTTTCATGACTTTTCGGAATTCTTAACAGAGAGGTTTGACTAGTAATTGGCCGGTGTACTGTACTCTCATGGGGTTTTTTCCCTCCTGCTTTCGAGACACCTTTCTTTGTCTCATACTTACTTTAGACGTAGGAACTCCCGAGTCGTGCGAGGCAAGAGGCAGCCAGGTCCCTCCAACGGCTCCTATGGGCAGTCAGTCGGGTGACAGGAATTCAGTCGAATCTTGAATGCAGCCTACAGTCGAAAATGCATGGCGGATTATACATTGCAGCCTACAGTCGAAAAATTACAGTGCAGCCTACAGTCGAGTATACCATGCAGCCTACAGTCGAAAATGCATGGCGGATTATACAGTGCAGCCTACAGTCGAAAAATTACAGTGCAGCCTACAGTCGAGTATGCCATGCAGCCTACAGTCGAAAATGCATGGCGGATTATACAGTGCAGCCTACAGTCGAAAAATTACAGTGCAGCCTACAGTCGAGTATACCATGCAGCCTACAGTCGAAAATGCATGGCGGATTATACAGTGCAGCCTACAGTCGAAAAATTACAGTGCAGCCTACAGTCGAATATACCATGCAGCCTACAGTCGAAAATGCATGGCGGATTATACATTGCAGCCTACAGTCGAAAAATTACAGTGCAGCCTACAGTCGAGTATACCATGCAGCCTACAGTCGAATGTACAGTGCAGCCTACAGTCGAATATACAATGCAGCCTACAGTCGAATATACCATGCAGCCTACAGTCGAATGTACAGTGCCGCCTACAGTCGAATATACAATGCAGCCTACAGTCGAATATACCATGCAGCCTACAGTCGAATGTACAGTGCAGCCTACGGTCGAATATACAATGCAGCCTACAGTCGAATATACAATGCAGCCTACAGTCGAGTATACCATGCAGCCTACAGCCGAATATACAGTGCCGCCTACGGTCGAATATACAATACAGCCTACAGGCAGACTGTAGGCTGCATTGTGTATTCGACTGTAAATATCTGTCAATTCGACTGTAGGCTGCATTGTATATTCGACTGAATTCCGCCCTCCCAGTCAGTCTGATGGCATCGCTCCAGCGTTCTGTTGGCCAGCTGAAGATCTCGCTCCACTGTCTGACGCCAGTTCGTCTTTGGCCTCCCTCTTTTGCTCTGTCCGAGTTTTCGGGAGAAAAAAACCCTAGAGGAGAGCACTTCGTGAAAATTAGAGCTGCTTACCTCGAATACCATAGTAACAATGGCATCGAAGCAAACTCTTTTTTTTAGAAAAATGAGAGTGACCAGTGGCTACAAACTTGCAAAATGTGACGTAAAAATATAAATGACATCAATTTTTTTGCTCTCTGTCTACTCAAACACACGAGGCGAGAGCTGGGGATCTACCTGATGGTAGAGTAACTTCCCCTGTTTGACCGATTGAATTAGGCAAGATCACTCCCACACACCATAAAATTACTCCCCTTAATTATTTCCGAACAATTCCTGTTGTCATAGTGCATTGATTTTCGGAGTGTACACATTTACATTACGTTTTGGTTCAACACTGTGTGACACAACAGACTCACACAATGCATCATACTTAAGACGATATTACTTTTATGTTTGTTTGTTTTCTTTTTGCCTGTAAACAAGAAAAGAAGAAAATAGATTGTGCCCGATCCTTGAAATGGCTGCAAGCGTTGCCCCATCAAAAAACACAACCAACAACACCAAAAACAATATCCAACTTGATACCCTTTTTAGGTAAAATATGTCCAATTTCATTAAGCCTATCTGCTGGAAAATGTCTCTTAACCCTTTCACCGCCAATGTCGCATTTTAGCACCATAATGGTTTAACCCTTTCACCGCCAACGTCGCATTTTAGCACCAAAGTGATTTAACACCTGTGTCACTAAAAGGCATCAAATTGGGGTCTATTACCCAAAGACCCTATTGTCTTAGTTTGGGGAAGTAAGGATAGACCTTATTTTATGTATGTCACAGAAGAATCCCCAAAACTGCAGACGGATTTTGTTCTCCACCCTGGTAAATTTAATAGCAATTTTTGGCTGAAATATGGCTGGCGGTGAAAGGGTTAACACTCATATGTCACTAAAAGGCATCAAATCAGGACCTGTTATTCAAAGACCCTATTTACTTAATTTTAGGAGGTAAAAATAAAGGAATTCACAGAGGAATTCGCAATATTGCAGATATTTTATTTTCTCTACCCAGTTAAGTGTAATGGTATTTGTTGGCTGAAAAATGGCTGGCGGCGAAAGGGTTAAATTTGCAAAATGTATATACGGACACAGGACGCAAGTAGGCTAGAACATGTCATTTTATTTAACTACCTTAACACGCACGCGATCCGCAGCTCGTAAAAAAACATCACTTTTAATATAATGGGGATTTATACTACTTCCCAGCGACACAAAGGGGCGATAATTTTAGGACTGAACTGACCATGCCACCTCTAGTGACGAGTCGGGAGCAGAGGATTTTCTATAGCTCTATACTACTACTTCATGACAGGCAAGGACGATAATCTTATGTAGATGGCGCACGCATCTTCGTGCACGAGACAGGGGCAGAGAATTTTCAGTATAAAACCTCTTTGTATGAAGTTTTTGATGTGCGTGTTTGTTTTGTGAAATTAAAGCTTTTAGTGTTCAATTTGTTCAATACAATTTAATGACTGGGTTCATTTTATTAATTTATAGCCTTTTTTATTTGCTGAATAATTTAAAACCCTTTCAACGCCAGCCATTTTTCAGCTAAAACTTTCCATTAAACTTACCTGGGTAGAGAAAAGATTCTGTTTGCAATACTGAGGATTCCTTTGTGACATGCATAAAATAGGGCCTGTCCTTACCTCCCAAAATGAAGAACATAAGGTAACTGGATACAAGACACTCATATGGTGCCTTTCAGTGACATGGGTGTTAAATTAATGTGGTGCCAAGAGGCGACAATGGCGTTGAAAGGGTTTTAAGAGCTTGTTTTGGTTTTCTGTCCAACAGACTTGCTGAGGAAGTTTTAACCTTGGAAAGAAAGCTTCAGGAACAGGTAGGCAAAACAGAATGTTTACATAACACACTTAAAAGACGCGTACAACATGAATAGGGTCTGTATTCACACTGAGATGGTGTGAGACTTATCATCATGATATCATTCTCCTGCCTTTTCTTTTTCAACAAAAAATCTTCCAAATAATTTTTCTCATTTGAGCTCCTCCGAAAATCGGAATGTGTCGGCTGTACACAGCGAGCGAGCGGGGAGAGCAGTGAAAACTGAAAACCGGATACATATACATACCTTATCCATTGTGGCCATATGGCCTGGGAACGCAGAAGAAGGAGACAGAAGAAGAAGAAGAATGACAATGATTCTCCCCAACTAGGGCACTTTTGTAAGGTTGTCTATATGTACTGCAGCCTTGGGGACCGCTTAGCCCACGGGGCACCAACGCCATCAAACTCCAGTCTCTTCTATCATCGAGGCATCTCCTCTTCAAAACCAATCCCAGCCCTAGTTTTTTCCCCACAGAATAGCATTCGTCTCTTCTGCCATGGGGACGTCATAACCAGATACGATTTGACCACATGTGTCCCCCCCCGTGGGTGTCTTTTGTACAAATAGTTCCCCCACCTTCTGCAAGTTCCGCGCTTGTAGCTTCCTCTAATCTGTCACTCTCTTTGACTCTGCCTTTTCCCTTTTGCTTACTGTCATCCACTATCTTTTTGCCTTACTTGGTCCATTCTCCCTGCCATTTAATTAAAAACAAAACAAAAACTCGTACAAAGATTTTCTCCAACGGACATGCGAGGTCTAAGTATTCCTTTGAAACCCAGTACATGTCATTAATTGCCAGTTACGGCAGGTGGACATTATTGGTAAAAGAAGAAGTTCATGGGCACACAGGACCTCGGTTTATCGTCTCATCCGAAAGACTCCCACGTTCAGACTGTAAGGCCTAGTGCAGAGTGAGAGGAAAAAATCCCCCGTACCCAGGTTCGAACTCGGGTTTATCGTGCACGAGGCGAACGCGTTACCCCTGTGCCACTCTACACTGCTAATTTGAGAGTCATAATGTTCCACACACACAAAAAACTAAACCACTGGTTTTCCATGTCAGTAGAAAATCATTTAGGTTAGGTTAGATTAGGTTAGGTACATTATAGTCACAGAGGCGTCTCTGTGAAATTCGTGTTGCTCCCACCTGGAGAGCGCGTCGCAGCCAGAGGCGCGCCACCCAATTGTTTTAATTATTGTTTTTGCATGCGATTTTTGTGTGACTGAAGAGGAAGGAAGGGGGGGGGGGGTAAATTTTGACCAAATGACAACTTTTTCGTTGCCACTGGGTTTAGCGCGTGCTAAGTGCATGGGCACACGGGACCTCGGTTTATCGTCTCATCCGAAAGACTCCACGTTCCGACCGCAAGGCCTAGTGCAAAATGAGAAGAAAAATCCCCTGTACCCAGGTTCGAACTCGGGTTTACTTGACACGAAGCGAACGCGCTCCCACTGTGCCACTCTACACTGTACAGCTCTCACCTTGGTGATGGCCCCTTACTAACTGTGCAGAAGGCGGTCCTGCAGCACCAGCTGTGGCTGGGGAAGAAGGAGGAGGGGGGGAAGGCGAAGGAGCAGGAGCAGGAGCCAAGGCGTGGGGAGGAAGGGAGTGGTGTGGCCCGTCCGGGGTTTGAACCCGAACCCTGCTGCCCCCTGTGTCGCCAGGCCCTCTCGCTGTGCGCCTGCCGCGGGGCCCAGGGCTCCGAGAACAACAACAGCGACTGCCCTCCTCCGCCTGACGATAAACAGGTTGAGGTGGGGGTGGGGTGGGGAGGGGGGGGGCGCAGTGGGGTGGGGTTGGGGGACTCCAAAACTCGGAACCATTTTATTGACTCAGGGCCTGTGCACGTCAAAGACCCACCAGATCACGTGTCAACGGGTTTCACGTGCTTTCCCTCTTACAGCTGGCAGGAAATCTTGTTTCGACCAGGTTTTTACAAATGCCCCCAAATTAAAAACGAGGCATAATTTTAAAGAGCAGCCTCAATTTCGAGTTGGGGGCATTTGTATGTGGGTCACAGCTACCCAGAAAAAAACTAAGGGACTCGATCGTGGTGGGTCAGTGTGTCTTTAGGATCAGCAATCAGCAAGTTCCGCACGGAAACCCCATTCGCTTTATGTGAGAAATGATGCGGGTGGGATCGCGGGTGAGTTTCCGCTGCTCTCGTGTTGATAGGGCAGGCGTGGTCGGTGCATCTGTGGGTCCCCTCAGCCACCTTCGGGTGTTTCTTTTTCGTTTCATTATAAGTGAAATGGGGTTTCCGTTCGGAACTTGCAGGTTGCGGATCTAATCTGCACAGGCCCTTAGGGTACGTACACATACATGCGGAGATTCCGTGCGGAAACCCGTGCGCAATCCGCAAATAAGTAAAAGAAAGAAGGGAAAAGATGTGCGCATGTGTCCGTATTTCCCCTAATCCGTAATTTTTTACCCTTCTTTCTTTTACTTATTAATTTCACCGATTGCGCAAGGGATTTCCGCATGAACTGTGTACGAGGCCTACAGCCTTTATTAGGACAAGAACACAAAGTGACACGTCGGTGCATACGACAGCAACAACAACAAACACACACGCGCGTGCACATACATGCATACATGCGCACACACACACACACACACCGCAAATATACATTATATAAGGAGGAGAGAGATGGATGGAGGGCAGAACGAGGTAAAAGGGTGTGTGGATGAGGAGGGTATGTATGTATGTGCGTGCGTGCGTGTGTGTGTGTGTGTGTGTGTGTGTGTGTGTGTGTGTGCGTGCGTGTTTGTGGTGCGTACAACAGCAACAACAACAACCGCACACGAGCATGCGCACACACACACATACACACTCACACACCACACACACACACACACACACACACACACACACACACACACACACACACACACACACACACACACACACACACACACACACACACACACCATCATACGCACACCGCAAATATACATTATATAAGAAGGAGGGGAGAGGTGTAGGGAATGTGGGAAAGGGATGTGTCGAGTGTGTGAATGAGGGGGGTATGTATGTGGGGTGTAGGTGTGTGCTTGTGTACGAGCATTGTTTGTGTGCGTGTGTCTTTCTACATGTGTGCATGTGTCTGTGTGTGTGTTTCGTGCACACACGCAAGTACCAGATAATTATGTCGGAGTGTGTTAATCAGGGTTCGTACGGTCTTTAAAGGTCAGTAAAAAAATTGTAAAAAACGCCACCCCATTTTGAAGCCCTTAAAATGTCTGTAAAAACAGCCATTTTGTCCAGAGTTTTTAAAAAGTCTTTATTTTTGATCAACAGGCTTATCCTTCCCAGTACATAATTTGACGATCAGTTCTATTCAGAACAAAAAGCCCCAGTACAAATCCTGAACAAATCTGGTAGGTCACTGTGTATTTGGTGTTTGATATTTTGGTATACAAGTCACAGAGACTTATCTCTGTGAAATTCGGATTGCTCCCATCTGGAAAGATCGTCAAGCGCAGCGCTACCCATTGTGTGCATTGCCGTCATATACAGTCCTTATTTGTGGGGGAAAGGTCTTTAAGAAGTCTTTAAAAAGTTTGTAAATTTGGAAGGGAAAAATCTGTACGAACCCTGGTTATGGCGTTATCTAATTTTGACCCACGAATTTTTTTCTTCAGTTTTACTAGTATGACTTCCAGCATAGCGCTGCAACGAAAGGAATGTGTTGGCCTTTGGGGACCTTCCCCAGTGCCAACAGTCCTCAAATCCCTTTGTCCGAGAGAGTGGGGGTGTACCCTTGGCAAGGCTTCTTTGCTATACAGAAATCCTAGCCCTCTATGATAGTATCTGCCCCCTCTGCTTTCTAGCAGTCATGGTCGGAAACGACTGACTAGCATACATTATGACTTTCACGTACACTTTCTCATTTTGCACAATCAAACAAATTGACGTATCCACTACATCCATCCTTTTCCTTTCACACACTTTCTCATTTTGCACAATCAAACACAGTGACGTATCCACTACATCCATCCTTTTACTTTCACACACTTTCTCATTTTGCACAATCAAACACAGTGACGTATCCACTACATCCATACTTTGACTTTCACACACTTTCTCATTTTGCACAATCAAACACAGTGACGTATCCACTGCATCCATACTTTTACTTTCGTCACAGACCAAGTCCTGGCCCACGTCCTCCCCCACGTCATCGTCCATGCACAGCAGAACGGTCACAGAGTGGCACCCTACTGATGCCAACACTGAGGACCCGGCAGCCAGGGACCCGTCCAGAACACCAGCCTGCTCCGGTACAGCCTCTCCGATGTCCATGGAGCCGTTCAAGACACCCGGTTCAGGCATCGCCTCTCCAGTGCCCATGGACGCCTATTCCAACAGAACACCCTGTTCAGGCACCACCTCTCCGGTGCCCATGGATGCCTATTCCAACATAACACCCTCTCCAATGCCCATGGATGCCTATTCCAACATAACACCCTATGCAGTGCCCATGGACGCCTATTCCAACATAGCACCCTCTCCAATGTCCATGGATGCCTATTCCAACATAACACCCTCTGCCTTGCCCATGGACGCCTATTCCAACATAACACCCTCTGCAGTGCCCATGGACGCCTATTCCTACAGAACACCTGGTTCAGGCACCACCTCTCCAGTGCCCATGGACGCCTATTCCAACAGAACACCCGGTTCAGGCACCACCTCTCCAGTGCCCATGGACGCCTATTCCAACAGAACACCCGGTTCAGGCACCACCTCTCCAGTGCCCATGGACGCCTATTCCAACAGAACACCCGGTTCAGGCACCACCTCTCCTGTGCCCATGGACGCCTATTCCAACATAACACCCTGTTCAGGCATCACCTCACCAGTGCCCATGGATGCCTATTCCAACAGCCCTCGCTTTCAGCCCCCTCCTAACTCGCAGGAGAGACCTGGTGGGGCTGGGCAATCTGCTAACATGAGTCAGGATTTGTGTGACATAAAAACAGAAGACCTGCAGCCGGGAGATCCACGGCAGAGAGATGCGCAGCGGAGATATTTACAGCAGAGAGACCCTCAGCAGAGAAATCCACTGCAGAGAGACCCGCTGCAAAAAGGTCCGCAGCGGAGAGATCCAGAACGCAGCACCTTACAGTCAGAGGCGCATTACCAGGAAGATTTCCAAGCGGCACCGTCAGGATTTGTGAGGAGTCTGAAGACGCAAGTAATGATGGGGCAGGGTCTGAAGGTTTCTCCCCAGAAAAGGGAGCGCACAAAGCAGCAGTCTGCAGACAGCAGGCAGGTGTGTGATCAAAGGAAAGTGGAAGGAGAAGGGAAATCCAGGAGAGGCGACGGCGTGTCCTACTCGTCCAGACACGAGTGCAGGCGACAGTTCAGCGACTCGGTCAAGTCCCAATCTTACTTCAACGAAGAAGTTCTCGAAACGCCCCGATCCAAGAAAACCAGATCCAGCGCGCTGGAGTATACCCAAGGCAAGCATCGAAGCGCGCCATGCTCACCGTGCAGCGGAAGAGAGAGCAGAAGAAACCCGCTGGATTCAGAAGCGCAGAGCAGCACTTCAGACAGCAACCAGCTTCCGCATCACACACGGGGAACGGACTCCCCACCACGCCAGCGAAGAAGGTCAAAACCCAGGCAGACGCTAAGCTCCGAGCACCTGTCTTGTCTCACCAGCCCTCCCCAAAGAACGGAGAACGACGGCTATTCGGGGGCCTTACCGGGACGTCCGGCTGCCTTGCCCAGACCCGTGGACAGAGGTCCCTGGGGAAGCCACGCAAGCACCAGAGACACCACGTCCCCCAGCCGCCAGCCCGACCAGGTCAGCGTCACCACCCCGGAGGAGGAGTCCCACGCCTCTCGGCGCACTGACGGCTCCAGGTCCACGCTGAGGACCGTGTCGTCCTACTCCACCACCCTGACCTGCCAGAAAGGGCCCAACACGGAGAGGTGGAAGTACGAGAAGCAGAGAATCAACGTGAAAACCTTCCCCGGGAGTAGCCAACGGCTTGCAAAGAAGAGGAGCTTGTCAGAGGTCGGCGAGAGTTCTCCCAAATTAAAGAAAAGTTGCCCTCTGGAAGATAAAGGCGACAGTTTTATTCCAGACATGTCTGCACCTTGTAGACATAGTTCGCCCAAACACTCGCGTCCTGGCAGCGCATCACCGTACCACAATGATAATTGTTTGAGGAAAGCATTCTCATCTCCTTATCAAACCAGCCCAAGGCAGCTGCAAGAAGATCACTGTTTTCACGACGAGGGCTCGTGGGAAAAGTACACATTGTCTGGCAAGAGGTTGCCTCCACCATTAAGCAATGAGGAAATGAACACAGCGCAATACAGGTCATTGCCACCATCCGCAGATAACACTTCAATGCAGTACTCATCAGGATCTCAAAACCAGAGAAAGAAGGCGAAGAAAGAGAAACCCCCGTTTAAATACCCCAAGAGCCATAACTGTGGCTGCCAGAGAGACACGTTTGTCCATCCCAACAAACCTCACATGCCCAGCAAGAATGAGAATTATATGTACATGCGCGCACGCGAAGACGCCACACATTTCTCTCGCTGGCTTTGCGTGCCCACCTTTCCAAGTAACTACTCACCTCCGCGCTACCCCCCACCTCGCTATAAGAGCAATTCCCCACGAGGCAGGAAGGAGAAGAAATCAGAGTCTCGTGAACAGAGCAGGTCCAGATCAGCTTCCTCTAAACGAAGCAGAACAAAAGACGGTAGCGCTGAGCATCAGCAGGCAAGAAGTGAGCGTAATCTGGCTGTGGAGAAGCCTCCTGGCCGGAGGACAACTGAGGAGTCTTACTTCGCTGATGAGGACAGCTGGAAGGGCTCGGAAATGGAGCAGAACGTCAGGCAGATACAAGTCTTGCAGGAAAACGCCACGGCGGAGTACAGCCAACAAGTGGGTCACAACAGGAGCACCATCGTCCAAAATCTCCTGGACCCCGAGTCTAGGTGGGCGTATGGGCGTGGCTCGGAGTTGTTCCAGCACAGCAATCAGGCCGGTCCGTTTGGTCAGCCTCCAGCCATCCCTCCAGACCCTCTCCAGCAGTTGGAAATCACCATAGGAATCAAGGGCCCGCAGTTTGTACTGAACAGAACATTCCGCACAGAACCGCCCTTTCTGACACGTCCAGGTCTTGGAGAACAAAAGCCTGGATGTAGCTCTGCAGTGGCTGGGAAGGCTGAGAGCAGAGCGGTAGAAGAGTACACGTCTGCACAAACCCAGGTCGCTGAAAGAGCTGGCATGAGTCCAGCACACGCTCCGGTCACCTTGGAATGGTTCAGTGAGGAAAACTCCGCCCTTCAGTCCACGATGGCGGAAAACATGGAGGTGTTGCAGCGTGGTGGACAAAACGGTCTTCATGTTCAGTCCGGTGAGCAGAATCAGGGTGGCTTGTTCATTGGAATTATGATCAAACAAAACGCTTCATCCTCCAGTGGGTCCTCTCCAAATCAACGCGCCGGTTTTGGTCCAGAGGAAACAATCCCCAGTAGACCCGCATCCAATCAGCAGGACTGGAGGGGTCAGCACAACATGGAGCAGATAGGCTCACAGAATACCCGGGTCTTTGGAGAAGAGGGGCAACAGCATATGCAACAAGTGGAACGAATGTATTCTCAAAGCATCCAGACCATGGAAGAGGGAAGCTATCCAGTGACAGAGGTGAACATCGAAAGAGAAGTGTTCGTCAGAGAACACTACGTTGACGACACCTTGGGAAAAACGCCGACTCCAGAATTTGTCACTGATGGTACAGCTTCCAGAAGAGGAGAGGGAAGGAATGGCGAACAGCGAATCAGTCATCAACACATCTGCAATGAAGCATCCAAATATACAGGGGAACGAAAGTCTGAAGAGAAGACAAAATCAGATACCAATAAGCTGGAAAGAGAAGCTCAGAGAGAGCCAAAGTGTGCTCAGTCAGAAAAGGGAACCCAGACGAAGCAGCATCACCATGTGGTCATGCAGCTGTCCTCCACCAGTGAGGTCGAAGAGGGGCACGTCCACACCATCTGCAGCTTGGAGGTGCTGCGGGACCTCGCTGTGGAGGATCTGGAAAGCAGTGACTCGGAATCCCCGCGAGGGATAAGCCCCATGGGTCAGAAAGAACAAGATGGGGAGACAAATACAGTAAAGTTTAGCTACAAACAGCCACTTCGTGAGACTGGCACTTTGAAAAGAGCAGACAACAAGGATTACGAACAGAACATCGTTAAACCGTCAGGAACTATGCAAACAAACAGGGTACAGTTTCGCCAAGACACAGATAGTTTGATACGCGTGAGACCTTCACAACAGCAGAAGGGAAGGTCCACCAGTGGCTCTACTGCGATGTCTTTCACTTCAGGACCGGACCATGAGCCGGAGTATGAAGCTTCCAGTTACAGGGTCAGTTTTCCAGAATCACAAGAAGACAACAAAAATAGAGAAATTGTCCGTCCTCAGCCTTCTCACTGGATCGAATCAGACAAGCTGCAAGATAGCAATGTCTTAGCTGGCTCTAGTTCAAGACCTCCCAGAGAGATAACTGAAATCGAACGATCAGTGCGGAATGAATTCACCACAAAAATTAACGAGGAAATGGAAACAACAGCAAACATGGCTTCTACATTTGTAAGCAAGCATAGCGAAAAGATGAGAAGAAAGTCGTTCCCTCTGGACATGACTTCCCGTTCACAAATGAGAACTGAAGTGTCGGAAACCAACGGACCAGGTAGCTACTACACGCATTCTTTAAGCATAGGAGAACAGCACAATATATCATCCATTGCGCCAGGCCCTTCTGCTCTCAAGGAAGTTCAGAAAGCAGAAACGTATGAGAAAGGACAAATAACCCAGGGAATGTCGTGTAATAGTGTTACCATAAAAGAAAAGGAACAAACTTGTCCACAAAATGTCCGCCACACTCATGATCAAACGAGGTACGCATTGCCAAACATCCAACCGCCCCAAACCAACGGACCAGGTAGCTACTACACGCATTCTTTAAGCATAGGGGAAAAGTACAATATATCATCCATTGCGCCGGACCTTTCTGCTCTCAAGGAAGTTCAGAAAGCAGAAACGTATGAGAAAGGACAAATAACCCAGGGAATGCCGTGCAATAGTGTCACCGTAAAAGAAAAGGAAACCACGCTAGACCAAACTTGTCCACAGAATGTCTGCCATACTCCTGGTCAAACGAGCTACGCATTGCCAAACTTCCAACAGCCCGAATCGTCAAAACAAGATCAGAAAGGTTTAGATGCATTGAAGAGGAGAAACACTGTGGACCTTTTGACCGAAGAGGTTGACTTGGACAGGCAGCACTTGATAGATATTAAAAGAGGCTTGACGCGGATGGGGAGTCTCGGCAGTTGGGATGTTGCTGAAATGTCTCCTGCCCCAGACCTGATGGAACTGAGCGAGCAGCGCGCCATCCCTTCCGCCCCTCCTGCTCCGGACACCAACGAAACAATGCCAGAGAACCCACCCCTGGCTTTAGGC
>CM065696.1:50507095-50508914 GCA_017654935.2 Phymorhynchus buccinoides | reverse complement strand
GTAAGAAAGGTAATACTGAAAAAAAATCGGAAAGTACCGAGAAATGGAGGAGGGTGTGTGTGGATGGATCTGCATCTTTACAACAACAACAAATGAAAGCAAACCGGCAAAAAAACGAAGGCGGGGATGGTGGAGGGTAAAACAAAACCCAACCCAACACACAAGATGGAACTAACACTCCTAATCATGAATACACAGCAAACATCATTTCAAAACTCTTAGCTAGCTTAGATTTTACTGTCATTTAATGTTTGACATCCAAGATACAGTGTAGCCTACATCATTTTTGCAGAAATGTGATATAGAATAGGGAGTTTTTTTTTTTGACTCTTTCTTAAAGGGGCACCCTGACGGATGAGTTTTTGTAAGAAACACGGTCGAGATCACCCTTTACAGAGATCGCAACACTCACTTTGCTCTGGTTTCCAAGAAATCAAACCGTCAAATCGGCGATTCCTCCTTAGCGGAGGTGCTGGAAGTCAAATTATTTCACCCAAAGAGAAGACGTGTGCCGTCTCTTTTCTAGTGGCCGCCAAATCGTTTGCACCAAATTTTCGCAATACAAGCCTTTTGCTTTTTTATTATTTTAAATTTTATACAGTTTATTTAAAGGAGTTTCGCTCACAACAAAGGAAACAGCTCCATTATTTTCTACTGCACTACAAAACGCTTCAACCACAATGAGTGACCTCCACCCACCCCATCCTCTCTCCGGATTCTCCACCAAGGAGAAATCGCCGTTTTGACGGTTTAATTTCTAGGAAACCAGAGCAAAGTGAGTGTTCCGATCCTTGAAAAGGCTGTCTTTCTGGTGATCTCGACGTGTTTCTGGCAAAAAACTCATCCGTCAGGGTCCACCTTTAAAGGCAAAGTTGTATTATTTTTAGATACCCCCTTCATGTTTACGACCCTCAATCTCAAAGTCTGCTTCTTTCAGTTTTATGAAAATAATCCTAGACTGATCCTTACCGCCATCATTTTGCTGCTTGCCTGTGATAATTTTCAGTGCGAAAATTAAATTTGAGGTGAGTAAAGTATAAGACAGACTTTCCTTCAATTTTGTTTAAAAAATGATTATGTATGCTAGTCAGTCGTTTCCGACTATGACTACCAGATAGCAGAGGGGGCGGATGCTATTCTGGCGGGCTGGGCTAAAACTTGTTTATAGTGGAGATGCCTTGCCCAGGGTACATCCCCACTCTCTCGACCCTAAAAGGATTTGAGGACACAGCTGGCGTTGGGGGAAGGTCCCCAGAAGGCCAACCCATCCCTCTGGCTGCAGCACCAGAGCCGGTGCCAAGACCCCCCCCCCCCCACCCCTCGCTTGAGAGTCATAGTCTTCAACAAAGAGACTAAACTGTACTATGATTTTCAATTACTGTAGAAAACCATCAATTGTACAGCTCTCATGTTACTGAATAAAATCATAACAAACATACCTCCCCGTGGGGATACCGGGGGGTCTTTTGTATAAAAAATAGTTCCCCCACCTTCTGGAAGTACTGTGCTTGTAACTTCCTCTAATCTGCCACTCTCTTTGACTCTGCCTTTTCCCTTTGCTTTCCATCATCTACTATCTTTCTGACTTATTGGCCCATTCTCCTGCCTTTTTTACAACAACAAAAAATCTTCCAAATAACTGTTCTCCCTCGAGCTCCTCCGAAATCGGAATGCGCCTGCTGTACGCTAGCGGGGAGACCAGTGAAAACTGAAAAACCGGATACATACGTACCTTACCCATTATGGCCATATGGCCTGGGGACGCAGAAGAAGATAATAACAAAAAATACTGTGACCTGGCTGGACGCTAACTGTGGTA
>CM065696.1:50497095-50502095 GCA_017654935.2 Phymorhynchus buccinoides | reverse complement strand
AATCAATAAAGCATGAAACAACATTGATTGGTAAATGAAAGTTCGACTATCTGACTATACGAAAACGCATAATTTAATGTATGGCTTTACAAATGCATTCTGATATTCTGAAACAAAAAGGGTTGTCATGTTCAAATTAAAAAATACCATGCTTAATTATCAATGTAACAATTTCATATGGCTATCTGAAAAGTTAATTATTGTGGGAAAACGTCATGAGGAGTGTCCAAAACTCATTTGGCAAATCAAAGTTCAGTAGCGTGTGTTTCCTCCCTGTGCCTGGATGACTGCTTCAACCCTGCTTATAACGGAATAATGGTAGCCTTGTAATAGCTAAGGGGTGCTCAGCCTTTTTCTTTGTGCATATATATACAGGGCTTTTCTCAAAATGTGCTTGGAAATTTATTTTAAAACAAAGATAGTAAACAAAGATTAATTTCTTAAGACAAAAGCAAGTGATATAAAATGGGGGGGTATTCAACGCTCAGAGAGAGAGAGAGTGAGAGAAAGAGAAGAGAGAGAGAGAGAGAGAGAGAGAGAGAGAGAGAGAGAGAGAGAGAGAGAGAGAGAGAGAGAGAGAGAGAGAGAGACAGAGAGGGAGACAGAGAGAGAGAGAGAGAGAGACAGAGACAACAGACAGGGAGAGAGAGAGAGAGAGAGAGAGAGAGAGAGAGAGAGAGAGAGAGAGAGAGAGAGAGAGAGAGAGAGAGAGAGAGAGACAGAGAGAGAGAGAGAGAGAGAGAGAGAGAGAGAGAGAGAGAGGAGAGAGAGAGAGAGAGAGAGAGAGAGAGAGAGAGAGAGAGAGAGAGAGAGTGTGTGTGTGTGTGTGTGTGTGAGAGAGAGAGAGAGAGAGAGAGAGAGAGAGAGAGAGAGAAACAAGAGACAGAGACAGAGACAGAGACAGGGAGAGAGAGAGAGAGAGAGAGAGAGAGAGAGAGAGAGAGAGAGAGAGAGAGAGAGACGAGAGAGAGAGAGAGAGAGAGAGAGAGATGAGAGAGAGACGGAGACAGACAAGAGACAGAGACAGAGACAACAGACACGGAGAGAGACTGAGTCACTGAGAGTAACCTCCACAAGATGGCCGTAGGGAGAACCGAACAGGAGACGGACCTCTCCCACTTCCTCCTCCTCCTCCTCCTCTCCACGAAGGAGACCCGGATGTACCCGAAACCAAGGGAGGTAAGGCCGCTGTGGTCGGGGATTTCCACTTCCGGCGACTGGCCGGCGATAGTGACCTGGCCCTGACTACACGGGGATGGAGAGGGGGAGGGGAGGAGTGTCTTTGGGAGTAAAGGCAGGTGGTGGGGGGAGGGGCTGAATGATATGGGGGTGAGGAATGGGGGTGGGTGGAGTAAGTGATGGTGGGGGGTGGTGAAGAGAGGCGTTCTCTCCCTTTAGTAGTCATTCTCGAATAGTGGACAGGTCTCTGGGAGAGGCATCAGACACAGTAGGAAGGTTAGTCTATTATAGTACTACTGCTACTACTACTACTAATAATAATAAAATAATAATAATAATAATAATAATAATAATAATAATAATAATAATAAAGACATTTATAGAGCGCACATTCTAGACGAACTACTCATGGCGCTTAACAAAACTAAAATTCACTCCACATGCAAGATTACATCATACATATCGAACATACTCACATGCGCTCGCATTCCCACCGTCACCCCCACGCAAACACATGCATACTCATAGATATACAAACATGCACACGCGCACGCATATATACACATTGGTATACACAAACGCATCCTTCCCTCCCACACACACACACACTCACATCAACGCACACATGCACACACACACATGTACACGCACACACACACCCGCGCACGCACACATACACAAACAAAACAAACTCAGTTACTACATGCCCCGTTCCCCTCCTCCCATCTAATCCGCGCACACTTCATTCATGCAGACCCATTATAGTCCCGTCAACAGGTATGGTCATCTCAGGACTGTCACCGCGTAAAGTTCGACCACGTATAACAAAACACACATCAATGATTCTTAACAACGTCCCAAAACCTGAACACAATTTATAAAAAAAAAATAAACAATACAATTCACGACATGGCATCTTAATCACTGCTCATAATTTCACACTGTGCTGGAAACGTTGAGCCACTCTACTCTACTTATCGGATCCAGGTGTGGTTTTTTAACAGTAAAAATAAGATAACAAACACATCCTAGTAATAAAAAAAAAGAGTATATATATACATATAAAAAAGGCCATATAGGCAAATATTCACAGCAGAATGGGCAACATGTGCCCACTCAAGGGCGTAAGGTCTCACGCGTGAAAGCCAGTGAACAATAAAAAATATAAAAAAACTGACATGTCATAAATTGTAAATGAGGATGGAGAGAATGAAAAATGGGTATGAGGGGCTACTCTTAGTTTAAAGCTCCCCCACCACGACAAGGTGGAAGCCCGCGGGGAAGCAGTAGGAAGGCAAAGATGATGTTAGCTGGTAATCATGATGATGGCGCCCCTTTCGGGAAAGCCTATGCTGTTTTGGTAGGATCGGAAAAGAACAATTAAGGTGACTGACAGAGAGGAGTGAAGGTGGCGGAGTGGTTAAGACGTTCGCCTGCCAGTTCAATGCGTGAGTGACCCGGGGTTCGAATCCCGGCCTCGCCTTTGCTTTCTGGTTGGATGGGGAAATCAAGCTGAATGTCAAATCCTTCAGATGAGGGAGGGGACTTGAAGCAAGTCTAACCCGTGCGCTTTACCCGTGTAAAAATAAAACGACCCACGGCAGTTAAAAGTCCATAAGAGCGGGGAGAAACCCCGCTGCCTGGTATGAACCAAATTGATAGCCAGGTTTTGCCCCCCCCCCCCTACTCACCCCCTTCTCCCCCACAAAAAATGGGTTTTGCTGCACTAGCGGCAACGCGCTCTCCGGGTGGGAGCAGTAGTCTTTGCGTCTTTTTTTTTTGTACCAAATACTTCTTCTTCGATCGCTCAGTTTCTTGTCAATTATGAGCGCAGATGCGTCATGCTGCCGTTATGCTCCTAACTAAGAAACAGTGAGGTCGAACAAGTCCGACTTCGGCTGGAGGAAAGATTTTTGAAAGTGTTTCGTGAAAAAAAGGGAGGAGAATGAAGCGGTAAGGCAGACAGACAGTAGATGACGGTAAGCAAAGGGAAAAGGCAGAGTCAAAGAGAGTGACAGATTAGAGGAAGTTACAAGCACAGAACTTCCAGAAGGTGGGGGAACTATTTATACAAAAGACCCCCCGGTATCCCCACGGGGGGCCCAATACTTGAAAATACAAATACAAAATGTCCAATGCGCCCAGCCTCCTTAAAGACCCACCCGATCACGTGTCAAAATCACGGGTTTCACGTGTTTTCCCTCTTATAGCTAGAAAGAAATCTTGTTTTGACCAAGTCTGACTCCCATATAAATTACCCCAAATTGAAAGCAACACATCAGTTTAAAGAGCAGCCTCAATTTGAATATGGGGAAATTCGAATGTGGGTCACAGCAACCCAGAAAAAACCAAGGGACGTAACCATGGCGCGTCACGGGGTTTTTAAAGTCACACTGACCCACCACGATCAAGTCTCTTGGGTTTTTTTCTGGGTAGCTGTGACCCACATACAAATGCCCCCAACTTGAAATTGTAGCTGCTCTTTAAAATGGTGTTTCGTTTTCAATTTTGGGGCATTTGTATGGTCAAAACAAGATTTCTTACCAGCTATAAGAGGGAAAACACGTGAAACCCGTGATTTTGACACGTGACCTAGTGGGTCTTTAATAACAGCCTGGGGCCTTCAAGATAGCCCTCAGTCCATAGTTTTCATGAGTATGGGACTTCAGACAATTCTTCTTCTTCTTCGATCGCTCAGACAGTTTCCTGTCAATCGTGAGCGCAGATGCGTCATGCTGCCGTTATGCGCCTAACTAAGAAAATGGTTAGGCCCAGCAAGTCCGACTTTCGGGCTGGAGGAAATCTTTTTTGAAAGTCAGTGTTTCTTGAGAGGAAAAAAAGGCAGGAGAATGGACCTGTAAGGCAGAAAGATAGTAGATGACAGTAGGCAAAAGGGAAAAGGCAGAGTCAAAGAGTGACAGATTACGACAGGAAGTTACAAGCACAGAACTTCAAGAAGGTGGGGGAACTATTTGTACAAAAGCCCCCTTCCCCGGTATCCCCACGGGGTGGGTGGATGGGGGTGGGAGGTGAGACAATTCTGAAGCCCGCCTGTGTAAATCAACAACAACAACAAAACTGACACTAGTCAACCTAGCTCGCCAATTTGACCACCAGGTGGCAACCAACTCAATAGGAGCTTACCTCGTGATATCCTTAGTTGGGGGTAGTCGGAAGTCGGAAAGTTTAATCGTAAGGCCACCGGCCTGTATACAATGGGTACACGTTATCATGGGATGACCAAAAAACGAATAACGAAAAAGGGATGTAACTTCCTACATCATAATCAAATAGAATCAAGGGAATCATACTTTTAGGGATCACTTCAAAAGTATGCTCTGCCGAGATGTCAGGTAAAACTGACAGGACCTTAGTTGGGGGTAGAGAAGAGAGAAAGAAAGAGGGAAGGACTCCTCTCCCTCTCTCTCTTTATCTGATCCCCAACTAAGAACATAGAGGATTAGCCCCACTCGAGCGCTATGCCACCCTCGAGCGCTATGCCACCAGGCGGTCAAAAGAGCCAGCTAAGCCGCTCATTGATCCTCACCCGTGGGCTGAAGCTCCCTAGCCCCCGGGGGGCACGCCCCAGGGTGGGGGCCACCATCAGCCGATCCAGGGTATGCTTGGCCCTCCTCAGCCTCTCCTCCTCTCCCCCCTCCCCTTCGCCGTCTCCCTCCCTCCCCTCCGGCAGCCACACGCTGGCCTCCCTCCTCCTCACCAGCCTCCTGCCCCCCTGCTGGTGTTGTAAGGGGGTGCACCATTCACTGTCCTCCTGGCCCTCTCCCCCGGGCGAGTCTGAGACACCGCAGAGCAAGAACTGA
>CM065696.1:50479595-50492095 GCA_017654935.2 Phymorhynchus buccinoides | reverse complement strand
ACACACAGCAAGACGAACACACCACAGGTCAGGCCATCTTGAACAGAGTCGACGTCACAACTTTGGTTTTGACGTCATTTCGTGGATGACGTCACACTGCTGTTCTATGCCTGGATAAACAAAACAAGGCAAAACGTTCCGATTATCACTTTTTTCCCGTTTCGACATGTTCAGTTTTGCCCTTTCCTTTCTCTGATTTTTTTCTTCTTTTTTTCCCTGTAGGGTGTGTGTGTGTGTGACGTCGCTTTGCTAGGTTTTTTTTAATGTTTGTTTGTAGAGGTTGGGTGGAAAACGGTTTGAACCGAAAAACCGGTGCTTTAACTGCAAACTGAAAGTAAGTTTTTCTTAAAGTAACGCAATCTAAGAATCTGTTCAAAGAACAACACCGATTCTCAGCGCAGATTGGGTGTTTGTAAACCAAGAGTAGCTGTTAGTTGGTGGTGTAGTATGGCTTCGACTTTGACCGAGTGTTGAGTTGAGTGTGTGTGTGTGTGTCATAAGTCATAAGTTTCTTTATTGTGTGTATGTGTGCGCGTGCGCGTAAGTGTGTGAATATTCTGACAAATAAATATGTGTTTGCATAGGTGAAACTAGTGATGCGAGTACTTGTTAAGAAAACAGGTTCGAGGAGGGAAAACCGGTTAAACCGGTTCGAGTTTTTCAACCGGTTCTCAACTCTGTTTTCTTGATTTTAATTAGATATTGGTTTTTTGGGTTTCACATTTCGAAGTTCTATTGTCTTTTATTTCCAAAGATGTAGAATGCGCTTGTGGTCACCCACTGTCTATTCAGCTTATTCTTTTTGAATACCCAGTCTTAGCTTCCCTATACAACATTTTAAAGACTGATAAATATAGCAGCCTTGGAGCCTTTAAAAGAAATCATTTACAACCGGCCCTGAAATGATTGACATTGCAAAGGTTATTAATTGATTCATTGGTTTACGGTTGATTGTTGTATTGTTGAACCTCCCCGGTTCCGTGGCAAAATAATCAAAGCGTTGATTGTGGCCACGCACAGTCAAGAAGAAGAAGATAAGCACACTCACAGATCCTTTAATCCTTTGACCCCTTTGGGGGCATGGGGGACTTGAAACAAAGCAAGCAAATACAAAGAATGAGCCATTTATGTTTATCATCTTTTCCATAGTTTGTATATTCAATGTGTTGCACCAGTGTATGGCCGACCTTCCCTGTACATATTGTTAATAATAATAATAATAATAATAATAATCATAAAATGTACAGGGATCCTTGTTTAGCAAGTAAGATGCCTTGTAATCACTGCAATTAGTATTTTTTTTTTTTTTCCATTTTATTCATATATCTTATTGTTTATATTCTGTGTTTTGTGTATTTCACAAAGCTTGGATATATCTTTTCTCTTATTTTCATCGATTTTCATTGGTTTCCTGATGTATATTTCACGAAGGATTTAAAATGGACTTATCTTTATCAATTTTTTCTTTGGTAATGTTTAGATTAACCTGTTTAGTCTTGTACTTGCTAGCCGCCATTTAAAAAATTCATGCATAGTACGTTGGCACAGTATAAGCTTTAAGCTTGTTGTTGCCGTTATGCTTGCTTAACATGTGTGTAATGTCCTTTTTGACATGGACACTACACATTGAATATAGAATCCGTGTTTTTTGATCAATAAAAATCATTTAAACCAAAGAATAAGATGCGCACGCCCCCTACCTAAGAGTAGGAACTAGCAGTATATAGCCACATAAAATTATCTGCTCCTGACTCGTCACCAGTGGGGGGGGGGGGGGGGGGGGGGCATCGGCAGTTCGGGCCTAAAATTATCGCCCTTTCGTGTCGGCATGGAGTAGTATAACACACTGAATACAATGTTACACAACTTTACTTAGCCTCAGAAATTTTGCTACATTTAATAACACCTTTTTTGCCACCACAGAGCAGACGACACTGGTTAAATACGGACTGTGCACATGTAAAGTTGATCGTACTTGGGACATTTCGTTACAAAATTAAACTCGTCACCAAGGTCATTCTGGTCGCAGTCTCTACACAAAGTAACGTTCTTCACGGGGTATTTCAAATCTTCTGCCAATAGACCTACTGCGTAAATCAAATCAGGCAGAGTGATCCGCGTTGGTAAGAGTGATCTCCCTTGAAATGTCTTACACTTTCCTTCATATTTTTACTTGCACACACACACACTTCTTACTTGCAGTGTGTGTGCGTGTGTGTGTGTGTGTGTGTGCGTGTGCGCGCGCGCGTGCGTGTGTGTGCGTGTGTGTGTGCGCGCGCGTGTGTGTATGTGTGCGTGCGCGCGTGCGTGAATGTAGACAAAATTATGCACACAAAATTACACACTCTTTCTTTCTCCCTCTCTCTGTGTTTTGTGGCGTGTTGTGTGCGTCTCTCTCTCTCTCTCTCTCTCTCTCTCTCTCTCTCTCTCTCTCTCTCAATCTTGAATAACTTGAATAAGAGCAAGATTGAACAAGAGGTTTGTGCTGTGTTTTGTGTGTGTGTGTGTGTGTGTGCGCGCGCGCGCGCGTGCGTGCACACACACAAGTCACGCACAAACACACACGCGCGCGCGCGTGCCCACGCACGCACGCGGCACACAGACATGCGTGCACACACAACCAGCAAAACCAAATGTCTCTCTCTCTCTGTCTTGTCTCAAGGTCAGACACACAACACACACACACAACAAAAACCTCTTATTTAATCTTCCTCTTATTCAAGTTATTCAAGATTGAGAGAGTGAGTGAGAGAGAGAAAGAGAGAAAGAGAGAGAGAGAGAGAGAGAGAGAGAGAGAGAGAGAGAGAGAGAGAGAAAGTGTAATTTTGTGTGCATAATTTTGTCTACATTCACGCGCACGCACACACACACTCGCGCGTGCTCACGCACACGCACACGCACACGCACACGCACACACACACACACTGCAAGTAAGAAGTGTGTGTGCAAGTAAAAATATGAAGGAAAGTAAGACATTTGAGTGAACATCCAATGATTGCTTGGTTAACTGATTTTTGATACACCCATTTCCGATACCTTGCTTTGTTGACAGTTGGTGTATAAAAGTGAATGTATTTATATGAGAGAAACATAACTAACAAAACACCACACTAACCGGGGCGAGATATTTCGAGGGTCCCGGCTCTTTTTGAGCAACTTAGGACGATGATTTGACCGCCAGGGGGCAATCAAACCAGTAGGGGCTTAGCGCGTTATATTCTTAGTTGGGCGTAATGAGAGAGAGAGAGAGGGGGGGGGGGGGAGGGACTCATCTCTACTGGTTTGATTGTCCCCTGGCGGTCAAATCATCGTCCTAAGTTGACCATTGATCCATGGACTGTTTTAGATTAATGGATAAATCTCTTAGATTCCTCTTCAATTTAAATGGCATGTGCGCACACACGCACGCAGACACACACAATCACCTCCATTAGAAATAAAAACAATTATATTTGAAGTCAGTATATCACTATTAATTGTCTCAACGGAAAGCTGATGTTCAAACGCTGATTTGTGTTTTTAGAGTGAATAATGTTATGTACGAAAAAACAAAAACGTATTCGCCCTAAACGAACAAAAGGGTTTTGATGAATTGCATTCAAAATACAGCAACAAGGGTTTGTAAAAAAGATAAAATACGAACTTGAATAAAACAACAAAGCTACCATTTAATCTTACAGACAGATTTCCCAGTGCAACTTTATTTGTGCCCAGAATTTGATAAAGTGACACCTATTTTGCCAACACCACAGCCAAACTTGCCATTTCTCCTCTAACTTCAAGCAACAGTGACAACAACAACAACAACATGGGTGATTCCAACACTCTCCACTTAAAGCAGAGATCTAACTTCAAGCAACAATGACAACAACAACAACAACAACAACAGCAACATGGGTGATTCCAACACTCTCCACTTAAAGCAGAGATCTAACTTCAAGCAACAATGACAACAACAACAACAACAACAACAACAGCAACATGAGTGATTCCAACACTCTCCACTTAAAGCAGATATCTAACTTCAAGCAACAATGACAACAACAACAACAACAACAACAACAGCATGGGTGATTCTAACACTCTCCACTAAAAGCAGATATCTAACTTCAAGCAACAATAACA
Source organism: Phymorhynchus buccinoides (assembly GCA_017654935.2). Lineage (NCBI taxonomy): Eukaryota > Metazoa > Mollusca > Gastropoda > Neogastropoda > Raphitomidae > Phymorhynchus > Phymorhynchus buccinoides. The sequence goes on along the minus strand of CM065696.1, from coordinate 50,487,970 downwards.
ACAACAACAGCAACAGCAACATGGGTGATTCTAACACTCTCCACTTAAAGCAGATATCTAACTTCAAGCAACAATGACAACAACAACAACAACAACAGCAACATGGGTGATTCCAACACTCTCCACTTAAAGCAGAGATCTGACTTCAAGCAACAATGACAACAACAACAACAACAACAGCATGGGTGATTCTAACACTCTCCACTTAAAGCAGAGATCTAACTTCAAGCAACAATGACAACAACAACAACAACAACAGCATGGGTAATTCTAACACTCTTCACTTAAAGCAGAGATCTCACTTCAAGCAACAATGATAACAACAACAACAACAACAACATGGGTGATTCTAACACTTCGTTATCCCCACTTAAAGCAGAGATCTAACTTCAAGCAACAATGACAACAACAACAACAACAGCATCGGTGATTCTAACACTCTCCACTTAAAGCAGAGATCTAACTTCAAGCAGCAATGACAACAACAACAACAACAACAGCATGGGTGATTCTAACACTCTCCACTTAAAGCAGATATCTAACTTCAAGCAACAATAACAACAACAACAACAGCATCGGTGATTCTAACACTCTCCACTTAAAGCAGAGATCTAACTTCAAGCAACAATAACAACAACAACAACAGCATCGGTGATTCTAACACTCTCCACTTAAAGCAGAGATATAACTTCAAGCAACAATAACAACAACAACAACAGCATCGGTGATTCTAACACTCTCCACTTAAAGCAGATATCTAACTTCAAGCAACAATAACAACAACAACAACAACATGGGTGATTCTAACACTTCGTTATCCCCACTTAAAAGCAGAGAAAACGGTGTACAAACCTATTGGCAAAATGTACCCTGGCATTCCAAATTTACATTGAGCAAGAAACACAAATGAATGCAACAAGAAAGCGTACTCGTACACTAAGAAAGTTAATCTTCTGTACATAAAAGTGAAATAAAAGAAACATCCCACCAGAGTCTAAATACTACTTTTACTTCTGAAAATGAAATGTCATCGGTAACAGGTTGAAACTGAACATTCCTTTACCTTTTCACAGAAAATAACATTGAGGATGACAATAGAACATGGCGATTTTGTTTTGTCAGGGGAGATGGCAGACAGAAAAAAAAGTGTACAGAATAATGGTAATATATATATTAGCCATGGGGGAAAACGACTGAAAAGGGGGTGTCTCCTATTTTGATCAAATCCTGAGACAATTGTGTCATTGGTAAATGTGAATAAAAACAACCTTCCTTCACGTATTCATAGAAAATTATATGGATATAACAGAAATCTGTTAAGGAAAATTGATATAAAAAAGAGCATTTCTAAAGAATAATGGATGCATTTACGTAACCACTTAAAAATACCACCCCAATAATTCTCACGTTGGGACGGGTGGAAACGGAAGACTAGTGGGAACTTATGCACGGAGGACGATTAGAATTAGTCAGCGTAATAAATGACAGCAATGAGTTAGGTATTATTAGGTACTTTATAGTCACAGAACCGTCTCTGTGAAATTCGGGTTGCTCCCACCTGGACAGCGCGTCGCAGCCAGAGGCGCGCCACCCTTTTTTTTTGCATGCGATTTTTGTGTGACTGATGAGAAAGGAAAAGGAGGCGGGTACATTTTGACCAAATAACTTTTTTGTAGCCACAATGTTTAACGTGTGCTAAGTGCATGGGCACACGGGACCTCGGTTTAACGTCTAATCCGTGATTTGTTATAAAAACAAAACACGAAGCAACATGTGCTGACACCAAATAGAATGGTGAAAATCATTGGTAAGGCATGTTACGCGTATCATTTTCACGCATATGTCATGTTAATCATTGTGTTGAGACAAAGCGTGCAACCCTATGATGATGGCATGCAGCATTTTAATAGGATGAAACGATTTAAAACAAAATGCAAAGCCTTCAAGGCTCACTCAAATAGTAACATGTAGGACAACCACAAACAAAGATTGAGGGGGGTGTCTAGAGTACAAGTTGCCAATAAAATTTAAAAGTACAAATGAAACTATCGTTACTGGATACAACTAAAAAAATAAAATAATAAAAAAAAGTGCCCGTGCCGAGAATCGGACCCGGAACCATGGGCATGACAGACAGACACTCTACCAATGAGCTATCGAGGATTTCAGTGTTGATGAGTTTCTCAACTCATGTTGCCTGTTGAATACTGTCTAACCCACTAATCTGAAATGTTATCTGTCAGGGTGGCCATTTAAGATCAAACTTTAGAGTAAACCGACTGAAGAGGCGATAAGAGGTGGTACGTCCAAACCACCCCTCATTTACACGTCATATTAGCAATTATAAAATAATATAATTAGCCCTAATGAAACGAAATGTCAGATTACTGATTGACATTAAGATGAAACTAGAGTAAAGTGACTGAAGAGGCGATAAGAGGTGGTATGTCCAAACCACCCCTCATTTCCACGTCATATTAGTAATTATAAAACAATAATATAATTAGCCCTAATGAAACGAAACGTCAGATTACTGTTTGACATTAAGATGAAACTTTAGAGTAAACGTACTGAAGTGGCGATAAGAGGTGGTACGTCCACACCACCCCTCATTTCCACGTCATATTAGTAATTATAAAACAATAATATAATTAGCCCTAATGAAACGAAATGTCAGATTACTGTTTGACATTAAGATGAAACTTTAGAGTAAACTGACTGAAGTGGCGATAAGAGGTGGTACGTCCACACCACCCCTCATTTCCACGTCATATTAGTAATTATAAAACAATAATATAATTAGCCCTAATGAAACGAAATGTCAGATTACTGTTTGACATTAAGATGAAACTTTAGAGTAAACTGACTGAAGTGGCGATAAGAGGTGGTACGTCCACACCACCCCTCATTTCCACGTCATATTAGTAATTATAAAACAATAATATAATTAGCCCTAATGAAACGAAACGTCAGATTACTGTTTGACATTAAGATGAAACTTTACTTTAGAGTAAACTGACTGAAGTGGCGATAAGAGGTGGTACGTCCACACCACCCCTCATTTCCACGTCATATTAGTAATTATAAAACAATAAAATAATTAGCCCTAATGAAACGAAACGTCAGATTACTGTTTGACATTAAGATGAAACAGAGTAAACTGACTGAAGTGGCGATAAGAGGTGGTACGTCCACACCACCCCTCATTTCCACGTCATATTAGTAATTATAAAACAATAATATAATTAGCCCTAATGAAACGAAACGTCAGATTACTGTTTGACATTAAGATGAAACTTTAGAGTAAAGTGACTGAAGTGGCGATAAGAGGTGGTACGTCCACACCACCCCTCATTTCCACGTCATATTAGTAATTGTAAAACGGGTAACAATGTCATTAGTAGGTCTACTAACGAAACTACACACAGCGTAAGGTTAGCGTTTGACATTAAGACGAAACTATAGAGTAAACTTAAGGTCCCTGTACACGTGAACATTTTTGACTCTTTCACCATGGCAACACAGTGAAATGAAAGTACTATTATGACTGGCCTATCACTGTGTTGCCATGGGGAAAGGGTCAAAAACGTTCACGTGTACAGAGACCTTCACTGAAGTGATGATAAGAGGTGTGCGTCCACATTACCTCTCATGTTCACGTCATGCTAGTAATGATAAAACAAGTAATAATATAATTAATCGTAATGAAACGAGACATGTCCCCGTAGGGGATACCGGGGGTCTTTCGTAAAAATAGTTCCCCCACCTTCTGGAAGTTCTGTGCTTGTAACTTCCTCTAATCTGCCACTCTCTTTGACTCTGCCTTTTCCCTTTGCTTTCGGTCATCTACTATATGTACTTTACCCGTAATGGCCATATGGCCTGGGAACGCAGAAGAAGAAGAAGAAACGAGACATGACGTCAAAAGTGTTTCACGGCGTATCAAGATGAATCTTGACACCAAACGCACTTAAGTGGCTACAACAGGTGTTACTCCCAAACATCTCATTTCTATGTCGTATTAGAAATTATAAAGCAAGTAATGACGTAATTAGCATTGTACACGAAATATATAACATCAAAAGCGTTTCACAGCGTATCAAGACAGATCTCTACACTACACACGTCTCTCATTTCCACATGCACGTAATATTAGTCATTGTAAACTAAGTAATAACAAAGATATTCTAAAAGGGTAAGATGGACTACTTAAGAGCTCGGCGAACCGGGCTGATAGAGTTATCGTTAGTGGGGACAGTACACTTCACAGTGCAGGCTATCCAAAAACTCAGACTGGAACTTGAACGGAGAATTCAACCGGCCTATCGACGTGTAAAATGTGTCCTGTTTAAAAGGGACATAACCAGTGTTTCTGTCCTCACTACTCATATAGGGAAAAGAGACCGGATGCTTTACTTCCCCTATAGTCTTTGGTAATAATTATATTTAGTAATAACGAAAACACACATATCGCCACATAAGCGAGAACAAGATGGTTCACATAACGAGGCTTTGTGCTACTTCCCAGCGACACGAAAGGGCGATAATTTTAGGACTGCTTTACCTATGCCACCTAGTGACGAGTCAGGGGCAGATCGTTTTCTGTGGCTATATACTACTATTTTGTGACAGGTAAGGGCGACAATCTTATGTAGGTGGCGCACGCGTCTCATTGTACGAGACGGGGGCAGGTTTTTTTCTTCAGTATAAAGCCTTATTCTGTCAAAGTCAAAACCAGAAGGTGCTACCAAGGCTCTTGGAAATCATCTTAGTCAGCCACACTACAGACAATAGGATGAAAGAGAGCGGGGGAAAGCCTACCTAAAAAAAATATATAAAAAGGGAGGGGGGAAAAAAGAAAAGAAAAAAAGGAAGAAGGAAAAAAGGAGGAAAGGGTTAAAAATGAAGGCGGAAGTGGTGGTGGGTTGCATGATGAGTGAGCAAGATAGCGGAGAGCGGATGAATGATTGGGTGTGGTGTGAGAGCTACATATTTGTTAATGTAAATTTATGTTTCATACTTTTATTTTATTTTATTTTATTTTACACGGTGGAAGACAAGTTTCCATGTGCGTTGTACAATGCCAATTCTATAGACAATAAAGAAACTTATTTTAAAGTCAATTCTAAAAATATGAACGAAATCCGTTCAGCTGTTTTTGAGATATTTAAGATTGAAATTTCGCCGATTTCGCAGTTATTTAATATTTCACATTTCACATACCCATAAGGTCCTGCAACTTTTCCCCCAAAAAATCCAGCCAAATCGGGAAAAAATATGGGAAGAATTTTTTTTTTTTTACAAACGCAATAGTATTCTCCCTAAAGGAGAGAATCCTAATTATGAAAGATCATAATACACAAGCAAAACCATTTTTTTAAAAACAGAACACTTCTAAACCAAAACGAGAAATCGACATTAGACGATTGGAATAAAGTATGTATAGAATTAGAAACTACCGTCCTATTTAACTGGCACACGGAAGAGAATCATCGAAAGCCAAATTCGAAGGTAAGCAATAGGTGCCAAGAAGGATGAAGGTAACATAGCTAAAGTTTTTAAAGAAAAGTAACTTTAAAATAACGGTAATGGTCATCTCAGGACTGTCACCGCGTAAAGCTCGACCACTTATTACAAAACACTCATCAATGTATGTTAACCAACGTTCAACAACCTGTAAACAACTAAACATACAGAACAATTCATAACATGACACCTCCATCATTGCACCCTATAGCACATAAGTCCACACAGTGCTGGAAACATTGAGCCACTCTACTCTATATATCGGATCCAGGTTATAAAAAAACAGTAAAAAAGGATAACACACACATACTAGTTTTTAAAAAAAAGATATAAAAAATGCCATATAGGCAAATATGCACTGCAGAATGGGAAACATGTGCCCACTCAAGCGCGTAAGGTCTCACGCGTGAAAGCCAGTGAACAATAAAAACAACAACTGGCATGTCATAAATTGTAAATGAAGATGGAGATAATGAAAAATGGGGATGAGGGGCTACTCTTAGTTTAAAGCTCCCCCACCACGACAAGGTGGAAGTCTGCGGGGGAGGGGCAATGGTGAAAAAGTGGATTTGAGAACGACTTGGCAAAAATGTATGTCATTCTAATGTATCCATGTTAACGCTAGTCCATACCGACACACATCCATTACTTGGCAGACTAAAGCAAGTATCTATCTGACAAGCTGCTCAACAATGACGCTCACTGCTTACGTTGAATTCCCTTTCAAACTTGGGCATCAGATACAACACTGCCTCAAGCTTTTTACTACACATATGTTATCCAGTAATACCAGAACGTTACACGGGCAAAACAGTATACTAAATTGTAGACGGACAATGCAATGTCTTTGCGGTTTATAAGCCAGCACATTATAATTGGACTGCGTCGATATAGCATCAGTTGTGAAATGAAAACTAAATCAAATTGGTCGATCAAGGAAAAAAATAATAGTTGTGGGTCATAAGCAATAAGTCATAAGTTTCTTTAATTGTCCATTGTACAAACGCACGTGGAAATTGGTGTTCCACCGTGTAAAATAAGACAAAATGCATTAAAATAAACGTCGACATTAATCAAAACATGAAACAGAAATTTGTATTTAAACAAATGTGTAATGTGTAACTCTCCAACCACAGCCAAACATTCATCCGTCCTCTTGCTCACTGATCCATTCCCTCCCTCAGTCTGCAACCCCCAGCGCTTCAAAAACTAACACATTCAAAGCGAAATGTAATGACATGACACAAATATTACAAAATACGGCACGTCCGCCCAACATCATTGACATCAAAAGAAAACCCACCACCAACAACAAGAAGAGCATTCATCAAAAATTGCACATAATTATTGCCTTTGAACGCTGGATCAAAACTACAAACAAAGGCAAACTTTACAAAAAAGCATAAATAAAAACAAAATACATGTCCGTCCAACTAGGGAAGGGATCGACAACACTCAGACTGGGATGTAGCCCCTAACAATCACGGTTTAAAGGTATGGTGAAGAACAGGGATCGACAACACACAGGCTGGGATGTAGCCCCTAACAATCACGGTTTAAAGGTAGGGTGAAGAACAGGGATCGACAACACACAGGCTGGGATGTAGCCCCTAGCAATCACGGTTTAAAGGTAGGGTAAAGAACAGGGATCGACAACACACAGGCTGGGATGTAGCCCCTAACAACCACGGTTTAAAGGTAGGGTTGAGAACAGGGATAGACAACACACAGGCTGGGATGTAGCCCCTAGCAATCACGGTTTAAAGGTAGGGTGAAGAACAGGGATCGACAACACACAGGCTGGGATGTAGCCCCTAACAATCACGGTTTAAAGGTATGGTGAAGAACAGGGATCGACAACACACAGGCTGGGATGTAGCCCCTAGCAATCACGGTTTAAAGGTAGGGTTAAGAACAGGGATCGACAACACACAGGCTGGGATGTAGCCCCTAACAATCACGGTTTAAAGGTAGGGTGAAGAACAGGGATCGACAACACACAGGCTGGGATGTAGCCCCTAACAATCACGGTTTAAAGGTATGGTGAAGAACAGGGATCGACAACACACAGGCTGGGATGTAGCCCCTAGCAATCACGGTTTAAAGGTAGGGTGAAGAACAGGGATCGACAACACACAGGCTGGGATGTAGCCCCTAACAATCACGGTTTAAAGGTAGGGTTAAGAACAGGGATAGACAACACTCAGGCTGGGATGTAGCCCCTAACAATCACGGTTTAAAGGTAGGGTGAAGAACAGGGATCGACAACACACAGGCTGGGATGTAGCCCCTAACAATCACGGTTTAAAGGTAGGGTTAAGAACAGGGATCGACAACACACAGGCTGGGATGTAGCCCTTAACAATCACGGTTTAAAGGTAGGGTTAAGAACAGGGATCGACAACACACAGGCTGGGATGTAGCCCTTAACAATCACGGTTTAAAGGTAGGGTGAAGAACAGGGATCGACAACACACAGGCTGGGATGTAGCCCCTAACAATCACGGTTTAAAGGTAGGGCTAAGAACTGGGATCGACAACTCACAGGCTGGGATGTAGCCCCTAACAATCACGGTTTAAAGGTAGGGTAGAGAACAGCCGGTGACGAAAATTGTATTACAATAGACGATTTTCGGAGAGAGAAAAACCTAGGGGAGAGCACTTCGTGAAAATTAGGTGTTTACCTCCATTACTCGGTCAAATACTACAGCAACAATGCAACAATGGCGTCGAGGTTTGAAACCGCAGGATGTGAGTGAACGACTTGCAAACATTTTTTTAACAGACAACTTAGGGGTGGCCAGTGGCCACAAACTGATAAAACTTGCAAAATGTGACATAAAAATACA
>CM065696.1:50472095-50474595 GCA_017654935.2 Phymorhynchus buccinoides | reverse complement strand
AAATTGTTAAATAGTTTTAGTGAAGTTATTTTCTCGGGTGAAAGAAAAGGTGACAGAAAAAAAGAAAAAAGAAAACAATGACAAAAGAAAGGTGATAGAAATGATCAGCTACAATGATGAAGGAAAACTAAAAACAGGAGCAAGGGTAAAACGTGGGGAGTGGACGGCACGCTCGCACAAACACGCTCTTCTCTCTCTCTCTCTTCTGTCCCCTCTCTCTGTGTCTCCTATCTCTCTCCACTCCTCTCTTTCTCTCTTATTCCCATCTATCTATTTCTTAGGTGCTATTATTCTGTAGAATTGTCATTTGTCTAATAATTGTTTCCCTTTTTGTTTGTGGCACAAACCACAAACCTATAACTCACTTTGTCGGTCTGTCGGTCTGTCCAAAATTGTCGCACGCCACAAACGATTGCAAATCCGCGCTTGTTTTCTAAATCACTTCGAACCACCAATTCAAATTCACCTTTGCTCATATTATCCATATTATTTCCCCCTTTTGTTTATTTTTAAATTATTTCATGGACTCATTTTTTGTCATTTTTGTTTAATTTCCTTCACTTGTTTTTAAGTCAATTTTTCTTTGCTTGATGCATGATGTGAATGTGAGAGTGAGATGGCAAGGTGCAAAGAAGCTATTGTAGCTTATCCTTTTTACCCTCAATAAAACATATTCGTGTTTCTCAAATAACACTGCAAACCATGCCCTCCCCCCCCCCCTTTTTTTCTTCTTCTCTCACGGCCATCCACAGCTATAATAAAGTTAAACCCGGTTAAAACATCGACAAGTCTAAAGCCGGCGACAGACTATGTGACTGCCTCATATGACTCGATCAGGTCGTGACGTAGACCAAATTTTGTTTCCCGCACAGAAGAGGTCACAAGCCATCTGACTCGATCAGACTCGATCAGTGAAATTTAGAACGCGCCCTATTCGGCCCTGTCACCTGACTGGGCCCGACTGAGTCAGATTGATCGAGTTAGATGGTATGCAAATGAGTTGAAACGTCACGACCTGATCGAGTCACATGAGGCAGTCACATAGTCTGTCGCCGCCTTAATGCAATGTAACAATAACCTAGTCCAGAATGACAAATTGATCATAATATTGATGTTAAAGGTCGATTAGGGGTAACCGTTTACTAGATTACGTTTGAGTAATAGCTTAGGTTGATTTACGTTTGCTCTTGAGCTGGTCTAGCTTTACAAATTGCTGCTATTGATTGGCGCCAATCCTATTTTGCATGGGATTCCCAACACTATTGCATAATGCAGAGCATTTCAATGTTCAACCCCTGCCTGCTATTGATTGGCGACAATCCTATTTTGCATTGGATTCCCAACATTATTGCATAATGCAGAGCATTTCAATGTTCAACCCCTGCCTGCTAAATAAAGCATTGCAATAAAGACCGTGCATTCATTTAATAGATTTTTAAATTGTTTACAGTTATTTTATTTCTTGTACATTGTTTATAGTCCCGTCAACAGCAATGGTCTTCTCAGGACTGTCACCACAGTAAATAATAAAGGTGCATAGAACATAGAGCACGTGGCTATAAATCTTGATCGTCTTTCACCCATATAATGGTTCAGGAAAATCGCCTGTATAATTTATAAATGCATTATCATTTAGGACCCTAAGGGAGATAATTTAGAAACGGAAAAGAGCAAGATAGGCTGCCCTTTACCCCCATCTTCCCCTACGTTACGGAAGCTAGTTTCCCAAGCCTGCCCTTACCTCTTCACCCTGCCCCCCCCACCCCAAAAAAAAAAAAGCCCCACCCCCCACAAAAGGGGTGTTGGCGCTGCGCTTGGGGCGACGCACTCTCCGGGGGAACGCAGCCCGAATTTCACAGAGATAAGTCCCTGGCCCTGTGACTCGAATAATTATATACTAAATTGAATTTTTTTTTTAAACCGGGTGTGTTCCCGCCTCTGTGTGTGTCCACTCGGGGCTAAAGATAGGGTTGGTTGGGGGGGGGGGTTTCAAAGAAAAAAAGATAGGGTTAGGGGATTTGGATCAGGGTCAGGATGAAGGGGTAAGGTTGTGTCCCTCAGAGACGGGGACACAACAGACAGGGACACAGAGACACGGTGACACAGACATTGGTGGCAGGGACACAGACAGGGGGACACATCCTGACACGTCCTGTGTACGTCAGTTGAGAACACACTGTGCTGAAACTGCTACTCTTTCGTGACTGCAAAAGCAGTGCAGTGTCCCCTTAGGTTGGTTGCCTCGGGCCTTCATTTTTCTCTCTTTTTCTTTAAAAAAACCAAACCTGTCCCATAATTATGTAGCCTGTACCAGTGCCGGAGGGCGCAAAACTTATTTTCTTGGCCTTCATTCCCCCCCAGTGAATATTGCTGGTCGCAGCCCTTGCCCCCAAGTCAGATACGACAGAAAAAGAACTAACAAGTGCAAGCCGAGTCGGCGCAAAGCCCCTCGCAGCATTGTCCGAGCTATCCTAAATCGGAATGTGTGGTTGTACACATC
>CM065696.1:50458920-50466420 GCA_017654935.2 Phymorhynchus buccinoides | reverse complement strand
AAGGAATTGTCAGTTATTGAACACTTCATTTGCTCAATAACATTTCCAAGACAAAGTGTCATTAAATTTTGAGGTTTTTTTTAAAAACACACTTATCTTTGAATGCGTGGCATTGGAATTTTTAGAAAGTTAAATTGTTAAATAGTTTTGGTGAAGTTATTTTCTCGGGTGAAAGAAAAGGTGACAGAAAAAAAGAAAAAAGAAAACAATGAAAAAAGAAAGGTGATAGAAATGACAAGCTACAATGATGAAGGAAAACTAAAAACACAGGAGCAAGAGTAAAACGTGGGGAGTGGACGGCACGCTCGCACAAACACGCTCTTCTCTCTCTCTTCTCTCTCTATCCTCTCTCTGTGTCCCTATCTCTCTCCACTCCTCTCTTTCTCTCTTATTCCCATCTATCTATTTCTTAGGTGCTATTATTCTGTAGAATTGTCATTTGTCTAATAATTGTTTCCCTTTTTGTTTGTGGCACAAACCACAAACCTATAACTCACTTTGTCTGGTCTGTCGGTCTGTCCAAAATTGTCGCACGCCACAAACGATTGCGAATCCGCGCTTGTTTTCTAAATCACTTCATCCACCAATTCAAATTCACCTTTGCTCATATTATCCATATTATTTCCCCCTTTTGTTTATTTTTAAATTATTTCATGGACTCATTTTTTGTCATTTTTGTTTAATTTCCTTCACTTGTTTTTTTTTAAGTCAATTTTTCTTTGCTTGATGCATGATGTGAATGTGAGAGTGAGATGGCAAGGTGCAAGGAAGCTATTGTAGCTTATCCTTTTTACCCTCAATAAAACATATTTCGTGTTTCTCAAATACACTGCAAACCCATGCCCCCCCCCCCCCCTTTTTTTCTTCTTCTCTCACGGCCATCCACAGCTATAATAAAGTTTAACCCGGTTAAAAAATGAATGAACAATAAACATCGACAAGTCTAAAGCCGGCGACAGACTATGCGACTGCCTCATATGACTCGATCAGGTCGTGACGTAGACCAAATTTTGTTCCGCACAGAAGAGGTCACAAGCCATCTGACTCGATCAGACTCGATCAGTGAAATTTAGAACGCGCCCTATTCGGCCCTGTCACCTGACTGGGCCCGACTGAGTCAGACTGATCGAGTTAGATGGTATGCAAATGAGTTGAAACAACGACCTGATCGAGTCACATGAGGCAGTCACATAGTCTGTCGCCGGCTTAATGCAATGTAACAATAACCTAGTCCAGAATGACAAATTGATCATAATATTGATGTTAAAGGTCGATTAGGGGTAACCGTTTACTAGATTACGTTTGAGTAATAGCTTAGGTTGATTTACGTTTGCTCTTGAGCTGGTCTAGCTTTACAAATTGCTGCTATTGATTGGCGCCAATCCTATTTTGCATGGGATTCCCAACACTATTGCATAATGCAGGCATTTCAATGTTCAACCCCTGCCTGCTATTGATTGGCGACAATCCTATTTTGCATTGGATTCCCAACATTATTGCATAATGCAGAGCATTTCAATGTTCAACCCCTGCCTGCTAAATAAAGCATTGCAATAAAGACCGTGCATTCATTTAAGAGATTTTTAAATTGTTTAGTCTTTTTTATTTCTTGTACATTGTTTATAGTCCCGTCAACAGCAATGGTCTTCTCAGGACTGTCACCACAGTAAATAATAAAGGTGCATAGAACATAGAGCACGTGGCTATAAATCTTGATCGTCTTTCACCCATATAATGGTTCAGGAAAATCGCCTGTATAATTTATAAATGCATTATCATTTAGGACCCTAAGGGAGATAATTTAGAAACGGAAAAGAGCAAGATAGGCTGCCCTTTACCCCCATCTTCCCCTACGTTACGGAAGCTAGTTTCCCAAGCCTGCCCTTACCTCTTCACCCTGCCCCCCCCCCCCAAAAAAAAAAAAAACCCCCCCACCCCCACAAAAGGAGTGTTGGCGCTGCGCTTGCGGCGACGCACTCTCCGGGGGGAGCAGCCCGAATTTCACAGAGATAAGTCCCTGGCCCTGTGACTCGAATAATTATATACTAAATTGAATTTTTTTTTTAAACCGGGTGTGTTCCCGCCTCTGTGTGTGTCCACTCGGGGCTAAAGATAGGGTTGGTTGGGGGGGGGGGTTTCAAAGAAAAAAAGATAGGGTTAGGGGATTTGGATCAGGGTCAGGATGAAGGGGTAAGGTTGTGTCCCTCAGAGACGGGGACACAACAGACAGGGACACAGAGACACGGTGACACAGACATTGGTGGCAGGGACACAGACAGGGGGACACATCCTGACACGTCCTGTGTACGTCAGTTGAGAACACACTGTGCTGAAACTGCTACTCTTTCGTGACTGCAAAAGCAGTGCAGTGTCCCCTTAGGTTGGTTGCCTCGGGCCTTCATTTTTCTCTCTTTTTCTTTAAAAAAACCAAACCTGTCCCATAATTATGTAGCCTGTACCAGTGCCGGAGGGCGCAAAACTTATTTTCTTGGCCTTCATTCCCCCCCAGTGAATATTGCTGGTCGCAGCCCTTGCCCCCAAGTCAGATACGACAGAAAAAGAACTAACAAGTGCAACGCCGAGCGGCTGCAAAGTCCCCTCGCAGCATTGCCGAGCTACTCCGAAATCGGAATGTGTCGGTTGTACACATACATAAAAACGCATCAAAACAGCACGTAACTACATAAAAACGCATCAAAACAGCACGTAACTGAATAGTTTTTGATATATAGCCTTGGGGTTTGGACCCGTGATTTGAGCGCGCGCGATCATGCGCACACGAGCCTGACAGAAAAATTCATGACAACTGTGTTATAGACCATTGCATGCGGGCCTCCAAATACATGCGAGACCTTAATGTAAAACTAAATACATCAGTGGATAGCTTGCCTCTTGGCAAACTAGTATACCAAATTTGATGATAGACTGAATAGTTTTTTGAGAAAAACGGACGAACGGTCGGACGGACGGACGGACGGAGGCACGCCGGACGGATCAGACAAAAACAATAGGCTAAAAATGAATCCATTCCTGCACAAACACCAACACAAGTTCAGGACCACTTCAAAAACGGGCAGAGCCAATAGGTTCGTTTTTGGTGCACGTTTCAACAACAAATATAGTTCAACTGGCTTACAGTACGATAGTTTTATGCTTGATACATTCGTCGTCATTGCCAGCCTGAATAAAACGTGTACCAAAAAGGAATCTCTTGGCTTCAGAATTTTGGACGGGGTATGTAGATGAGCTACAAAATTAAAAGTTTTAAAATTAAACGCTTTTGATGGATTTTTATGCATGCGAGTGATCCTTAATTTGTGCCGATGTCTGGCATTACAGCACACAGAATCCACACAACAACACACATGTACATACAACTAAACATGTACAAACAACTAAACAACCCATGTTCAGTTCAATGTTTGGGTTTCTTTTCACAAGTGTTCAGAGTTCTTTGCAGACACTTTCACGGATAGAAACCAATGAGTTCACTTTGAAGAGGCACGAAGATGACGTAGCGATGACGTAGAGATGGCAGAGATGACGTAGTGGTGACGTAGAGGCGACGTAGGATGACGTACTAAGATGACGTAGGAAAACGTACAGATGACGTAGTTTAATGAAGAGATGACATAGTCTGTCTTTTATAGTCCTGTCACAGCTATGGAAGAGACTACGTAGGAATGTCGTAGATATGACGCAGAGATGACCGTAGAGATGACGTAGGAGCTCGTAGAGATGACATACAGGTGACGTAGATGTGGCGTAGAGATGACGAATAAAATCGTGGAGGTGACGTATGAAGAGAAGTTGACGATTGGAGATTCTCTTCCAAACGCACCAACACCTATGTAAAGAACACACACTTAGTAAGTAAATCATCAGACACATTCAACAACTAGCAACAATACTCAACGCGCGCACAAAACCAGCACACAAAACGCGCACGCGCACACATGCATAATTCATGCTTACGCGGGGACACACACACATACACACACACACACACGCAGCGCGCGCACAGGCACATTTACTCAGATAAATTAAAGTTGGGTTTACCCTTCCGCTCGGCACCACCATGTGCTTATATATCAGGGGGGGAGAGTCATTTAATTACATTTACAAAAATCTTAACTTTATAGACAAGACAGAGAGTGGAGAGAGAGAGAGAGAGAGAGAGAGAGAGAGAGAGAGAGAGAGAGAGAGAGAGAGAGAGAGAGAGAGAGAGAGAGAGAGAGAGAGAGAGAGAGAGAGAGAGAGAGAGAGAACGAAATTGTATTTAAGCAGGGAACATGAGACATGACATGAGAACAAATGGAAAGTAGGGTTACCTTGGAAACAATGTTTAAATACATCCGAGAAGTTTCTCCAAGTAGAGAGGTTTCCAGTCAGGAAGTCGTTTCCGCATTGAGATGTTCTGCGGACAATGGAGATGGTGACTGCAGACACAGAGATGTTCTGCGGACAATGGAGATGGTGATTGCAGACGTAGAGATGTTCTGCGGACAATGGAGATGGTGATTGCAGACAGAGATGTTCTGCGGACAATGGAGATGGTGATTGCAGACGTAGAGATGTTCTGCGGACAATGGAGATGGTGATTGCAGACGTAGAGATGTTCTGCGGACAATGGAGATGGTGATTGCAGACACAGAGATGTTCTGCGGACAATGGAGATGGTGATTGCAGACACAGAGATGTTCTGCGGACAATGGAGATGGTGATTGCAGACGTAGAGATGTTCTGCGGACAATGGAGATGGTGATTGCAGACGTAGATGTTCTGCGGACAATGGAGATGGTGATTGCAGACGTAGAGATGTTCTGCGGACAATGGAGATGGTGATTGCAGACGTAGAGATGTTCTGCGGACAATGGAGATGGTGATTGTAGACGTAGATGTTCTGCGGACAATGGAGATGGTGATTGCAGACGTAGAGATGTTCTGCGGACAATGGAGATGGTGATTGCAGACACAGAGATGTTCTGCGGACAATGGAGATGGTGATTGCAGACGAAGATGTTTTCTCCAGAGATGTTCTGTGGACAATGGAGATGGTGTTGCAGACAGAGATGTTTTGCGGACAATGGAGATGGTGATTGCAGACGGAGAGATGTTCTGCGGACAATGGAGATGGTGATTGCAGACGTGGAGATGTTCTGCGGACAATGGAGATGGTGATTGCAGACACAGATGTTCTGCGGAAATGGAGATGGCGATTGCAGACATGTAGAGATGTTTTGCGGACATGGAGATCTTTCTTCATGTAGAGATGTTTTGAGAACATGGAGATCTTTCCTCATGTAGAGATGCTTTGCGGATGTGGAGATGGTGATGGACTTTGGCTGAAGAGGAGCTTGGCACAGCTGCCCTTTTCATCAGGCCTGAAATCCAACCCAGTGAAAAAACTAATTAGGACTCGGTAATTGCATTGTTGAGGAATTACTAAAATAATGAAAATTCTTTAAAGGGGAACCCTGACGGATGTGTTTTTGTAAGAAACACGTCGTGATCACCAGGAAGCCACCCTTTACAGAGATTGCAACACACTTTGCTCTGGTTTCCTAGAAATCAAACCGTCAAATCGGCGATTCCTCCTTGGCGGAGGTGCTGGAAGTCAAATACTTTCACCCAAAGAGAAGGTGTGTGCCTTCTCTTTTCCAATGACTGCCCGAGTTAGACCAAATCGTTTGCACGACATGTCCACAATACAAGCCTTTTTATACAGTTTTTATTAAGTTTACCAAAAGGAGTTTCGCTCACAACAAAGGAAATAGCTCCGTTTTTGTGTTTTTTACTGCACTACAAAAAAGCTACAGCCACTCTGAATGTCCTCCACCCACCCCGTCCAAAATGGCTTCTCTCTCCGGCATCTCCGCCAAGGAGGAATCGCCGTTTTGACGGCCTGGTTTACTAGGAAACCAGAGCAAAGTGAGTGTTCCGATCCTTGAAAAGGCTGTCTCTCTGGTGATCTCGACGTGATTATTTCAACTACAACAACTACTGTAACTATTTAAACTACTACAAGAACTAACTACAACTACTCGTGGTTTTGCTTCGCGGACGAAGACGCGGACGAAGTTAACACGAGTGAGCCAAAAAGCAATGATGTCCCGAGGCCAAGGTCAAAGCACATTTAGTCCTATTCAAACTGGACATGTCCTATTGCGTCCCCCCCCTGCCAGGACAATTGTCCCATTGACACTGAACACTGGTGGGTTGTGTCCAACTGATTTCTACAAGATCTGGGACATTTTGTCCTATCGAAGGTTTTGTTTCAGGACAGGTTGTGCACTCACTTTTCCACTGTAAAAAGGGAAAATGATGCTACGTGAGGACTATTTATCCATTAATAATCATCAACAATGTGTACCTTCTGTAAATCTGCACGTTCAGAGGAAGAATCCTGTTGAGGCTTGAGGGAAATTCTTCTATACTTACTTTTAATTCTAATGTAGAAAAGGTTGCGGTTAGGTCTAAATTGTCAATAAAATGGATCTTGACAAAGACTAGGCAAATAGGCTTCAGGGGCACGCACACAGCACACGATGCGACCCCACATGCGACGATGTCTGTGAGTCATGATTCACGTGAAATTCGTTCATCTAAACGTAATTCTGTTTTCGTTTACTATACTCATGTAGTCCCCCATTACACGGATTATTTGGTATTTGGTGAAATTCGAACTGCTCTCCTTTGGGGAGCATGTCACCGCAAGCGCAGCGCCTACCCAATTTTTTTTGGGGGGCGTGGGCAGGGTGAGGAGGGGGTGTGGGCAGACTTGGGAAACCTAGCTATCAATTTGGCCATACCAGGTAGCGGGATTTCTCCCTGCTCTTACCGACTTTCAACTGCTGTGGGATTTTTACGTGCGTAAAGCGCACGAGTCAAACTAGCTTTAAGTCCCCATCCGAAGGACTGGACGCTCAGTTCGATTTTCCTCAAATCCTGTCGAACTAGAAAGAAAGGGCGAGGTCGGGATTCGAACCCGGGTCACTCACGTTGCAGTCACGCATTACATTTGGCAGGCGAACGTCTTAACCACTCTGCCACCTTTCTCCCTTACATAAAATGTCTGATACAAAAATACAGATATTCCATCAGATTCGTGTACAGGGGGCTACAAATATAGTGAACAAAACTAGTAGGATTTCATCGGATTCATGTAGACAGTAGAATGTCACGAGAATCATGCCTCACAAATGTCACGAGAATCATGCCTCACAAATGTCAGTCGGATCGCATCGTGTGCTGTGTGTCTGCCCCGTTAGTTCTAAAATTGAACATAATTTTTTTAAATTAATGTAACGCAAAGCGCACAGCACTGCGTGAAATTGCTTCTTGTTAAGAAATTAAAGGCATGCCAGTTTGTTCTGTGTTGTGTAACTAAGTGTAACATATTCAAGATTAGAAGGCTATGCCTTTCTTGAATTAATGCTGATTTGTTTATACGCAATTCTCTCCACCACTGTTGTTGTGTACTGTGTGGCTGATGGTCAT
>CM065696.1:50413920-50453920 GCA_017654935.2 Phymorhynchus buccinoides | reverse complement strand
GCCATTTCTCCCCATATAGAATATTTTCACTCTTCTCGGCGATGTCTTAGGATATTGTTTTGTTTGACACAAATAACGTGGGTATATACATAGTCTAGAACTTTTGATTTAGTATTAGTGTCAGAACATTCGTTCGTTCGTTTGTTTTCTCTCTCTCTCTCTCTCTCTCTCTCTCTCTCTCTCTCTCTCTCTCTCTCTCTCTCTCTCTCTCTCTCCCTCTCTCTCTCTCTCTCTGTCTCTGTCTCTCTCTCTCTCTCTCTCTCTCTCTCTCTCTCTCTCTCTCTCTCTCTCTCTGTCTCTCTCTCTCTCTCTCTCTCTCTCTCTCTCTCTCTCTCTCTCTCTCTCTCTTTCCCCCCCCCCTCTCTCTCTCTCTCTTTCTCTTTGTTTGTTTGTTTTCAAGTCAAGTCAAAATTATCTTTATTGACGATAAAGGAGTAAGCTACAAGCTTAGTTTTGAGTGAGTGAGTGAGTTCGAGTGTGTGTGTGTGTGTGTGTGTGTGTGTGTGTGTGTGTGTGTGTGTGTGTGTGTGTGTGTGTGTGTGTGTGTGTGTGTGTGTGTGTGTGTGTGTGTGTGTGTACATGCGTGCGTGCGTATGTGTGTGTGTGTGTGTGTGTGAGTGAGTGTGAGTGTGTGTGTGAGTGTGAGTGTGTGTGTGTGTGTGTGTGTGTGATACATTTTGCTTCTTTATTTAACTCTTTCATGACTTTGCATGCTTTGTATTAGTTCTTTTTTCTTCCACGTTATTTGAAATTTATGTATAATTTTCTTCTCTTGTTTGAGGGCAAGATGTAAAAAAGAAAAGAAAAAAAAGCCCACTGTGCACGTAATCTTTTCCCTCCTTAAAAAAAAAGTGTTGTTCGTTCGTTCATTCTCTCTCTCTCTCTCTCTCTCTCTCTCTCTCTCTCTCTCTCTCTCTCTCTCTCTCTCTCTCTCTCTCTCTCTCTCTCTCTCTCTCTCTCTCTCTCTCTCTCTCTCTCTCTCCTCTCTCTCTTCACATCGCATAAGGCTATAGGCTATAAGCCTTTCACCCTCATTATTAGTAATGATTTTTGCATCAGATATCAATTTGGGGTTTTTTGCCCGTGGATTTATTTTGGCACTAAGTGTATAACTAAGACTTAGCTTTGTTTTTCATATACACCCAAATTCAGTTGGTAGAAAAAGTATGTTTAGATTAATTCCTTGTCAATACGATTTTTAAATGCATTTACTGAAGGTGCATTGACAGTATCAAATGATAAATTGTTCCATAAATGTGTTATTCTATTAGTAAAGAATGAATGAAACTGTGTAGTGTTGGTTAGTGCTTTGTGGATATGAGGTGCAGTAGTTGATGAATCATGCAAACCATGCATAATTGTATAAACTTCTATCATGTCTCCTTGCACCCTCTCTCTCTCTCATCTAGTCTTTTCTTTCTTTCTTTCTTTCTTTCTAATAGGAAATGCGACCCCGGTCCAACTCAAATTTCACCCACCCCCAGCAACAGGAAGATAGGACACGGGAGGTCATCCACATGACATCTGACCAGTTCCCATCGCTTATCTCCCCTGGAACCCTTTTCAATGAACGCTTCTGGCAGCAACACGAGAGATCGAGAGATGACTCTGCATGCTTATTTCATTACTTCCCTTTGTCTAAGAGAATGCAAAAATGTATATCAACACACGGGACTGGATTTAGTACTTTTAAAAAAAGGAGTCAGTGTATCTGAATTTGAAGCTATGCTTGCTCTGTTATTTTTAAATATGAACACAAATACTTTATGAAAACATTTGCAGTAAAGTATGTGTATTATATGTATCGTTAAAAATTCGGGACTTTCCTGGAGTTGCACTGCCTCAAGGCATTGCCTCCACGATCGTTCCCATCATCTTTATATCTACTAATGTCCAATATATGTGTCTGTTTCAGACCGGAGGACGCTAAACGGATTTTCACTCACACGCAGTAAAGACATTTTTTATACTATATATATCTGTTTTGTTACTATACTTAATTCGGGCCTTTAAATTACTGGTGTTCCACTGCCTACGGGCATTGCCACCAGGATCGTTCCCACCATCTTTATATCTACTATATGCCCCCATATGTGTCTGTTCCAGACCGGAGGACGTTAAACAGATTTTCATCTTCAGTAAAAAAAATATTTAAAAAGTCCGAGTTATCAAACGTTTGTGGTGTCAACTGTCAAACAATGTGTTGCTTGCCTTGTAGGCGGTGTAAACACTTGATGACGGTATCCAAAGTGAATCCCAAGCTTTGAAGGAAAACACTTTTGAACAAATTTGAATACGGATTAAAAACTCCAGGTGAAATACTTCTGTTATGGACATGTTAGAAGCATGTTTGATGATTACGTTCCCATTGCTGTTCAGTTCCGTGCACGGTGGTAACACTGTGATCATGTGAGTGATGGTTTTTGTTGTTGCTTTATTTTATTATGAAAAAAACCCCACTATTGCAAACTATAAATCAATTATGCTCTGAACACCACCAATGTCGCATTTTAGCACCACAATAGTTTAACACCCAAAAGGCATCAAATCAGGGCCTGTTATCCAAAGACCATATTTTCTTACTGAATTTTGGGAGCTAAAGATAGGCCTAATGTTATATATGTCACAGAGGAATTCCCAATAGGCCTATTGAAGATTTGTTGTCTCTACCCAGTGGTATTAATGGTATATTTTGGATGAAAAATGGCTGGCGGCGAAAGGATTAAATTTGGGTCATGTACGTAGAATCCGCTCCTATTCCGTTTTATTCACGATTGTAATCAGAAGCATGAACATAAAACAAAATTATAATATACCATGCCGCTTAAAACAGGCATGTTATGTGAGTGACGCAAGCCGGCTCCTAATGCAGTGCTAAAGCCATGGATTAACAAAGAGTCCATCTCTTGCTTTGCAGATGATACAATTATGACCAGAAAGGGTTAAAAAAAAACCACGCAATTTTAGCTTTAAAAAAACAACCTGCTGAAATATAAAAAGCATAAACCCCTTTTGATATTTCTGCAATCATTGTTTGATACAGGTTATTATTTGTTGTAATAAATCCAATAATACGCCAATGGACTATCTAAAGATAGTCCCTTTTGACTCCAAGGCATCGTTATGTTTTCATTTTTTTGTGCCAGTTCCCATTTTACTGATTTTAGTCACCAGTATCAAATAATGACTCAGAAGGGCAAGAGCTAGTCTCTAGGCCTGTCCTTGCTGATAAAAGAAAGAGGTCATTATTAGAGGCAGTTCGTTCTGGAACCAGTCATTTTGTGTTCATCACAGAGAGAGAGAGGGAGCTGATTAATTAAAAGTTAGGTAGGCTTAGCTAAAAGTCGCCCAGTCTTTGACCAGTAGCCGCAATTTTAATTTGATCTGTAATCATGATTGCTTCTCTATTGCTGGCTGTTCTGCTGATCCAGGTTTGTTTTGTTCAATGTCATCATCGTCATCATCGTCATCAGAATAGGATAGATTTTACTTTGTACGTTTCATGTAATTTTAAAATACATTTTGTAACTTTTAACTAAGTATTTTAACGACTACACTTTGACCTCTCTTTCTCTAACCTTGTGTTTTTCTCCTTTTTTAATACGTGGTAAGATTTAACGTGGTGAAAGCCCTGACATGACCTTAGTTGTCGACAGGGCTATAATTTTAATCTTAATCTTAATCATCATCGTCGTAATCTTCATTCGTGGTCACATCGTCATTGTCGTCATCATCATCATCATCATAACATCGTCATCATCTCGTCATGGTCGTCTTTATCGTCATAATCTTCGGTCGTGGTCATCATCATTGTCGTCGTCGTCGTCATCACCATCATCAGTCATCGCCATGGTCATTAATTTATCAACATCGTAGCCTTGGCATGAGGCTGTGTCAGACCAGTTGACATAAGCTCGAACACCAAGGCTACATCAAAATGTTAGGTTTTGCATGGTTGTGCTGGGATTGTCCTATTAAAGCCATGACAAGCTCCTAGCATAACATTCTCAGTCAAAAATCCTCCGAAGTCGGAGTGTGGCTGCCCACGTGGCGGGGTAATCAAAAACGGTCACACACACGTAATGTTCTCATCCCTAGCTGGTGCATTTGTACCGTAGTGTTCAAGTGCTTTGGCTGTTGGGATGATCCCTGGAGTCTTTAAGCCAGGGTAAGACAACAACTAGCATCAACATCGTAGTGGTTGTCATTATATACTCAGTCGCAGTTATTGTTAAACTTACAGTAGGACTAGGCCTACTAATATCCCATTTCTACTGGATCCCAACATTTCGTGTCTAAAAATTTAACTTTTGTTATTTTTAGAGCTATAGGCTCTATCTGAGTTTGTTTCAAATTGAAAAGGTACTGATGCAGGCTACTCATTTTGTGAATGTAAGCACACGTATTCACAATCACAATCACAATATTTATTTGTCCAATAAAATGGAAATGCGTGTGTGGTGGCACGTAAAAAGTTAAACAGTATGTAATAAAAGATCACAGTTCCAATATTAAAATATCAGATTCACGCAAAACTCAAGCACACGCAGACAGCAAGCACGGTCCTCCCTCATGCACATAAAGACAGACAGACAAACAGGCAAAGACTGAAGGACAGTGGGAAAGAGAGAGAGAGAGAGAGAGAGAGAGAGAGAGAGAGAGAGAGAGAGAGAGAGAGAGAGAGAGAGAGAGAGAGAGAGAGAGACAGAAATAACAAAAGAGAGAGAGAGAGAGAGAGAGAGAGAGAGAGAGAGAGAGAGAGAGAGAGAGAGAGAGAGAGAGAGAGAGAGAGAGAGAGAGAGAACACAAACACACATAATCATAATAATCATTAAGTAAAGATGTAAGCATGCACACAAGACACGCAGACACACAGATGCACCTAACTCACACACGTATACACGCACTTAATACAGCACATTTCTTAAATACCGTTAGGCTAATTTAGGACATTAACATGATGCATATTGCTAGCATCACTTCCTTCTTTATCATCATTACTTATTACCATTGTTTGTTTTTGTTTTAGTTTCTGCTGTGTGTGCCCGCATGATTTTTTTTTAGGGGTTGGGGTTGTCGTAGGTAGCCCTAGTAAGGTCGTTGCCTGTCTGTCGTTTCCGACAATGACTGCCAGATAGGCGGAGGGGGCAGATACTATTTTGGCGGGCTGGGCGAGAATTAGTTTATAGTGGAGATGCCTTGCCCATGGTACATCCCCACTCTTTCGGCCAAAGGGATTTGAGGGCGAGAGTTGGAGTTGGGGAAGGTCCCCAAAGGCTTAAACCAATCCCTTTGGCTGCAGCACGAGAGCCGGTGCAAGGGCCCCCTCGTTCGAGAGTCATAGTCTTCCACGAAAGATACTGTAGAATATAATTTATAGTACAGCTCTCATGTACTATTGGCCCTTTCTACAAGAATCATGCCTCACAAATTTGACAACCGCCGGATCGCATTTGGATTAAATCGTATACTTTAACCCCCACCCCTCTCTCTCTCCTATGTTTAAAATTGTGTTATTACTTTCTTGTACTAACAAAAGAATGTGTTGGAAAAGTGGTTGTTTTTATTTTTAAAGCTTTGAAAGTTAGGCAAGATTTATTTTAGGTAGTTTTGAAATATCAAGTTAATATTATAATGTCCATTTTTTTCTTCTCACTCACACCACTTTGTATGGGCATGGCCTATATCAATTAAAATATTACTGACTCCTCTCTCTCTCTCTCTCTCTCTCTCTCTCTCTCTCTCTCTCTCTCTCTCTCTCTCTCTCTCTCTCTCTCTCTCTCTCTCTCTCTCTCTCCTCCCCCTCCCTCTTCTTCTCTTCAATCTTTTCATGTCTCAGGCCTACGCAACCGCAGCAGACGACACGTTCGAAGGCCACAAAATCGAGGACGCAGGCACCTGCAAACCAACCTGCGGTGAAGGAGAATGCTGCGTCAGCGTTCCCATAATGATGGTCAGCAAGAAACGGGCCCTCCAGGGAGGCAGTGGCTCCGCGTCGGGTGACCTCGTGGGCCCTTACCCCATGTTCTACAACCATTTCTGTCAGCCTTTCAAGCAGAGTGGGGAAAAGTGTCTTCTGCAAAACTCTCAAAACCACCACCAGTGCGACTGCGCGGCCGGTCTCAAGTGCACGCAAAGCGATGACGTAGCTCTCACTAATTTCTACGGCACTTGCCAGTAATAAAAAATCGAACGAAAAAAATGGTTTGAACTAATATTGTACTTTTTTTCTTCTATTTTGTTCTTTAAATCTTGCATGTAGACTAATATGGCATCGTCTGTAAGTCTGTAAGCAAATAAAGAGGAATGTAAGCTTACCCGTAGTGATGGTGAAATTCTGTTTAATGTCCTCCGGTCTGGAACAGACACATGGGACACAGATATAAAGATGGTGGGAACGATTCTGGATGCAATGCCCGAAGGCAGTGCAACACCAGGAAAGTCCCGAAATTTTAACAATATAGATGTAAAGAAACGATACGCGGCTTACCGCAAAATCAACTTGTTTGTTTCTGTCAAGTTTCTTCTTAGAAGCTTTCAAGTTTGATTCTCTCTCTCTCTCTCTCTCTCTCTCTCTCTCTCTCTCTCTCTCTCTCTCTCTCTCTCTCTCTCTCTCTCTCTCTCTCTCTCTCTCTCTCTCTCTCTCTCTCTCTCTCTCTCTCTCTTCTCCAGGGGCGGACCAGATTATTCGGGGGGGGGGGGGGGGGGGGGGGGCCGCTTTTGGTTAAGGCAGCTGCGTAGCCAGCCAAGAAATCATTCCCCCTTCAACATAACACTGACAGCATTTCAACATATTGCAGCCACTTGTTTTAGTCTCGGGAATATGTGTGTGCAGAGACCTAGGAATTGTTAGGAAATAATTAAGGGGAGTAATTTCATGGCGTGTGTGTGAGTGGTCTTGCTTACATAATTTGATTCAATCGGTCAAACAGGGGAAGTTAATCTACCATCAGGTGGGTCCCCAGCTCTCGCCTCGCGTGTTTGAGCAGACATACAGCACGTAGAACAAAGTGCGTCATTTTAAACTTGATGTAATTTACATTTTTACGTCATATTTTCCAAGTGTTATCAGTTTGTGGCCACTGGCCACCCTTAATTTGTCTTTAAAAAAATGTTTGCAAGTCGCTGATTCGCATCCTGCGGTTTCAAGCTTCGACGCCATTGTTGCATTGTTGCTATAGTATTTGACCGAGTAATGGAGGTAAACAACTCACGAAGTGCTCTCCCCAAGTTTTTCCCCCCAAACAAATCGTCTATTGGCCAGTCATACTATTGACATACATATCACCGCGTTGCCATGGCGAAAGAATGACAAATGTTCACGTGCACAGAGACCTTAAACTTAAGGGACTACCAGTCAGTACTGAGTGTCCCAGTATGATTGTCAGATAGCAAAGGAGGTACCTAGCTATTCCGGAGGGCTAGGCTGCATTTTTTTAAAAATAGTATAGGGGACGACGGGGTAAAAAGCGCATGGGCGGGTAAGAAGCCCACCCCAATTATCTCATGACATGAAGCAAATTTCAGTCTCATTTGCCCATGAGACGAGCGTTAATGTCTAGCATTCGTCTCATGGGCAAATTTAACAGAAATTTGCTTTATTTCATGAGATAATTGGCATGGGCTTCTTACCCGCCCATGGGCTTTTTACCCCGTCTTCACCTACATATCACCGCGTTGCCATGGGGAAAGAATGAAAAATGTTCACGTGTACCTCCCCCGTGGGGATACCGGGGGGTCTTTCGTAAAAATAGTTACCCCACCTTCTGGAAGTTCTGTGCTTGTAACTTCCTCTAATCTGCCACTCTCTTTGACTCTGCCTTTTCCCTTTGCTTTCTATCATCTACTATCTTTCTGACTTATCGGCCCATTCTCCTGCCTTTAAAACAAAAAATCTTCAAAATATTTGTTCTCCTTTGAGCTCCTCCGAAATCGGAATGTGTCGGCTGTACGCAGCAGGGAGACCAGTGAAAACTGAAAACTGGACACATATACGTACCTTACCCATTATGGCCATATGGCCTGGGAAAGCAGAACAACAAGAAGAAGAAGTTCACGTGTACAGAGACCTTAAGGGACAGCTAACCTCCTTGTCTGCAACACTAAGGAAGGTGGCAGAGTGGTTAAGACGCTCGCCTGCCGATTTCAATGCGTGACTGCCTGAACGTGAGTGACCCGGGTTCGAATCCCGGCCTTACCCTTTCTTTCTAGTTCGACAGTAAAAAATCGAACTGAACGTCGAGCCATTCTGCAGATAGGGACTTAAAGGTAGTCTGACCCGTGCGCTTTACGCACGTAAAAATCCCACGGCAGTTAAAAGTCGGTAAGAGTAGGGAGAAATCCCGCTGACTGGTATTCCCAAATTGACAGCACGGTTTCCCAAGTCTGCCCCCCCCCCCCCCCCCCCCCCCCCCCCCCCCCCCCCCAAAGTGTTTTTTTTAAAATGGGTAGGCGCTGCGTTTGCAGGTGGGGGTGGGGGTGCGATACTTTGATTGTAGTAGATGCTACGAAGGCCTCTCCTGTGATAATGAGCTTAAACTTTGGCAATATCGCATGGAATTAAACTTCTCCCTCTTTTCCTTTTCTTTATTTCTGTCTTTCTTTCTTTTTCTTTTTTTTGAAGGGTCGGAGACAACACAAATCTGTCAAAACCGAGATTTGGAAAAATAATACAGCCGCTATTTATCCTATTGATTTTGAAGCATCAGTAGGCAAACCGATCTGTAACAAATGTCACAGTGTATTTGGGCTTTAATGAATACTGAGTTCCAAAAGAAACACGAATGAAATGCGAAAATTTCGGATGCCATTTATAGACTTTGTCAGTGATAAAATAATATTGTTACCCAGCGTCCGAACACTTCTGTAATATAAAAATACAGCGTAATACATCGCTGATGGGAGACCGTTTGAGTAATATTTGAAATTTGAGTTAAATGATCAAATGTGCCCGTGCCCATAACATTTAATGGAATAGCTGTGTTCAGCCATGACAAATGAATAAAATGACACCCTAAATTTTATACTCATCCTTATCATTTGCGCGTAAAAGAAATCCAAAGACGTACTCCAAAAAAGCGCAATCTGCCTTCTGCACAGTGTGCAAGTGCATCACATTTCATGTACCGTCTCAAACGGTCTCCCATCGACACATTTTTAATGCTGTGCATGATGTTTCTACATTGCATAGACGTCCGGGCATTGTGCTACAATTTTACGTTATCACAAAGTTTATATATCACAGCACTGAAAACGTCGTCTGAAATTGTTGTGTTTCATTCGCCGCGTTTCTTTTTGGCGTTTCAGCCGGTATTATTATGTAAGTACTAGACAGCTCCTCTCCCCTCCCCCGCACCTCTATCCCCGATGGCGAGTAGGCTACAGACACACGCACACGCACACGCACTCACACACACACACACACACACACACACACACACACACACACACACACACACACACACACACACACACACACACACACATGCACACATATGCACATGCACGCACAGGCACACGCGCTCACACGGCACATGGACACACGCCGGCACGCGTCACTAATATCACGCACGATCACACACGCGGGTGACTGACCCACGCATGCACGCACACATGCACGAACACTCACACACACTCACGCACACGCACGGACACGCACACGTGCACGAGTATGTGCACGCACACACACACACGCACGCACGCACACGCGCTTGTGCACACGCCTACCCGCCGCTGGGCCAGATTATAAGGGGATTTATCCTGTTTATCCTGCCCCACGCCCAACGTCTTCGTTTAGACTACTATTGGCGCACAGGATGCATGCTTTGTGAGTATGATCCATTCCACTGGCACGGCGAACAATAGAATTGGCTTTAACGTGGGCGCAACTTGTGCGTGCGGCGTTTGCACACGGGCGGGACCTCGGCTGTAGGTCAGTCTCATCCAAAGGAAATAGGAGACATGGACACACGCACTGGCACGCTCTCACGCACGCACACACGATTGCTCGACACACGCATGCTCACACGCACACACACACACGCGAACGCGCGCACGCTCACACGCACGCACTGGCGCACGCTGACACACACACGCACGCACTCACTGTGCAGTGCACTGACGCGCACGCATACTCACACAATAGGCTACACACACACTCACGCACACGCACGGACACGTCAGTGCAACACACGCACGCTCACACGCACGCACACACACGCGCGCGCGCGCGAACGCACACACATGCACACTCAGACACGCCGGCATACGCACACTGACGCACACACGTGATACGCGGAGTCGCGGCATACGCGCACACGCACACACATACAAGTACACTGACACACACACACGCACGCACACACACTAGCGCGCGCACACCCACACACGCCGCATGCACTTACACACGCTCGCGCACACACACACACACACGCACACAGGTGACATACACTGACGCACACTGTGACATCGGACACACACACGCGCGCGCGCGCGCGCACGCACGCACACGCACGCAGGCACGGACACACGCACACGTGCACTGACGCAAGCACGCTCACACGCACGCACACACACCACGAACGCACACACATTCACACAATGGCATGCACACTCACTGCAGACACGCATTCGCGGCGCATACGCACGCACTGTGCAGCAGTATACCTATTTTATATTGTCTGCATTATTCATCTGTTTCTTTTGTTTTATTGCATAAAGCCTTCTACTCCCAATCCTCACCCCCCCCCCCCCCTCCTCCCTCCCCACACCAACACATCAGGTTGACAGAAAGCAGAAAGGGAAACAACTCCCTTAGGAGTTATAATGGCTGCACACCAATGCTTTTTACACTAATGTTTTATTGAAAAAAATAATTTATCCGATGATGATGATGGTGATGACGACGACAATGATAATGTTGATGATGATAATGATGCTGATATGTGTGTTTGAGTGTGTGTGTGTGTGTGTGTGTGTGTGTGTGTGTGTGTGTGTGTGTGTGTGTGTGTGTGTGTGTGTGTGTGTGTGTGTGTGTGTGTGTGTGTGCGTGCGTGTGTGTGTGTGTGTGCGTGTGCGTGCGTGTGTGTGTGTGCGCACGCGCGCACGCGTGTGTGAGTGTGTGTGTGTGCGTGCGCGTGCGTGCATGCCTGTTTACCCGTCATTGATTTCATTTTCTCTTTCCATCCTCTCTCTTGCCTTTAGGTCTATTTTTCAAATGTGTGTGTGTGTGTGTGTGTGTGTGTGTCTTATCTTCTTGTTCGTCTTTGCATAGCGTCTTTGTTTGAATGCATTATGTGTGTGTGCGCTTCGATTTGATTTATATCAAGATTTAGCACCGTATAAATATTGTATCAGTGTTGTTGTTGTGTGTGTGTGTGTGTGTGTGGTTGTGTGTGTGTGTGTGTGTGTGTGTGTGTGTGTGTGTGTGTGTGTGTGTGTGTGTGTGTGTGTGTGTGTGTGTGTGTGTGTGTGTGTGTGTGTGTGTGTGTGTGTGTGTGTGTGTGTGTGTGTGTGTGTGTGTGTGTGTGTGTGTGTGTGTGTGTGTGTGTGTGTGTGTGTGTGTGTGTGTGTGTGTTTGTGTGTATGTGTGTGTGTGTGTGTGTGTGTGTGTGTGTGTGTGTGTGTGTGTGTGTGTGTGTGTGTGTGTGTGTGTGTGTGTGTGTGTGTGTGTGTGTGTGTGTGTGTGTGTGTACGTGCGTGTGTGTTCACGTGACAGGGGGTATATGAACATTTGTTTAAGAATTGCGTGAACAGCTATTGCCCGCTCTTGTGAAATGGTCCCCCTTTTAGCGAAAAAGAAACGGCTAATGTAGTCGCCAGAATGATCAACTGGGTGATCGCTGTCCCCAAAGAGAAGAAGAAGAAGAAGAAGAAGAAGAAGAAGAAGAAGAAGAAGAAGAAGAAGAAGAAGAATGCTATTTTCCCCCGAAGACGGAGTGTGGCTGCTCACGTGGCGGGGTAATCAAAAACGGTCACACACGTAATGTTATCATCCCTAGCTGGTGCATTTATACTGAATTGTTCAAGTGTTCTGGCTGTTGGGATGATCCCTGGAGTCGTTAAGCCAGGGAACAACAACAACAACAACAATGCTATTTATTTTTTCTTTCTGTTCTTTTCTTCTTCTTCTTCTTCGCCTCAGGCAGCCAACTTCATCAGGGTGAAGATTCTGCTTCCCCCTTGTCCTCTCCTTGATCAGAGGGGTGGGGGTGGAGGAAAATGGGGGCATATATATATGTCAATGAATTTCTGGGATGTGTATCTCTAGTTTAGGCGTGTAACCTGAAAACTCGTACTTCCGGTCAAGTTTGTCTTCCTCTCGTGAATCATGGTGGGTGTCTCCCTGTTTCTTTCCTTGAAACTAAATTAGCCGATCTAACGTCATTATGTTCTTTAATGTTTCACGATATTTTAAGATTTATACGGATATTCTTTTTCAACATGTGTATAACTTTGCCTACCGTACTACTGATCTCCGTATTGAACATCGAACTAAATTTGGACCGTTGCCTGGGGCATTCTGAATGCGGAAGTTCAGAACACGACCTCTTTTCTGTTCGATTTTGCTTGTTTCTCACCCAAATGCATTATAGCATGTTATCTTGTCTCAATGCAACTGTGCTAGTTTAAGTATTTGTTCCAATAATTTGGTTCAGGTTGTTTGATCAATTTCAGTTATCAAATCAATTTCAGTTGGTTTCCATCCATTTCATTGCTGGTCCCTGCTCAGGCTGCTGGCTGGGTGGTGGTGATTATCTACCTATTCTCTCCCCCCCCTCCTCTCTCTCTCTCTCTCTCTCTCTCTCTCTCTCTCTCTCTCTCTCTCTCTCTCTCTCTCTCTCTCTCTCTCTCGTTTGTAAAATAAAGGTTCTATTCAATTCAACTCTCTCTCTCTCTCTCTCTCTCTCTCTCTCTCTCTCTCTCTCTCTCTCTCTCTCTCTCTCTCTCTCTCTCTCTCTTCTAAGTTCTATTTACAGTGACAGAATAATCAGATTTAATTATTGTGGTCGTTGAATTGGAGGAAGGAAGAAAGTGGAATCAAACAAGTTTTAGACTGGAAATGTGTTGTAATTTTGTATAGTAATAGTATTACTATTAGTAATAAAGTAGTAGCATAGCATTGCAACATCTCATTATTCAACTAGTTATGTTAGAAATTGGCTCCAATCTTAATGTAATAGACGATTTTGGGGGAAAAAACAAGGGGAGAGCACTTTGTGAAAATTAGAGTTGTACCTTACTTACTCGGTCAAATACCATAGCAACGAAACAAAGCAAATGGCGTCGACGAGTGAAGCAAAACGAGTGAACGATTTGCAGGCATTTTAAATAGAAAGAGGGGTTACAAACTGATCTAACTTGCAAAATGTCGTTAACTCGCAAAGAAATAAACATTGAGATTTCAAGACCCAGATAGCTTGATGGCGAAAAACACAAACCGAGTGTGTCTAAATCTAGACCTGCTCAAATGCAGCATCTTCGGAGAGTGATTGTTACCATCTGAGGGGGCAATTGCTATAATACAGTCTTGACATCTGCAGGGTCCCCTTTACCAAAAATGCTGCACAATAAGGGGTACCATTATAAATAACATGTTAACGGACAGAAAGTTACCACTTTCAGATTGGATTGCTATCATGTATTTTTGGAAAGGGGTGACTACAAATGTCAAAAAATATGCATGACAGCAATTGCCCCCCCCTTGGTAATCATCCCTATTTTGGGGATCTACCTGATGGTAGAGTAACTTCCCCTGTTTGACCGATTGAATTAGACAAGATCACTCCCATACACCACAAGATTACTCTCCTTAATTAAAAATTTCCGAACAATTCCTATTGTATCATGTGATTGCATAATGAATAATTAATATAATATTTGTAATATCTGTAAATTGTGAGTGACTTTGTATGTAAAATTTTGTAACATTGTGTGTGCATGTGTGAACGTTTGCACATGCATATATGCATGCGTCTGTGAGTGTGTGAGTGTGGTTGCACTCACGCAGGGCTCCCAATCATCCCGCAAAACAAGGGGTCCCAGGGACTCCTTCACTTACAGTATAGAGGGTCCTAGAGGCGGGATAGAGGGTCCTAGTGGCACTGCGAATGCTAAAAATAATTTTTCTAGTGCATCCCTGGGACCCCTTGCACATTCTTTTAGAGGGTCCTTTACAATTTTAGTGCTTCATAGACCCCCAAGTGGGGGTCCCTGGGAGCCCTGGGCTGCACACACGTGTGTGTGTGTGTGTGTGTGTGTGTGTGTGTGTGTGAATTGCATACATTACTTTGCCTATTCGTGGTTATGAACAGGTTTTTTTTTAAATAATATTAATATTTGATTTGAATTTTGATTGTAGTGAGTCTTATGTGTATAATCAGGGCTCCCAGGGACCCCCATTTAGGGGTCTATGAAGCACTAAAATTCTACAGGACCCTCTAAAAGAATGTGCAGGGGGTCCCAGGGATGCACTAGAATTAGTAGAAACATTCTTTTTAGCATTCGCTATGCTACTGGGACCCTCTATCCTGCCTCTAGGACCCTCTATGCTTGGGACCCCTTGTTTTTCGGGACGATTGGGAGCCCTGATATTGATAATGTTAACTTATTTGTGTTTTATTGGCTATGTAAAGCGCTTTGAGCTCCCTGCAAAGGGAGTAAAGCGCTATATAAATGTTCAGTATTATTATTAATATTGCATGATGGTGTGTTTTGTGGGTGCATACATGTGAACAACTGTGTGTTCAGGCAGCAACACTGAAGCCCTACCTGAACGCTGTCAAGGAAACGCTGACTGCCGCCATGTGCGTGCAGAACTTTGACTCCCAGGTGGTGGAGAGGCACAACAAACCCGAAGTGGAAGTCAAGTAATTAACCACTTTTACTTCATTAATTACACTGATTACAGCTGAAGAAAATGTTGCAGGCACCAGAATTGTCGGAGGATCTGCAAATTTCAGAGGATTAAGAATTTCTGACAGAGGATTGGCTTCTCTTGTCAGAGGTTTTGCATGTTTTTTTCAGTGTTATCGTTTCTGTTAAATAGCATTTTAAAGTGATTTCTCACTATATTCAGCCTTTTTGGTGGTGTTGGGAACTCATTTCAGTGTTGTCCCTCTTCAGTCTAGGGCCTTGATGTCCCGTTTACCGCGGTTTTCAGAGGATTTGACTTAAGACTGTTCTGATGCCTGATGTTGAGGACAGCACCTATATAAATAAGCTAAGTACTGCTTCAAATCAATATAACAAAATGCTGAGATTACGTTTGTGTAAATGGTGAATGTGTACAGATCTTTAAACTATGAAATCATTTGTATTGAGCCATCTTTGTTCTGACCTTCTGTCTTCTGTGATTTATTTGTTTCTGAAAAGGTGTCTTAATCGCATTATTGATTTGTGTTGTGTGGATCCAAAGTGTCTTAACCCCTTGACTGCCACCAACGTATCACATATCACTTATCACATACTGACTCTGACATCATCAGATGAAGAGGAATAACTCTGATATGCTGGCTTTAGCTCTAACACAGTGAAGAGAGTAATATCCCCAGACCATTTTGCCAGATTGGCTCTATTAAATGTCTTTATCATGGCATGATTTGCCCAATGATTTTTTCTTTAATTTTCTCTGGCAGTCAAGGGGTTAATGGCTTAACTCTCCCAAAGACTCTCTAGCCTGTTCTTTGTCTGTTTTCCAGAGGCATCTGTTATTGTTTTCAACAATTCTCTGACACATTGCATCATTACATTGGATTTTTCTAAATTGCATACTTGATATTTTAGCCGCCTTGTTATTAACCCCTTTACTATTAACCCCTTTACTGCCAGAGAAAAATTAAGAAATTATTGATTTTCTTATGATAAAATTCAAGAGACCTTTTAGACTCAATCTGGGAAAATGGTCTAGAGACATATTGTCGGTGAAATTTAATAACCTTGTATCGATTTTTGGGGTTTCTGAGTTAGATACATAGTCAGCTCTCTAATTTTCCCTTCTACCAAAAGCTTGTATCTCTAATGACTTTCTATCTGGGGTAAATGAGGTTGTGAAAATAGAAGACAAACTCGTAAGTCCCAAATTCAGATCTAGTTAAGGACAAAAACTTCATATCTTCTTTCTTTTCAAGTCTAAAAACAAAAACAAATTTTTTTTTTTTAACAAAGTGCAGGACTAAACTCGCAATGTCTTGAACAACATATTCATTGTAGTTAATCAATTGTGGTCAACGCGATTAATTTTTAAAACAGTTTTTTTTCATTCTACAAAAATTGAGATACGAGGTTTTTGAATTTCACCGACGATATATCTTTCTTGACTTATCTAAAAAAAAAAGTATTCTAGGACTGACATCTACAGTTATGACATCATCAGTGACATAGTCCAGCCTGTAGCAGACGCAGGCAGACAGTGAAGGGTTTAATTGTGATAGTAGTGGGTAAGTAAGTAAATTAGTAAGAAGAAAAGTGGGAGGGAGTAAAACTAAAAAGGGGGGAACTCGTAACATAGATATGTCAATGGCCATCACACACACACACACACAAATTTATCCTGGCAAATTGTGTGCCAGTCAGTCGTTTCTGACCTTGACTGCCAGATAGCAGAGGGGGTAGATGCTCTGGCTCTGCCTCTGGCTGCGATGCGCTCTCCAGGTGGGAGCAACCCGAATTTCACAGAGATGCCTCTGTGACTATAAAGTTCCTAATGCCTATTACTATTTCGGTAGGCTGGGATAGAATTTGTTTACAATGGAGATGCCTTGCCCTGGGTACATCCCCACTCTCTCAGCCAAAGGGATTTGAGGACAGCTGGCGTTGGGGAAGGTCCCCAAAGCATGAGTGAAAGTAGTTCAGGCATGCTCCTGGATTGAAAAAGCTGATGGAAAGAGTTCAGGATTGGCCATCTTGTCATCCGGAACCCAGATATAAAATCAAAAATGTATTGCATATTTAAATAATGTGGTGCCATTCTAACACCTTCCCCACCCATCCTGTATATGTACAGACACACACACATTGGAAATTATTTTAAATGTGGTCACCACTTCAGGATTTGGATTGGAAGATTCAGAGAGCATTACAGCCTGTCATTTCAGGATTGAGAGAATGTTTTCCTTTCACCCATGCCTAAGGCCAACCCATCCCTTTGGCTGCAGCACCAGAGCCTAATTTGAGAGGCATGGTCTTCCACAAAAGGCTAAACTGTACCATGATTTCCGAATACTTGAGATAATCATCTAGTATGCAGCTCTAATGTTACTGTTGGCCCCTACTACTGTACTAGATGGAAACTTTGGGGGGTGGGGTATGGAAGATGGGAGAAAAAAAAAGCTTTTCTGTTTTTGGTTGTTTATTTTTTGTAAGTACAGTAGAACCTCCTTTATAAGACCCCCTCCTCTATAAGACCTACTTCTCTGAGACATTGCCCTTCTTTGTAAGTGTTAAAATTATCTCCCTTATAAGACCCCTCCATTATAAGACCTCATTTTGGATGATTTTTGAAGGTCTTATAAGGGAGGTTCCACTGTAGTTGAAGTGGCCTGTTGCTGTGGGTTTTTTTCTTCTAGAAGCAGCAAGGAACTGCTGTTGACGCCGGTGGTGATAAGTCGGAACGAGAAAGAGAAGGTGCTGATAGAGAGCTCTATCAACTCCCTCCGAATCAGTATAGCTGTCAAACAGGTAAGAGAGAGAGTGAGAGAGTGTGTGTGTGTGTGAGAGAGAGAGAGAGAGAGAGAGAGAGAGAGTGTGTGTGTAGAGAGCTCTATCAACTCCCTCCGAATCAGTATAGCTGTCAAACAGGTAAGAGAGAGATAGAGAGAGAGTGTGTGTGTGTGTGAGAGAGATAGAGAGAGAGTGTGTGTATGTAGAGAGCTCTATCAACTCCCTCCGAATCAGTATAGCTGTCAAACAGGTAAGAGAGAGATAGAGAGAGAGTGTGTGTGAGAGAGATAGAGAGAGGGTGTGTGTATGTAGAGAGCTCTATCAACTCCCTCCGAATCAGTATAGCTGTCAAACAGGTAAGAGAGAGATAGAGAGAGAGTGTGTGTGAGAGAGATAGAGAGAGAGTGTGTGTATGTAGAGAGCTCTATCAACTCCCTCCGAATCAGTATAGCTGTCAAACAGGTGAGAGAGTGTGTGTGAGAGAGATAGAGAGAGAGTGTGTGTATGTAGAGAGCTCTATCAACTCCCTCCAAATCAGTATAGCTGTCAAACAGGTAAGAGAGAGATAGAGAGAGAGTGTGTGTGTGTGTGAGAGAGAGACAGAGAGAGAGTGTGTATGTAGAGAGCTCTATCAACTCCCTCCGAATCAGTATAGCTGTCAAACAGGTAAGAGAGAGAGAGTGAGAGAGTGTGTGTGTGAGAGAGATAGAGAGAGAGAGAGTGTGTATGTAGAGAGCTCTATCAACTCCCTCCGAATCAGTATAGCTGTCAAACAGGTAAGAGAGAGAGAGAGAGAGAGTGTGTGTGAGAGAGATAGAGAGAGAGTGTGTGTATGTAGAGAGCTCTATCAACTCCCTCCGAATCAGTATAGCTGTCAAACAGGTAAGAGAGAGAGAGTGAGAGAGTGTGTGTGAGAGAGAGATAGAGAGAGAGTGTGTGTATGTAGAGAGCTCTATCAACTCCCTCCGAATCAGTATAGTTGTCAAACAGGTAAGAGAGAGAGAGTGAGAGAGTGTGTGTGAGAGATATAGAGAGAGAGTGTGTGTATGTAGAGAGCTCTATCAACTCCCTCCAAATCAGTATAGCTGTCAAACAGGTAAGAGAGAGATAGAGAGAGAGTGTGTGTGTGTGAGAGAGACAGAGAGAGAGTGTGTATGTAGAGAGCTCTATCAACTCCCTCCGAATCAGTATAGCTGTCAAACAGGTGAAAGAGAGAGAGAGTGTGTGTGTGTGTGTAAAAAGTGCTAATACAATAATAGACTCTCTAATCTATTAAGAGAGCTCTATCAACTCCCTCAGAATCAGTATAGCTGTCAAACAGACGAAAGAGAGATAGAGACAGAGATAGAGAAATTTGAGATTTTGTTAACAAATCTTACCCAAATTTCAGATTTTGTTATTAAATTTTACCCAAATTTCAGATTTTGTTATTAAATTTTACCCAAATTTTAGATTGTTATTAAATTTTTACCCAAATTTCAGATTTTGTTATTAAATGTGACCCAAATTTCAGATTTTGTTATATTGTCTTACTAGTCATATTATAAGGCACAGGGGACTGAGTCTGGGGGGAAAAAGTATCGCCTTATAGTCCCAAAGATATGGTACAACTACTGCTGTGAGAGTGAAGAAATGGGTTTTAATTTTCAGAAGAACCACATTATAATGCAAACACCAACACTTCGTTGATGATTTTGAAGATGTTAAACTATTAAGCTCTATATCGAAACAGTCATTGTGATGTGTGTGTGTGTTTTTGTGATGCGCAGGCTGATGAGATAGAGCGGATTCTGTGCCACAAGTTCATGCGGTTCATGATGATGAGGGCAGAGAATTTCGTGGTCCTGCGGCGAAAACCGGTGGAGGTGGGTGTCTAGAGGTTGATGTGCCAAGGTAGCACCGTTACCTTTGGGCCACTGCAACTAGGGTTATTAACGCCCTTGACGGCAAGAGCCAATCCCTTGTTTATCAGTATCCAAAAGGGGCATTCACTCTTGCAAAAAGGCAGCCATTCAGTGGCCTCAAATAGGGTTATTGGCGAGAGTTATTCTTTTGTTTGGTCAGTACTCAAGCATCTTCCCCCACCCACCAAGGGCATTCACTCTTGCAAAAGGTGGTCATTGCAGTGGCCAATACCTAGGCCTGTGACATCAGTTTCTGTTCACCACTGTGGTGGACTCAAAAGCAGGCGTGTGAACACAAGTTGCCATTGTGTGTATGCATGGATGCTCCTTCCTGCAGGATTTTTAAATTGTCTAGAGCCAGTGTTGCCGGATTATGAGAATTTGAGAAGCAACGATTTTCTTACACACACACGCACGCATGAACGCACACGCACACGCACACGCACACACACATGTAAAAAGAGCCTATATTTAAGGATTTGCTATATTCAAAGGAATGTAGAACTTGAACTAATCTAGAGAGGTGAAAAAAGAGAAGTAAATGTGTGTGTGTGTTACTTTTTTAAGTAAAGCCTTTTTCAATCATTGGGACCTGACCAAATCGAGAAAGAAAATGGCAGTGTATGAAAAGACACAATTGATGATGTTAAACAACAATGACAAAAACAGACAAAAACAACCATGACGTATGTGATGCAAAAAATGCGTTATACCTAGAGCTTTTTTATAGTAAATGAATGGTGATATGAATGAAATTATTGATAGTCTAGATAATCAGGCATGCAAACAGCGCCTCTGTCTCCACCGATTTTTTTTTTTTCGGACGAAAAAAAAAAATCTACGCCGAAAAAAAAAAGCAACCAAAAAAACACGAACCTAAATTATCATTACATGGCACAATCTTCATTTTGCGCCTTTTTGCTCTTCCGCCGTTGTCATTTCCAAGATGGCGTCCGCCGTGAACGCATGTATCGAGTTGGCGAAATCAAAAAGTAAAAAAAAGAAAAAGTACGTGAATCATTGGAGAAGTGACTGGCTGCAGAATGTAGTTTGTGGCCGAAGAGTCGGCGATGTTATTCGGAAAAGAGACAAAGACAAAGATTTTGAAGCTTTTTGTGAACCTTGTCAAAAAGTTGTCAGTTGGAAGGCGAAGTAGGATGTGAAATGAGTACTTGCTGCCCCCTTCTCCCTCCGCCCCCGCTTAACAAAACTTCTGATGTTAGCTGAAAATCCGGGTAGAAGGATTTCTCGGCTGAAAAAAATCTCTTTTTTTTTGAACAGTAGTTTTCATGCCTGATAATTTACAATATTATATTACAGGGCTACGACATCAGTTTCCTGATCACCAACGTGCACACGGAGCAGATGTTCAAGCACAAGCTGGTGGACTTCATCATCCAGTTCATGGAGGAGATTGACAAGGAGATCAACGAGATGAAGCTGGCCGTCAACTCCCGCGCCCGCATCAGCGCCGAGGAGTTCCTCAAACGCTTCTGAGCAAAACGGGCGAGACTTGGGTGTGTGGTGTGGGCCTTTAAGGTGAGAAGAGTTCAAGATCTTCAAGAGACTAAAATTTGTAAATTGCTTACAGAAGAACGAAAGAAAAAGAAAAGTATTTGGTACTTTATAATGATAATAATAATAAATAAAGCTTCTATAGCGCTCTTCGATGATAAAAAAAAGTAATCCTCATCAGAGCGCTTTACAAATATTACGAGAGAAAACAATCAAGAAGAAAAACATTAATGCAAAACGTTATGAAGAAGTACAGTCGACCCCCTCACGAACGGCCCTCTGAATTACGACCTCCCCTCTTTTACGACTGAAATATGAATGACGGATCGTTTTTCTTCTAAACTTGCCTCCTCATTTACGACTCCCCCTCTAACGCGTCTTGCGACCGTAAATCTTGTTGATTTTACGACCGATGCAACACATTCTGACAATTATCAGTCGCAAAAACGATGATATCTATCCTTCTCGGCCTCAGTTCGAGCCGACGCACAGCTGGGGTACCACTGTTGTTAGGTCAATCTCGGTAAAAACGAACCGTTCTCATGCCGAAATTGAAGAATTTAATCAGCGATATCACGATCTGACCACTAAATGTCACCACTTTTATGCACATGTGTCATCACTGAGCAGTTTATGATCAAAGTTTGAACTGAAACGGTCGATCTTTACGAACTCTGTGCACACGTAGGCCTAAATGCGAAGTCAACTCCCAAGTTGAAACTAGGTGATCGGTCACACTCCATAAGTTGGAACTCAGTGAATGGTCTCACTTTACTTTAAAAGCACTTTTCATCAAACTGATAAATCGGCGTTAGTGCGTGCACTGAAACACTCACTGAATGCAAACAACACACAAAATCCGATAAATGAAAGCAGCTGGCGCATTAGCGTTTGCCGTGATTTTGTATTTGCGGTGTATGCGGCGCCATTTTGTCAGCCGAGTTGTATGCGCGGTAAAAGTTCCGTGTGTGCAAACTGTGATTGAAAATGAACTGCCAGAGCGTAAAATGGCAAAAATTAGGTCTGTACTGTTGTTATGTGTAGTTTGTGTGTGAGTGCAACACGGACCGCGAGCACACTTTCTGTTTTAGCCCGTTTTCGCTCGTTTTCGTATATTAGCTAGACCGCGATGTTTCATTCAAGAATGACGGAGAAAGCATGTTTTAGTTCTAGTGTATGCATGCGCTGTGCGTCATATACGGTGTAGTGAGTCACTGAGTGCATTGTTTTGGTCGCCCCTGATTTAAGACCCCCCTCTTTTACGACCGATTTTGCGCGATTTTTTGAAGGTCTTAAAAGAGGGGGTCGACTGTACCGGTATATAAAATAAAATAAGAATTTTTTTTTTATATGCTCACGCCGTTCAGCCCCACCCACCACCCCTTTTCACATTTTATAGTCAGAGGCGTCTCTGTGAAATTCGGGTTGCTCCCACCTGGAGAGCGCGTTGCAGCCATAGGTGCGCCACCTTTAAAACAATTTTTTAAATTTGCTTGCGATGTTTGTGTGACTTTCTATGATTTTAATATGGGGTTTGTAACGTACTTATAACGTTTCAAGAGTTATTCCTGAAACGCTTCTAAACAAACAGGGTGTGACGCCAGACCTTAGGAGAGTGTGGTGTAGTTCTTTGGTTTAAATAGCATTTTATTTCTGAAAGTCACCAATGAAAATCAACAATGATCATTAGATAGGGCAACAAGAAAACTGATACAAAGCCCTATCTGAAAGAACAAAGTGCACAGACAATAATAGTGACGGACGGCCAAGCAGAGTAATGAAGCGCTATCTTGATTTTCAAATATGTTTTATAAATTATATATTAATGTAATACTGTAATACATAGACAATCGAAAAAAAAACAACAAACAAACAGTAAGAAGGACATCAAAAGGTAACAATGTTAAATTAAAAAATTATATTTATGAATGTTTAAGCAATTGTGGTGAGAAATGGTGATCAGTCTCAGCTTACAAGGAAACAAACTCATTATGTCCGCAGAACAATAATATGTAACATACAAAAATGTCATTCCATGAGCCGGGATGAGTAATAATAAATTATTTGTGTGTAGACGTGTGAGAGAGAGAGGGGGGGGGGGGGGGGGGAGAGCTTTAGAAGAATGCATCTTAACGTTAGATTTCAAAACGTTTCGTTTGCAGGTGTAGTTATTTAAGGTGAGGCGAGTTAAAGAGCTACAAAAGAGTAAAATTTGTATTACACTTATAAAGTTTCATGAGTTATTCTTGAAACGCTTCTTAATAAACTTGGCGCAACTTGACTTACGAGACTGTGGTGTAGTTCTTTAGCCCTTTCGCCGCCAGCCATTTTCAGCCAAAATATACCATTAAACTTAAACCCTTTCACCACCAATGTCGCATTTTAGCACCACAATGGTTTAACACCCATGTCACATCAGGTGCCTGTTATCCAAAGACCCTAGTTTCTTCATTTTGGGAGGTAAGGGTAGGCCTAGTGTTATGCATGTCACAGAGGAATTTGTAATATTGCAGATATATTATTTTTTCTTTTTTGTTGTTGATATTTCAGAGTGAGTACAATTGACGATTTTCTTGCTGCTACTACTGTTGCTGCTGCTGGGAACGGGGAGGATGAAGGGGGGAGGGGGCGGCTTAACGATACGAGAGACGATGGCCGCAACACGCAGAGAAAGAGAGAGACAGACATGCCACTTGGTTCTTCTTCCTTTTCCTCTTCTGTCCATCCTGAAGACTTTTTTTTTCAGCCAAGAAAGCTCATTTTAACCCCTTCACTGCCAGGGAAAAAGAGAAATTATCGATTTTCTTATCACAGTGGAACCTCCCTTATAAGAACCCCCCACCCCCACCCCCATTATAAGACTCCTTCCCATTTG
Source organism: Phymorhynchus buccinoides (assembly GCA_017654935.2). NCBI lineage: Eukaryota > Metazoa > Mollusca > Gastropoda > Neogastropoda > Raphitomidae > Phymorhynchus > Phymorhynchus buccinoides. Next base: position 50,429,968 of record CM065696.1, on the reverse strand, counting down.
AGACCTACTTCTCTGAGACATTGCCCTTCTTTTAAGTATTAAAATGACCTCCCTTGTACAACTCCCTCCCATTTAAAGACCTCATTTTGGATGAAGGTCTTATAAGGGAGGTTCCACTGTATACAAAAAAGTTGCGGCTTATAGTCCGCTAATTACGGTAGTTTAGCACTAAAAAAAAAAATGTGGCAATGAACATTACATTTTAAGAGACTTCAGAGCTGGGCAACATTTGGGTATGAGTGTTTGTGTGTGTATGTGTGCACGGGCATGCATGTTTGCGTGTTCTTAGCTTTAATCTTTTTTTTTCTTAATTAAGAGTCCTTGCAGATTTCATGTTTGAATCGATCATTCTTTGGCTTTGTGTGTGTCAGAACTAGTGGGTTTTTTAATAATAATTTAAATCATTTATTTTCTTTTTTCCTTTTTGGGTGGGGTGGGGGTGGAAGAGATAGGGCCAGAATAGTAATTAAAGACCCAGTGACGCGCCACGATTAAGTCCCTTGTTTTTTTCCTGGGTAGCTGTGACCCACATCCAAATTTCCCCAACTTGAAATTGAGTGCTGCTCTTTAAACTGATGTTTTGGTTTGAATTTGGAGTCAGACTTGGTCAAAACAACATTTATTTCCAATTATAAGAGGGAAAACATGTGAACCCCGTGATTTTTGACACATGATCTGGTGGATCTTTAAAGAGTGCGTGAAAGAAAGAAAGATTAAAAAAAAAAAGAAGCAAATTGGTTGAAGATGTCGTATCAATGAGTGAAAAGCGCATTGAGTTGCTTTGCAAGATTATGCGCTATATAAGCATTATTATCATTTTTATCAATGCAGAGAGGGAGAAAGACTTGAGGGCCCGCCACACTACATACGACCCGATCTCCGTGCGATGCGATTGTGACGATGTCTGCGAGTCATGGTTCACGCAAAATATTTCCGTTTAAAAATAATTCTGCTATTTTCGCTCAATATGCTCATGTTGAGCACAATACATGAATCAAACTTTTCTTCTTCTTCTTCTGCGTTTTCCAGGCCTTAACCCTTTCACCGCCAAAGTCGCATTTTAGCACCACAGTGATTTAACACCTATGTCACTAACAGGCATCAAATTGGGGTCTGTTATCCAAAGACCCTATTGTCTTAGTTTGGGGAAGTAAGGATAGACCTTATTTTATATATTTCACAGAAGAACCCCCAATACTGCAGATGGATTTTGTTCTATACACTGGTAAATTTAATGGACATTTTGGGATAAAATATGGATGGCGGTGAAAGGGTTAATGGGTAAAATACATATGTGTCCGTTTTGAGTTCTCACTGGTCTCCCCGCTGCGTACAGCTGACACATTCCAATTTCTAAGGAGCTCAAAGGAGAAAAATTATTCGGAAGATTTTTTTTTGGAAAAAAGGCACGAGAATGGGCCAATAGTAGATGATGGAAAACTAAGGGAAAAGGCAGAGTCAAAGAGAGTGGCAGATTAGAGGAAGTTACAAGCACAGAACTTCCAGAAGGTGGGGGAACTATTTTTAACAAACCCCCCCCTGGTTTCCCCACGGCGAGACTCGTGGAGGGGGCGGGGTCGTCCAGCTCCCCGTATGGAGGCACGAGGCATCCACCCTCTGCCCAAGCGAATCAAATAAAACGTCTGGTACAAAACAAATACCGACATTTTATCAGATTCGTGTACAGGGGACTACAAAGTATAGTGAACATAACTAGTAGGATTTCATCAGATTCATGTAGATGGTAGAATCAGACATGCCAACCCGTAAGATTTGGGCATATTTTGTTCGCCAATTTACCCAAAATACGACCAGTACGTCGGGTGAATAAAAAATACGATATAAAAAATCGTAGTGAATTTTTTTTTTTTAAGCAGTTCGATCCCCGAAACGATCGTTCGTTCGAAATCGGCGATTTAGCATAACTGCGAAGTGTTGGAGGGCAACCACGACTTGCAAACAAATCTCGCTTGGCCAAATCTCGCGGCGCTAGAAGGTTTGTGATGCGCGCCAAGTTGGTTTATCAACACGCACCGAAGTGAAGAGAATTTCTGAAAATGTCGAAACGCAAAAGCGACGAGCCTCCTGACGTAGGCAAAACAAAGAAGCCACCAGCAAGATCACAAAGATTTCTTAAGAGAATATATTTAACTATCCCTGGAATTCGAGAGTCGACGCGACGAAAGACTTGCACACATTGTATTGCAGCTACTGTCAAGTCGACTTCTCCATTGTTCTGGAAAGTTTGACATTGAGCGGCACTGCAACAGGAAAATGCATCAAGATCGTGTAATATACTTGCAGGTCATGGCCGTACCACTTTTTTGGCACCAAAAAAAAAAAAAAAAAGAAGAAGAGAGAGAGGGAAGAGAAGGGCACGCCTGTTCCAGAGTGGCCAAACAAAGTGTGTTGCCGCAGATCCCCAATTTCTACAGTGACAGAATAGTCAAGTTTGACTGTGGTCACTTACTGGAAGGAAGGAAAGACAGTGCGTTTTACTTTCGATTTCGGTCATAAGTTGAACACTTCAACAAGCTTCACTTCCGGAAAGATCAGTAGCTAAAAGCAACAACTCTGCACGAGACCAGTTTGTGATGATTTCAGCCTTTCCCTTTACACGATGGGTCGATTGATTGAGTGGTAAGTTACACATTTGATCTTTGATCGGCCTCACCACTTTTACAGAGCATGCGCCGGGCCTGACTTGTATATTAGAAATAAAGTTGTCCTTAGAGTACACCACTTTTTCCAAGAATACACCACTTTTTCCAAGAATACACCACTTTTTCCAAGAATACACCACTTTCCGTGAAAAAAATACTCCAACTGAAAACTCAGGGTTGGCAGGTGTAGAATTTTACAAGTATCATGCCTCACAAATGTCAGATCGCATCGCAATGGAATCAAATTGTATGCAGTGTAGCGACCTCTTTAAACATAGAACACTCTACTTTTTTCTTCTTGTATTTAACCATAATTTTTATGTCGAACAAATGTGTGTTGGTTATTGTCGTGTTATTGATCTCTATACTGGGGCAGTGGGTGGATGCCTCGTGCATCCATACGGGGAGCTGGACGACCCCGCCCTCCTCCACGAGTCTCTCCCCGTTGGAATACTGTGGGTTCTTTCATAAAAAATAGTTTCCCCACCTTCTTGAAGTTCTGTGCTTGTAATTTCCTCTTGTCTTTCACTCTCTTTGACTCTGCCTTTTCCCTTTGCTTTCTATCATCTACTATCTTTCTGACTTATTGGCCCATTCTCCTGCCCTTTTTTCCAAAGACATCTTCCAATCTTTGAGCTCCTCCGAAATCGGAATGTGTCGGCTGTACGCAGCGGGGAGACCAGTGAAAACTGAAAAACGGACACATACGTACCTTACCCGTTATGGCCTGGGAACGCAGAAGAAGATCTCTATACGTTGAGGGGTGAAAGCAACAGAACCAATGAGCGAGGTCCGATTTTGTTTCTCTATTTTCTGGGTGGTGAAAGATTTTTTTAGTTATTCGTCAAATCAGTTATGTGTCCGTCATGCGCTTAAAGGTGTGTGTATGTGCGCTTGTGTGGTGTTTTTTTAAATAGAAAATTCACTGTGGTTCTTGTCCCGATTTGAGGTTACGTTTATGTAGCGTTCTCTTTTGCCTTTTCCAAGTTGAATTATTGAGCTTTTTTTCTTGTCCTATTCTGTTTGTTAACTTATTGTCTGTGTCGGTTTCTTTCGTCTTTTCTTGGGGTTTTTTCGTGTTTGTCAGGTTTTGCGTATTCTCCCGATGTTTAATGTCACATGCGCGCACATACACACACACACACCTGCACGCATGCGCAGCCACTATTTCTGTTGAACCTCTTCCTCATCTTGCCCGATGTTGTCTGTTCCATTTATTGTGATCCTTATTGTATTTTCTTGTTCCACGTTTTAATATATAAACGATATTTCTGGGGTCTTTTTTAGTTTTTTTAAATTTTATTTTATCAAATAACACTGTCCTGCTTCTTGTTTTTGTTTGTTGGTGAATAAAGCTTCAGGTTAATAAGCATTATGATTTTTTTCTTTGAACATTTCAATTACAACTTTGAAAGTGTAGTGCACAAATTTCCCTGTTTTATAAAGTTGACCCTTCAAGAAGTTCATTGCGAAATAAGAAATGTAATATTTTACTGGCTTGGAGATTACTTTATAGTATAACGATGGATGATGGTTTCATCTCACATGCGCTGATGGGTGACGTGACCAAACCAGACAAGCTTGCGACGCTTCACTGTGGATGATAGTGATTCCTGCGGCCCAACCAGGTCCTTGATCTTGTTGCGGACATAGTCGTTTGTCTTTCGTTCTAGGAATGAGATGCCCAGCAAGTTTTCTCAGGCACTTTGACTTTTCAAAAGCTCTGGGATTCTCTTCTCGGAGTCAGCCAACAGTGTCCTCGTTTCACACCCGTACAGAAAGATGGTGGCTACGAGGGACTGCTTCATGCATCAAATCAGATATGCTTAGCTTACGCGTGCAGCTAAGTGTCTTTGAACCCACCAAGAAAACGTGGCCTAATTCTCAGTGAAACGAAAAAAAAGCATGAGACGGCCGTGAGTGGATGGAGATGAGGTTAGGGTGGAGAGAGAGAGAGCATGTCTTTCATGCACGGGCTCTCAATTGTTTGCGTCCCGTTCTGATATTGGAGAGATATTCGAAAATAATTCTTGGATGTTATTAGCTCCCTGTTTACCTGATGTCAACTCAAGTCTTTTTCTTTCGGTCTGTGTTGTGGAGATGTATTGCTTGTAGAACTTATCTGTTCAAATTTAATCAAGCAGGATTGTGCAAAACAATTTTTCTAGCAGACTAAATCTACAAATTCAAACTAGGATGAAATTGTAAATGAGTAATCGATTTTGAATCAACCTTTATTTATACCAGTTGATTCAGCAAAAGAAATGCGCTTGGAAGATTTTTTTTTCTAGTTCAATTTTTTTTTAATAAATATAATCCCCCCCCCCCCCCCAAAAAAAAAAAAGAAAAAGATTAAAGTAGTGTAACTCTTCCCTCAATATCTTGATGATTGTTGTGTCTTTTGTTGTTTATGTATATTATGTCAATTCAGCATGCCGTTATTTGTTGCCTTGAATCAAAGGCACACACACAATAATGTATAGAAATTGGTTGTCGGCGATTCAGCAGCGCTTTTACGTTTTTTGTATCATTGCGTAACTTTCATACTTCTCATTGTATCATATTTATTTCTTCCCAAGCTTCTACCACTACACATTTAAGGAGCAAGTTTTTATAATCATGATTGTGTATGTGTGTGCACGGTCTTGCTTGTAAATGTAAGAAAGAGAGCGCTGCATTCTCGAGATGACAGTGAAAATGTCTTGTACCGATTAAAACTATGCTAATCTTAGCTCTCGTTTTGGGTGGCACATGTGTGTGGGTGAGGTTTGTTAGCATTTATTATTATATCGCCGCCCAGAAATTGAAACTCAAAATTGGTCAACTTCGATGAGATGAACTTGCCAGTTGTCTGACAAAGCTGTAAACAATCAACTTGCAAAGATGGTGACACCATTTGAAAAAAAATGACAGTTTGACCAGAAATGACCGAAATATTATTTTCTTGTGGTGAAGTGACGTTTTGTTTGAACAAAAATGACAATTTGACCAGAAATGACCGAAATATTGTTATTTCTTATGTGAAGTGACGTGTCATTATGTTTGAACAAAATTGACAATTTGAGCCTTTAGATTCAAAGAGGTTAACTTGACACCTCTGTGCCACTTTACACCGATGCACCTGAGCTAAATGAAGAAAAAGAGAGTGGAAGAGAAAGAGAGAGAGAGTGAGGGGAGAATTTCAGTTATATTACTGACTTCCATTTTGTTTAGGATAGAAGCGTTAAAAAACATTTACGATCCATACTTCTCAATGAAATAGCAATCGAGTTCAACAAACGATTCAATTGAATTTTAATCAAACAAAAAACAAGCGCAAACTTCAAGTCTGCATCAGAAAAATCATTTTATTCAAACGCAATAAAGGACTGCAAAAGTGCATCAGGCTTCTTTTTTTTTTTATCTTGTTCAAACAAAATAAACAGCTTGAATGCTGCATCAAAACAATTTGAACAGAACACTTTCAGTAACTTTTTCCCTCTCCGGTGTATCCACATGGTCAGGGTGTCGTAATAATGACATCCATGTCAAATGCCTTGTGGTTCCTCCTCATTCTGTAGTTTCCCCTGTAAAGAAAATAGACCGTTGTGTGTTAAAGCACAAGTTGGGGGTTATGTACGCATTGTTGGAAAACTACCAACACAGAACATGCAACGGTTTCTTTAACTTGGGAAGAATTGTTATTATTGTTGTTGTCGTACCCTGGCTAAAAGACTCCAAGGATCATCCCAGCAGCCGAAGCACTTGAACACTATGACCACAAATGCATCAGCTAAGAACATTACGTGAGTGACTAATTTTTTGGGCAGCCACTTCGGAGGAAGGGAAGAATGCGACTTTCAAGCAATCAAATTTCGTTTTAAATGCACATTTCTCTGGTAACAATAACATAAACAAACCAAAAAAGTTCTATTGAAATGCGCAGAAAAAAAAGCGTTTTTCACACACATTTTGATGTATTAGCATGCGCACATTGTACGTGCGCGCATACACGCACACGCACACACACACTTTGTCGTACCCCGTGCGCACACCCCAGTCACATGCACAATCGTGCTCTTCCGTGCGGAATTTGTTACCTTTCCCTCTGGATGGTTAAGCTACAACTGGCTGGTTGCCTGCCCCTTGTGGGTTGTCTTCCGCTTGAGGGTTATCTCCCGCTTGAGGGTTATCTCCCGCTTGAGGGTTATCTCCCGCTTGAGGGTTATCTCCTGCTTGAGGGTTATCTCCCGCTGACTGGTTGCCTGCCCCTGCTGGTGGCTTCGGGACGGTGAAGAACTTTTGAATCTCTTCTGCGCCGGAGTCCTGGATTTTGTCGGCCAGGTGCCGAGACAGGTAGTCCTGCAAACGCTCGATGCCCAGAAAATCCGCTGCCTGAAAAAGACGACAACAATACCACAAATTGAACACACGTTTTTAGCGGCGAAATGTATGCAGTTCTTACAAATCAATGAGAAGTGCTCCCCCGAAGACGGAGTGTGGCTGCTCATGTGGCAGGGTAAATTAAAAAAACCTACAAACCAGCCAGCCCCTAAATGGTAAGAAGTTATTTCGCTTGTTACTTCCAGCCCCTGTTAGTTCCAGCCCCCGTTAGTTCCAGCCTCTGTTAGTTCCAGCCCCTGTTAGTTCCAGCCCCTGTTACTTCCAGCCCCTGTTACTTCCAGCCCCTGTTACTTCCAGCCCCGCTCTCCCCGGCCTACCTTAATTCTGTCTAGAACTATCAGCCTTAACTTTGTGGTACCTTAATTCTATCTAGTACTTGGTTATCAGCTTTCTTTATTACTTTGATGGCGGTACCTTAATTCTGTCTTGTACCATAAACCTTGTTTATGACTTTCCTGGCAGTACCTTAATTCTGTCTTGTAATATCAGCTTTCTATATAACTTTCTTGACAGTACCTTGATTCTGTCTTGCATAATCAGCTTCCTTTATTACTTTCGTGGCAGTACCTTAATTCTATCTTGTTCTTAGCTTTCGTGGCAGTACCTTCATTTGATCTTGTTAGTTTTCTTTATAACTTTCGTGGCAGTACCTTCATTCTATCTTGTTAGTTTTCTTTATAACTTTCGTGGCAGTACCTTAATTCTATCTTGTTGTTAGCTTTCTTTATAACTTTCGTGGCAGTACCTTCATTCTATCTTGTTAGTTAGTTTTCTTTATAACTTTCGTGGCAATACCTTCATTCTATCTTGTTAGTTAGTTTTCTTTATAACTTTCGTGGCAATACCTTCATTCTATCTTGTTAGTTAGTTTTCTTTATAACTTTCGTGGCAATACCTTCATTCTATCTTGTTAGTTAGTTTTCTTTATAACTTTCGTGGCAATACCTTCATTCTATCTTGTTAGTTAGTTTTCTTTATAACTTTCGTGGCAATACCTTCATTCTATCTTGTTAGTTAGTTTTCTTTATAACTTTCGTGGCAATACCTTCATTCTATCTTGTTCTTAGTCAGCTTTCTTTATAACTTTCGTGGCAATACCTTCATTCTATCTTGTTAGTTTTCTTTATAACTTTCGTGGCAATACCTTCATTCTATCTTGTTAGTTAGTTTTCTTTATAACTTTCGTGGCAATACCTTCATTCTATCTTGTTAGTTAGTTTTCTTTATAACTTTCGTGGCAATACCTTCATTCTATCTTGTTAGTTAGTTTTCTTTATAACTTTCGTGGCAATACCTTCATTCTATCTTGTTAGTTAGTTTTCTTTATAACTTTCGTGGCAATACCTTCATTCTATCTTGTTAGTTAGTTTTCTTTATAACTTTCGTGGCAATACCTTCATTCTATCTTGTTCTTAGTCAGCTTTCTTTATAACTTTCGTGGCAATACCTTCATTCTATCTTGTTAGTTTTCTTTATAACTTTCGTGGCAGTACCTTCATTCTATCTTGTTAGTTTTCTTTATAACTTTCGTGGCAATACCTTCATTCTATCTTGTTAGTTAGTTTTCTTTATAACTTTCGTGGCAATACCTTCATTCTATCTTGTTAGTTAGTTTTCTTTATAACTTTCGTGGCAGTACCTTCATTCTATCTTGTTGTTAGCTTTCTTTATAACTTTCGTGGCAGTACCTTCATTCTATCTTGTTAGTTAGTTTTCTTTATAACTTTCGTGGCAATACCTTCATTCTATCTTGTTAGTTAGTTTTCTTTATAACTTTCGTGGCAATACCTTCATTCTATCTTGTTAGTTAGTTTTCTTTATAACTTTCGTGGCAATACCTTCATTCTATCTTGTTCTTAGTCAGTTTTCTTTATAACTTTCGTGGCAGTACCTTCATTCTATCTTGTTCTTAGTCAGTTTTCTTTATAACTTTCGTGGCAGTACCTTCATTCTATAACTTTCGTGGCAATACCTTCATTCTATCTTGTTAGTTAGTTTTCTTTATAACTTTCGTGGCAGTACCTTCATTCTGTCTTGTTCTTAGTTAGTTTTCTTTATAACTTTCGTGGCAGTACCTTCATTCTGTCTTGTTCTTAGTTAGTTTTCTTTATAACTTTCGTGGCAATACCTTCATTCTGTCTTGTTCTTAGTTAGTTTTCTTTATAACTTTCGTGGCAATACCTTCATTCTGTCTTGTTCTTAGTTAGTTTTCTTTATAACTTTCGTGGCAATACCTTCATTCTGTCTTGTTCTTAGTTAGTTTTCTTTATAACTTTCGTGGCAGTACCTTCATTCTGTCTTGTTCTTAGTTAGTTTTCTTTATAACGTTCGTGGCAGTACCTTCATTCTGTCTTGTTCTTAGTTAGTTTTCTTTATAACGTTCGTGGCAGTACCTTCATTCTGTCTTGTTCTTAGTTAGTTTTCTTTATAACTTTCGTGGCAGTACCTTCATTCTATCTTGTTCTTAGTTAGTTTTCTTTATAACTTTCGTGGCAGTACCTTCATTCTGTCTTGTTCTTAGTTAGTTTTCTTTATAACTTTCGTGGCAGTACCTTCATTCTGTCTTGTTCTTAGTTAGTTTTCTTTATAACTTTCGTGGCAATACCTTCATTCTGTCTTGTTCTTAGTTAGTTTTCTTTATAACTTTCGTGGCAGTACCTTCATTCTGTCTTGTTCTTAGTTAGTTTTCTTTATAACGTTCGTGGCAGTACCTTCATTCTATCTTGTTCTTAGTTAGTTTTCTTTATAACTTTCGTGGCAGTACCTTCATTCTGTCTTGTTCTTAGTTAGTTTTCTTTATAACTTTCGTGGCAGTACCTTCATTCTGTTTTTGTAATATCAGCCTTAACTTTCGTGGCAGTACCTTCATTCTGTTTTTGTAATATCAGCCTTAACTTTCGTGGCAGTACCTTAATTCTATCTTGTACTTAATTATCAGCATTCTTCACATGGAAAAAAAAAAAAATTTGGCATACAATGCCTCCTGAACTAAAATAATAATAATATATTTTGGAATATAGAAATGATCATAACACCTTCTGGAATATAAACCCCAATAATAAATGATGAATACAATAGTAGTTGTAGCAGCAGCAGTACGTGAGGGTCATCATTCGCTAAATAACTTTTTTTCCTTGTTCTTTTTGTCCATTGGTAGCTTTAAAAAAAATTATAATTGCAATAAAAACATTACAACGCCACTACAAAATGCACAGAAAGATTACAATGAGGCAACTAAACAAAACAAAAAGAAAGAAACTCAGCTGTGACTCGATTAAAGCTTAAGATTTTAAAAAAAATATCGAGTAAAGATGCGCCAACAGAGGAGAGCTGAGAAATAGGGGGGGGGGCGCACATTTTGAACTTTACCAAAACCTCAAAAGTACGTTTGCATCAAAACTTGTAAAAAAACGAAGATGTTTACAATAATCACGCACCTGCAGTAGGTCAAAGAGCACTTTCCTGTTGGTTTTCTCGGTGTGTCGCAGAAAAGCGTTGTCCCACATTGGCAGCTCGATGATCTTCTTGTTTGGCTGACACTGCTCGTGAGGCGTGTCGTGAAAGTGGTGCTCCCCCCACCAAACTAACGCCTCCATCACCTCCTTGGTCATAAAATGTAATTTCTTATCATACTCCTTGGATAAATCCACCACTTCATCTCGTTTTTCCTTCGCTCGTTCTTGTCCCGTCTCCGTTTCGGGTGCGGCGGTTTCTTTCTTTCCAGAATCGGCTTGTGTGTCGTCTGCTACGTTTTCTGTGACCATTTCTTGATCGTCGTCCTGCTTTTGTGTCGCGTCTTCTGATTGGCCAGTTTTGCTCTGCTCAGATTTGTCCTCTGCTGCTTTCGCGTTTCCGTCATCTTTTGCAGGTGGCATGTTTTCTTTTTTGTCTTTCTTTTTTTCTGGCGTAGCTCCTTGTTGTTTTCGCTCTTGCTCCGTTCGTCTTTTCTTCGTCGGGCTGACTTGCCGTTCTTCAGGCTGCTTCTGCTCACCTCCAGAAGGTTTTAAGGTAAAGTCTTCAGTTGTAACCGTTGCCGTGGTGTTAGGCCTACCCTCTCCCTCTTCTCTTTCTTTGGGTGGCTCCTCAGTCATGGCTGGAAACGCACAAGAACATAGGGGAAGACGGGGTAAAAAGCGCTTGGGCGGGTAAGAAGCCCACCCCAATTATCTCATGAAATAAAGCAAATTTCAGTCAAATTTGCCCATGAGACGAATGCTAGACATTAACGCTCGTTTCATGGGCAAAATGAGACTGAAATTTGCTTCATTTCATGAGATAATTGGGGTGGGCTTCTTACCCGCCCATGCGCTTTTTACCCCGTCTTCCCCTATAGGTGAAAGTAGTTCATGCATGCTCCTGAAATCAGGATTGAAAAAGCTGACGGAGTATTCATTTCAGGATTGGGTCATCCAGAACCGCAGTCCTATAAAATCGAACATTTCCGCCAAAATTGATCACATAATAAAACAAGATGTTTAGACATATGCAATTCTAACACTATCCACATTCATCCTGAATGCACGGACACATATATTGGAAATTATTTTTAATGTGGTCACCACTTCAGGAATTTGGAAGATTCAGAAGAACACTGAAACGTGTCATTTCAGGATTCAAAGAATGTTTTACTTTCACGCACGCATAGAAAGCATCAGATACTAACAGCTGGGACCAGTGAATATTCCTCAATGACTTTAAAGAGGATTTGAGTAATTTCCCTTCTAGATCTGCATTACATGGCCATAATGGGTGGGGTACATACATGTGTCCAGTTTTCAGTACTCAATGGTGTCCCTGCTGCCAACACATCAACTTCGGAGAAGCTTTTAAGGAGAAAATAATTGGGAAGATTTTGTTATTTAAAAAGACAGGAGAATGGGGTCAATAAGTCAGAGAATTAGTACATGATGATGAGAAAAGGAAATGGCAGAGTCAAAGGGAGCTGCAATAGATTAGAAGAAGTTGCTAGCACATAAATTTCAGAAGGTGGGGGGACTATTTGTACTGAAAGCTTAAAGATCCCCCGGTACCCCCATGGGGGAAGTCATCATTGCGTCACAAACAAAAGCACATTCGTGTTGGGCCCATTTCTAAATTTGACCTTTGGGGTGAAAGGAAGCCTCATACCAAGTTTTATGTACTTTTGTCCAGAGTGTCCAGTTCGGGTCGAATTTTGACCTCTAGCTCCTCCACTAATTTTATTTTTGCGTTGAAAAACGAGAGCTGGCATTTTAGTTGACGTTTCTGTAAATAATGCATTTTTACAGTGCTAAATAAAGACTATTTAAAATAACGAATTATTTAGAGGACAGTACCTGGATTGTTTTAAATAATGAATTATTTAGACGAAGTTACTGTAAATAATTATTTAGTAATCAATCATTCTGGTAAATATGTTGCATTATGTAGCATATAATGATTTCTTTAGTATATTGTTTTGAAGACGTTCATTATTTGTAAGCAATAAGTTGTTTGCAGAAATAAATCATTTAGTAAATGTCTTATTTGTGGCATATATTACTAATTGTCAAATATAGCAAATTCTTAAGGGGCATCTTTTTAATCTCTGCAAATAATGCATTATACTTAAATGATGCATTATTTAGGGTATTGAAAAATATAGGACTTTCTGGACACAGGGAATGCCATAATAAAATAGGCTACTGAGAAAAGGGCACACTGATGGATATCTTTTTGCAAGAAACGTCGAGATCACCAGGAAAACACCCTTTACAGAGATCGCAACACTCACTTTGCTCTGGTTTCCTAGAAATCAAATCGGCGATTCCTCCTTGGCGGAGGTGCTGGAAATCAGATTATCTCGGTGAAAGAGAAGCCACAAAGTTATGTGCCTTCTCTTTTCTAATGGCCGCCTGAGTTTAGACCAAATCGTTTGCACAAAAGTTCCACAATACAAGCCTTTTTATTTTTTTATATATTTTTTTAAAATATTTGTTTATACAGTTTACCAAAAGGAGTTTCGCTCACAACAAAGGAAATAGCTCCTTTTTTTTTTACTGCACTACAAAGAAGAAAAAGCTTCAACCACTCTTAGTGGCCTCCACCCACCCCATCCAAAATGGCTTCTCTCTCCAGATGGCAACTTCGCCAAGGAGGAATCGCCGTTTTGACGGTTTGATTTCTAGGACACCAGAGCAAAGTGAGTGTTCCGATTCTTGAAAAGGCTGTCTTTCTGGTGACCTCGACGTGTTTCTTGCAAAAACTCATCCGTTACGTCAAGGTACAAGTCCTTCCACTCTCTTATCTCCTAAATATATCGTGTGCTTTTATTAGCTATTTTATTTTGAAATTCGGGTTGCTCCCACCTGGAGAGCGCGTCGCCGGCAGCCAGAGGCGCGCCACCAATTTTAAAATATAAAAAAATTGCATGCGATTTTTGTGTGACTGACGAGGAAGGAAAAGGGGGGGGAGGTTAAATTTTGACCAAATGACAAACTTTTTCGTTGCCACTGGGCTTAACGTGTGCTAAGTGCATGGGCACACGGGACCTCGGTTTCTCGTCTCATCCGAAAGACTCCACGTTCAGACCGGCGTAAGGCCTAGTGCAAAATGAGAGGAAAAGTCCCCATGTACCCAGGTTCGAACTCGGGTTTACTTGACACGAGGCGAACGCGCTACCAACTGTGCCACTCTACGTCATACACGCATGGCATACAACACTCTGAGACGCGCGCGCGCGCGCACACACGCACACACTCTGACACACACACACACACACTGACACACACACACACACACTGACACACACACACACACACACACACACACACACACACACACTTGCTTGCTTACTGTATGTATCCAGAGACGTGCACATGCGGGCAATCCTCATACTCAGGTCCATCACCTCACCTCCAACAAGGCGAACCTTGAGCGTGGACATGGTGGATCAGGATGTAGGTGTGGGTGTGGATGTGCCTGAAAACGATGCCATAAGTACACACACCATGGTTGTAACATTATCACTGTCACAATACACCGACAGTTGAAATGGGTGAAACTATGGGACGGAGGTGGGTGGGAGAGGGTGGGGACATGGGGTGGGTGGGGGGGCCAATGATAATATAATAATAATAAAGAATATTTATATAGCGCGCATTCTAGGTGTACTACTCATGGCGCTTTACAAAAACTAAGAATCGCCCCACATACAAAATTACAGACATATCAAACATACTGAGACGCACTCGCATACCCACCCTCACCCTCACGCTGTGACATAAGTATATTCATAGACATAAAAACATGCATCTTCGCATAACACACAAACGGGTCCACACGTGTACACACACACACACACACGTACGCGCGCACGCACGCACGCACGCACGCACACGCACGCGCACACACACATGCGCGCGTGCGCTCCCCAATCCTCTCCTCCCCATCCGCACACACATCATTCACGCAGACCCATAGCATTTCAATAAGTGATGCTGAGATTGCGAACATTATTGCCGAGAGAAGAAGTGTGTTTTCAGATTGGCCTTAAAGATTGATAGAGAGTTGGATTGTCTGAGATATTGTGGTAGTTTGTTCCAAGTAGCTGGGGCCTGAAAAGAAAAGGATCTTTTAATTTCGCAGTATCCAGGCAATCCAAACCAATCCATCTAATAGACGATTTTCGGAAGAAAAAAACCTAAAGGAGAGCACTTCGTGAAAATTAGAGTTGTTTACCTCCATTACTCGGTCAAATACCAACAATGGCATCGAAGCTTGAAGCCGCTTGATGCGAGTCAGCGACTTGCAAATATTTGTTTTAGAAGAAATTAGGAGTGGCCAGTGGCCACAAACTCAGGATGAAACTTGCAAAATGTGACGGTAAAAATATACATTCCATCAATTTTAGAATGACGCATGGTCTTCTAAGTGCTGTATGTCTGCTCAAACACACGAGGCGAGAGCTGGGGATCTACCTGATGGTAGAGTATTTTCCCCTGTGTGACCGATTGAATTAGGCAAGATCACGCCCACACACCATGAAATTACTCCCCTTAATTATTTCCGAACAATTCCTATTAGCATGGCACTTCCCCCGAGGACGAACCCCGACCGGCACAGCTCCTGCCCTTCATTTACCACCATCCACATTTATTGTCATAATAAGAGAAGGTAACTCAGCTGACTAATAAAGAATATTGGAGGAAAATATCCACGCAAGAGAAGATAATCTGATGTCGGAAAGAGCCACCCGTTTCGCTCTTTTCTGTCATCAAATGATCTCCCTTGCGGGCGAAAATGTGAATATAGGCGAATAATTATGGAGCTTCTGGCTATCTTGAATTGAACTTGAAGCACCCCCCCCCCCCCATTAGGGTGAAAGGGATACGGTTAGGATCAGCCTATGATTATTTCCATATCCAACAAACCCCAAAGCAGGCTTTGAGATTGAGGGTCGTAAACATATTAATGTCTAGCATTCGTCTCAAAAGTACAAGATTGACTGAAATAATTTATCTTTTCATGAGATAGGATTGGGTTTAGGACTTCTTACCCGGCATACATGCGCTTTTTAAAGGTCTTCCCTGAATATACAAAACGATAAAGGTTCGAGTTCTCAATATGGCAGTAAGAAAGGCAAAGCCGCCAAGAAACGACACGAACCGAGAAATTGAGGACGAAGGATAATAATTATGCATCTTTGGCCAAATTAACTATTTCTCATGTCGAAATAAACCATGTAGGCCTACCATAACATGGCCTATTATATTAAACCCACGATCACGTGTCAAAATCACTATCCGGGACAGATAGCTGGTAGCCTAAAATTTTGTTTTGACCAAAGTGATATTTTCATTCTTCAAATCCCCCATATTGAAAACACTTTTTCCGTTTAAGAAAGAAGTGTTGTGAATTTCTATGCGGGTCACATATACCCAAAAAAGAAACGACACGAACCGAGAAATTGGGGACGAAGGATAATAATTATGCATCTTTGGCCAAATCTATTCTATGTCGAAATAAACCATGTAGGCCTACCA
>CM065696.1:50403920-50408920 GCA_017654935.2 Phymorhynchus buccinoides | reverse complement strand
GCATACATACATACATACACATACATACATACATGCACACATACATACATACACACATACATACATACATACATACATACATACATACATACATACATACACACACACACACATACATACATACATACATACATACGCTCGTTATGCAGCAGAGTTCTGACAATGAAGTCCAGCCTATCCGTGGTGTTGAGGGTGACCAGACGAAGGCCGCTGGACTCACACCCCTGCACAGCTTCCTGGAAAGACCCCACCCTGAGGTCCTCACGGTGGACGATCACCACACACAGACCGCTGCTCCTGTCCAGAGTGAACCCTTCCCACAGGGGGCATTGCTCTGGGGATGGAAGGAAGGAAGAAAGGAAAGAATAAACGAACGAATGAACGAATACGAACGACCACCACACAGAGACCGCTGCTCCTGTCCAGAGTGAATCCTTATAACAGGGGGCATTGCTCTGGGGATGGAAGGAAGGAAGAAATGAAAGAATAAACGAACGAATGAACGAATACGAACGACCACCACACAGAGACCGCTGCTCCTGTCCAGAGTGAATCCTTATAACAGGGGGCATTGCTCTGGGGATGGAAGGAAGGAAGAAATGAAAGAATAAACACATAAATGAAGGAAGGAAGGAGGGAATGAAGGAAAGAAGAACGGAAGGGAGGGAGGAAGGAAGGAAGGAAGAAAGGAAGGTATGGTGAGGAAGGATGAAAGAAAGAAAGGTATGTAGGAAGGAAGGGAGAACAGAAAGAAGGAAGGAAGAAAGGAAGGGAGGGAGGAAGGAAGGAAGGGAGGAAGGAAGGGAGGAAGGGAGGGAGGGAGGAAGGAAGGAAGGGAGGGAGGGAGGGAGGAAGGAAGGAAGGAAGGAAGGGAGGAAGGAAGGAAGGAAGGAAGGAAGGAAGGAAGTAAAGAAGAAAGGAAGGAAGGGAGGAAGGAAGAAAGAAAGGAAGGTATGAAGTGAGGAAGGGTGAAAGAAAGAAAGGTATGTAGGAAGGAAGGGAGAACAGAAAGAAGGAAGGAAGGAAGAAAGGAAGGGAGGGAGGAAGGAAGGAAGGGAGGAAGGGAGGAAGGAGGGAGGGAGGGAGGAAGGGAGGGAGGAAGGAAGGGAGGGAGGAAGGAAGGGAGGGAGGAAGGAAGGGAGGGAGGAAGGAAGGGAGGGAGGAAGGAAGGAAGTAAAAGAAGAAAGGAAGGAAGGGAGGAAGGAAGAAAGAAAGGAAGGTATGAAGTGAGGAAGGGTGAAAGAAAGAAAGGTATGTAGGAAGGAAGGGAGAACAGAAAGAAGGAAGGAAGAAAGGAAGGGAGGGAGGAAGGAAGGAAGGGAGGAAGGAAGGGAGGGAGGAAAGGGAGGAAGGGAGGGAGGAAGGAAGGAAGGAAGGAAGGAAGGGAGGGAGGAAGGAAGGGAGGGAGGAAGGGAGGGAGGAAGGAAGGGAGGGAGGAGGAAGGAAGGAAGGGAGGGAAGGAGGAAGGGAGGGAAGGAAGGAAGTAAAGAAGAAAGGAAGGAAGGGAGGGAAGGAAGAAAGAAAGAAAGGAAGGTATGAAGTGAGGAAGGGTGAAAGAAAGAAAGGTATGTAGGAAGCAAGGGAGAAAAAAGAAGGAAGGAAGAAAGGAAGGGAGGGAGGAAGGAAGAAAGAAAGGAAGGAAGGAAGAAAGTAAGGGAGGGAGGAAGGAAGGGAGGGAAGGAAGGAAGTAAAGAAGAAAGGAAGGAAGAAAGGAATGGATAAACGAATGAATACGAAAGACGACCACACAACGATCACTGCTCCTGTCCAGAGTGAATCCCTGTATCATGGGCATTGATCTGAGGAGTCAATGAAGGAAGGAAGGAATGAATGGATGAGTGAATGAACGAATGTGAACGATGAACACACACAGACTGCTGCATCTCAGTATGTCCAACGTTATTCCCTCTAACAGGGGGCACAGCTCTGGGGAAGGAAGGAAGAAAGTAAGAAAGAAAGGAAGGTAGGTAGGAAGGAAGGAAGAAAGGAAGGTATGAAACGATGAAGGAAGGCTTAAGGAAGGAATGAAAGAAGAAAGAAAGAAAGGAAGGTAGGAAGGAAGGAAGGAAGAAAGGAAGGTATGAAAACGATGAAGGAAGGAAGGAAGGAATGAAAGAAGAAAGAAAGAAAGGAAGGTAGGTAGGAAGGAAGGAAGAAAGGAAGGTATGAAACGATGAAGGAAGGAAGGAAGGAAGGAAAGAAAGAAAGAAAGAAAGGAAGGTAGGAAGGAAGGAAGGAAGAAAGGAAGGTATGAAACGATGAAGGAAGGAAGGAAGGAATGAAAGAAGAAAGAAAGAAAGGAAGGTAGGTAGGAAGGAAGGAAGAAAGGAAGGTATGAAACGATGAAGGAAGGAAGGAAGGAATGAAAGAAGAAAGAAAGAAAGGAAGGAAGGTAGGAAGGAAGGAAGGAAGAAAGGAAGGTATGAAACGAGGAAGGAAGGAAGGAAGGAATTAAAGAAGAAAGAAAGAAAGGAAGGTAGGTAGGAAGGAAGGAAGAAAGGAAGGTATGAAACGATGAAGGAAGGAATGAAAGAAGAAAGAAAGAAAGGAAGGAAGGGAGTAAGGCAGGAAAGAAGGAAGAAAGAAAGAAAGGTAGGTAGGAAGGAAGGAACAAAGGAAGGTATGAAACGACGAAGGAAGGAAGAAAGAAAGAAAGGTAGGAAGGGAGTAAGGCAGGAAAGAAGGAAGACAGGAATGGGGGAAGGAATGGATGAGCGAATGAAGGAATGAATGAATGAATGAATGAATGAATAAACGAACGAATACGAATGATGACCACACACACCGGTGCTCCTGTCCATGGTGAATCCTTCTAACAGGGGGACATTGCTTGGGGGATGAAAGAAAGGAAGGGAGGGAGGAAAGAAGGAAGAAAGGGAGGGATGAAGGAAAGAAGGAAGGAAGGAAGAAAATATTTGTGTAAGCGGAAAGAACCAAGCTCGATCACGAAATTGCCTGTGTACATTGGCAAACTTACGTGCTTGTCAGTCGATCACTCTCAAAGCATCCTTTTTCTGTTTCACGAAAACAGTCTAACATAATCCTACCCCTACCCCTCACATGAGCAACGCAAACGGTTGCTTCTTAACTTCGTTTAAAAATGAAAAAAAAGCCGAAACATGGCAAATGTTTCGATCAAACATCTGATCCTTCGCGCACATCCGAATACACTCTTTCCTTCAGTAAAACCCTGGTGAAGCTCCGCCCCTTTCATTCATCCCGGGCTGTTCTATTAACCAGTGCCTCCCCTCTGCTAAACACGAAGTTAGCTTAAACTGGCTCAAATACCAGTAGTTACTCTTTCTTTCGTTCTTTAAAGGAGATAATTAATTGACGGAAAGAAGCCAATTCGGGGTTTTGTTCCCTTTTATCAATCAATAGTACCTTTGTTTATATATGAGTTAAATGTTGGAGGAAGTTAGGTTTAGCTACCCCTTTTGGCTTTCAATTACAGGGTGGCGTTCTTTCCGCTTCAGATAATAACCCTAACGCAATACTAAACCTATCCCTTATTGGAGCAAAGCAAAATGCTGCTTCTTAGTATAAATTTTCCACGAGAAAGTTTAGTCGAAAGCAGCGAAACTGCATTCCCGTTTCGCACTTGTGAATGAGTCCATTCAAAGCCTTAATTCTAGTACAGTGGAATCTCCCTTACAAGACCTTCAAAGTCCTGTAAGACCTGTAATGTTAATACTTGCAAAGAAGAGCAATATCTCAGGGAAGCAGGTCTTATGTGGAAGGGAGTCTTATAATGGGAGGTCTTATAAGGGAGGTTCCACTGTAGTCCCGCCCTTCCAATCAGCTCACATGCGCAGGAATGAGATCAGAGGCGTGATCGTAACATTTGCCCGCGACATTTATACCTGAGCTGGATCTGTAGTACTTGGTAACGTCAGGATCTACCCCAGCGTCAGCGTCCAGATACTGCAGCGAAGACAGGATGCACTGGCTCCACGCGGAGGTGAAGCGGAAGGAGTTGCACCACTCCTGCACGTGGCACGCCATGGCGCATGCGCCGGTGGTATCCTTGCTCAGGTTCTGCATCCGGTGATCTTCCTGGACTCGGCACGTGGAGACCACAGGACTGCTGTACCAGAAAGTGCTGCCGCTGCTGCTGCTGCTGCTGCTGGCGAGGCTGCATCTGTATGATATATATATGATACACGGGTGCAACTATTTCAGCTTCACACTGATTTCAGTTTTTTTTAAATTTGACCAGAAACTGAACTTCAGTTGTTTTTTCTTTTTAATTCATCCAAAAATAATCGACAGGACAGCTACAGGAGAGCCAGCATCACCGACATGCTCCAGAAACTGGGATGGAACTCGCTGCAGCAACGCCGACAGACCATGCTCTTCAAAATACTCAATGGCATGGTGAGCGTCAGCAGGATCAAGCTCTAATACCTTAGCCAGAGCAGCAATTTGACGAAGATGTCACTCACAAGTCACAACAGCTCTTCATCCCTCAGTGTCGGACGCAGTATCGCCAGAGTTCGTGCTTCCCCCGGACAAGCAGGGAGTGGAACGACCTGCCAACATCAGCAGCAGTGGAGGCCACAACTCTGGAGAGTTTTGCAGCCGGAGTCTGGAAGCACCTGAATGGACATGTGTGTGCTTCTGCAATGCTTGACTAACTAGCTGATTCACATTTCATGTTGTGCTATGGATCAATTATTGTTTTGTGTTGTGTTTCCCCCCTTGGTCTCTCTCAAATTAACAAATTGATAAATGTATTGATTTGTTTTTAATTGTCTGTAAGATCGAATTGTGTGTGCTTCTGCAATGCTTGACTAGCTGATTCACATTATTCATGTTGTGCTATGGATCAGTTATTGTTTTGTGCTTAGCTTCCCCCCTCGGTCTCTCCCAAATTCACAAATTTATAATGTTATTGATTTAATGTTTGTTTAATTGTTATTATTATTTCTATTCTTTTCACTCTTAAATTCTGTATGTATTCACAGTTGTGATAAGTTTCTAATTGATATTGCTTAATA
>CM065696.1:50398534-50403420 GCA_017654935.2 Phymorhynchus buccinoides | reverse complement strand
GACGAGGCCTCCCTCCATTTAATCAAATAAATAATATGATGCATAACTAGTTTATGTAACAGCTGACATACATAAGTTCATCTTTTTTTTTAACGCATAAAATATGAACATGGTAACACCACATCTCTAGTTATGATGGCAAGAGAAAGAGAGAAGAGCTCTCTCCTGAGAGAGAGAGAGAGAGAGAGAGAGGTAGAAGAGAGAGAGAGAGATAGAGAGAGAAGAGAGAGAGAGATAGAGAAAGAGAAAGACAGACATAAATGGCTTGTACACATGCATACCACATTGATACAGTAGTACAGTGTACCTCCCTTATAAGACCTCCCATTTTAAAGACTCACTCCCGCATAAGACCTACTTCTCTGAAACATTGCCCTTCATTGGAAGTCTAGAATTTTTTTAAATGTTTTAAATTAAAAAATTTAAAGTATTAAAATGACCTCCCTTTCAAGACCCCTCCCTTATAAGACCTCATTTTGGATGCTTGTTGAAGGTCTTACCAGGGAGGTTTCACTGTACCTGCAGGTCCGACTGGCCATCAGGCCAGGGTGAGTTCCAGTCGGAGGCAGGACGACTGGCACCGAGGAAGAAGTCTGTCGGCTGGTCAACGCCTGAGAAACCTGCGGGGACCAAAGAGTTGAGAATTACAGTAGTACCTCCATTATAAGACCTCCATCCATAAGACTCCCTCCCATATAAGACCTTTTTCTCTGAGACATTGCTCTTCTTTGTACTTGTTAAATTACCTCCCTTATATTATAAGACCCTCCCTTATAAGACCCCATTTCGGATGATTTTTGAAGGTCTTAAATGGGAGGTTCCACTGTATTATTATATTTCTTGTGAAACTGCCAGAGATTATGAGGCGGGGAGGTGAAAGTGTCGGTGGAAGGGGTGGTTGTGGTCTTGGTGGGGGGAATGTGTGCTTTGTGTGTGCATGTGCGTATGTGCAGACGAGCGTGATCGTTTGTGCGTGTGCATATGTATGTGTGTGGAGTGTGTGCGTATGTGCAGACGAGCGTGCGCGTGAGCGTTATTCGTGCGTGTGCAGACGCGCGTGTGCATATGTAAGTGTGTGTAGACAGGGGCGGATCAAATGACTCGTAAGGGGGGGGGGTTCCGCCGGGGGTCCCGGGTTAACGGGCAATGCCCTTTTGGAAGACTCTGGAATTTTTTGTGCAGAAAACCAAGGACCACCCCCCCCCCCCACTCCACCAACATCCGACCTGGTGTGGGTGTGGGTGTACTATGTGGGTGTCGTGGGTGTAGAGTGTGTGTGTGAGAGAGAAAGAGAGAGAGAGAGAGACGACGAGAGAGAGAGAGAGAGAGCCGGAGGAGAGAGAGAGAGAGGGAGAGAGAGAGACCGACAGACATTCAGACAGAGACAGAGAGTGACAGCCGAGTCATACATTTTCTGAATTTCGAACCATTGGATCATACATACATACATACATCCCACATACATACATAACGATGACATAGGATCATACATACATACATACATACATAACACACATATATACATACATACATACATACATACATACATACATTACATGCATACATACATACATACATACATACATACATGCATACATACATACATACATCCATACATACATACATATATACATACATACATAGCGATACATACATACATACCTACATACATACATACATACATAATAATTATATACATACATACATGCATGCATACATACATCATACATACACACATACATACATACACACCATACATCCACTACATACACTACATACATACATACATACATACATACATACATACACACATACACACCTATATACATACATTACATACATGACATACATACATATTCAATTACTTTTATTGCAAATTTTGTAAAATCTTGTAATATGCATAATTGTCCATATATACATACATTACATAAATACACTCACACATACATACAGTTGGCATAATACATACATAATACACTCATACATTTACATAACATACCTACATACATACCATATATAACATCCCTACAATTCGGAAACAGCATACATACATACATACTACACACACATCATACATAATACTATTTGCACACCCACACATACACACATAACATACATACATACATACAATACACACATCATACTATAGCAACAATATACATACATACACACCATACATAACATACAACAGACATGACAACCACATACATACATACATACACACACATACACCGCGTCATACAGCTCATACATTACATACAGACATAGCATAATGCATACAATACATACATACACACACACATGCATACATACATACATACATACATACATACACACACACACACACACATACACACACACATAAAAACACACACACACACACACATACATACATACATACATACATACATACGGGTCGTTACACAGCAGAGTCAGACAATGAAGTCCAGCCTATCCGTGGTGTTGAGGGTGACCAGACGAAGGCCGCTGGACTCACACCCCTGCACAGCTTCCTGGAAAGACCCCACCCTGAGGTCCTCACGGTGGACGACCACCACACACAGACCGCTGCTCCTGTCCAGAGTGAATCCTTCCCACAGGGGGCATTGCTCTGGGGATGGAAGGAAGGAAGAAAGGAAAGAATAAACGAACGAATGAACGAATACGAACGACCACCACACAGAGACCGCTGCTTCTGTTCAGAGTGAAACCTTATAACAGGGGGCATTGCTCTGGGGATGGAAGGAAGGAAGAAATGAAAGAATAAACGAACGATATGAACGAATACGAACGACCACCACACAGAGACCGCTGCTTCTGTCCAGAGTGAATCCTTATAACAGGGGGCATTGCTCTGGGGATGGAAGGAAGGAAGAAAGGAAAGAATAAACGAACGAATGAACGAATACGAACGACCACCACACAGAGACCGCTGCTTCTGTCCAGAGTGAATCCTTATAACAGGGGGCATTGCTCTGGGGATGGAAGGAAGGAAGAAAGGACAGAGATGAAGACGAACGAATGAACGAATGAACGAATACGAACGACCACCACACAGAGACCGCTGCTTCTGTCCAGAGTGAATCCTTATAACAGGGGGCATTGCTCTGGGGATGGAAGGAAGGAAGAAAGGAAAGAATAAACGAACGAATGAACGAATACGAACGACCACCACACAGAGACCGCTGCTTCTGTCCAGAGTGAATCCTTATAACAGGGGGCATTGCTCTGGGGATGGAAGGAAGGAAGAAAGGAAAGAATATATAAAACTAATATAATTTATTAATTCTAATCTCAAGAAATATAAACGCACAAATGAAGGAAGAAATGAAGAAAGGATGGAAGGAAGGGAGGAAGGAAGGGAGGTAGGAAGGAATGGAGGGATGAAGGAATAAAGAAAGGAAGGTATGAATTGAGGACGGATTAAAGAAAGAAAGGTATGTAGGGAGGAAAAGGAGAACAGAGAAGAAGGAAGGAAGAAAGGAAGGTAGGTAGGTAGGTAGGGAGGGAGGAAGGAAGGAAGGTAGGGAGGGATTAAGAGAGGGGAGGGAGGAAGAGAGAGATTAAGAGAGGGAGGGGAGGAAGGGAGGGAAGGAAGGGAGGTACAGAAGGAAGGGAGGGAGGAAGGAAGAAAGAAAGGAAGAGGTATCAGTTATGAAGTGAGGAAGGATGAAAGAAGAAAGAAAGTATGTTAGGAAGGTAAGGGAGAAACATAAAGTAAGGAAGGAAGGAAAGGAAGGGAGGGAGGAAGGAAGGAAGGGAGGGAAGGAAGAAAGGGAGGGAGTGAAGAGAAGGAAGTAAAGAGCGTAAAGAAGAATAGGAAGGGAGCGGCAGGGAGGAAGGAAGAAAAATATTTGTGTGTAAGCGGAATAAAGAACTAAAGCTCGATCACGAAATTGCCTGTGTACATTGGCAAACTTAGGTGCTTGTCAGTCGATCACTCTCAAAGCATCCTTTTTCTGTTTCACGAAAACAGTCTAACATAATCCTACCCCTACCCCTCACATGAGCAACGCAAACGGTTGCTTCTTAACTTCGTTTAAAAATGAAAAAAAAGCCGAAACATGGCAAATGTTTCGATCAAGCATCTGATCCTTCGCGCACATCCGGATACACTCTTTCCTTCAGTAAAACCCTGGTGAAGCTCCACCCCTTTCATTCATCCCGGGCTGTTCTATTAACCAGTGCTTCCCCTCTGCTAAACACGAAGTTAGCTTAAACTGGCTCAAATACCAGTAGTTACTCTTTCTTTCGTTCTTTAAAGGAAATAATTCATTGACGGAAAGAAGCCAATTTGGGTTTTTGTTCCCTTTTAGAAATCAATAGTACCTTTGCAGGGTGGCGTTTCATTTGGCCGCTTCAGATAATAACCCTAACGCAATACTAAACCTATCCCTTATTGGAGCAAAGCAAAATGCTGCTTCTTAGTATAAATTTTCCACGAGAAAGTTTAGTTGAAAGCAGCGAAACTGCATTCCCGTTTCGCACCTGTGAATGAGTCAATTCAAAGCCTTAATTCTAGTACAGTGGAACCTCCCTTATAAGACCTTCAAAGTCCTGTAAGACCTGTAATGTTAATAATACCTGCAAAGAATGGCAATATCTCAGGGAAGCAGGTCTTATGTGGGAGGGAGTCTTATAATGGGAGGTCTTATAAGGGAGGTTCCACTGTTCAGTCCCCCCGCCCTTCCAATCAGCTCACATGCGCAGGAATGAGATCAGAGGCGTGATCGTAACATTTGCCCGCGACATTTATACCTGAGCTGGATCTGTAGTACTTGGTAACGTCAGGATCTACCCCAGCGTCAGCGTCCAGATACTGCAGCGAACACAGGATGCACTGGCTCAACGCGGTGGTGAAGCGGAAGGAGTTGCACCACTCCTGC
>CM065696.1:50378534-50388534 GCA_017654935.2 Phymorhynchus buccinoides | reverse complement strand
TTATCACATTTGATATTTCCATGCACTGTGTATGCTCAAATGTAGGTGTCCCCACATGGCGACGCTAGGACTGAGAGGGTACAGGTTTTTCTGCAAATGGAAAACACAATCAAAGCAAGGCAAAACATTCGGAAATCAATTTTCTACTTGGCCTAATTGTTGTAGGCTAAAAAAGTGTATTTTTGCAATAATGTATTGACTGTTCTGCAAAATATAGCGATATTATCATGTAGAAAATAGCGTTATTATAAATTAAATTGATGGATATGAATGTTTTATATTATACTTTGCTAAGGTAGATGGATAGTTTATCACATTTACTTGATATTTCTCTTCATTCGGTATCACTACCATGTCATTTATAGTTAACAACAATGTAACCCCACCACCACCCCGAATTGAGTGCGTGAGTGTTATTCCCAAGTTCAACTATAAAAGTAATATATACAGGATCAACCAAAATACAAACCAAAACAAAGATAGATAATTCAAATTGAAGTTTTATTTCTGTTTCTTTTAAAGCAACCCACAAATTCCCTTTTTCTTCAATAAAAATAACCACAACACAAAAACTTCACTGTAAATTAACTGTCTTTTAAATATCACTTGATTCCCCAATAAAAAAAAGTTCACAATTGTTGTTCTTCCCAAAATGAAATGTATTTATTTCTAGTTACAGAATGTTTTCCTTTTTCCCAAAAATGAATTTATGTTATTTCTTTTCAAAATGCTACAGCTTCAGAATACAAAATCAGCAGTGAGGTTTAAACAGAAACAGGTAAGATAACAAGGAGGTGGTCCGAAGACACTGTAATACAGGTATACATCAAACACCATTTTCAGTTAATCCATAGAATCACATCAAAATATTACAAAACATATCAACAATAATTCTACTTGATTCATTGTAGTGTAACGAACATATAAAACAATTAACATAACTGTTACAGTCTCATGAAAACGTGACTTCAACAGATGATAACAAAAAACAATGACAAGTCAATACTCCATTACAATTACATGATAACTTTCCAGGTATATTTTACAGCGTTTCATAGTCATTATTCCAATGACAAAGAGAGAGAGATAAAAATCCAACACTTGCCCTTACTTTTTACAAGGACTGAAATATAAAGTTCTTTTTAAAGGTCCAATACTCATGGCTCATGGACGACGTACACCACAGACATCAATGTAACTACTGAAATTTAGAATCATATTTTGTACTGCCTTATTTTGTCAATAAATGCAAGCCATAACTTGAAATAATCAGGGAAGCCTCCTTATTTAATCAGCGAAAAGATGTCTCAAGCCATTCTTTACACAGAACTATGATCAGACATCAACTTCACTGATAATACCATCTCTCTTCAATTCATAAAATGCTGCACGTACCAAACACTCACCATCTTTCTTACATAACCATTAACAGAACACTCTCAATGTAAAACAATCTGTTACAGAACGTCACTGCTCCTCAACTAAGCACAAGCGAACCAGATAACTATTTAATGCAAAAATGACAAAGTTCAAACAACATGCCAAAATCTCAATTATCATAGCCAATGACAATATATACTTAACATACCAATGTGTAAAAACTACTGACAAACTCTTGCTTCAGCGTCTCCCAAGACAATTCAAACTTACTATGAAAACATTGTAACATCAGTTTCAAAACCATTGATTGTAATACTCCAAATCTTCCTTCCCTAACTAATAACACCATAACAATTGAACATGTACGCAAAACTAGCGTGTAGTCTCACCCAATAATATCTCACAACGAACTTCAGCTTTCAGCAATTTGGGTATTGATCAACCACAGAAAAAACATAGTTTTTAATAAAGTTCTAAACTTATAACCTTTTCACTCCTTAATTCTTCTATTCAAACGTTCAAAAGGCGGGTGCCTGTGTCGACTGGCAAAAGGACACTGGGTCAGTGGCACAGCGGGTTGCACGTGAGCGAATTCACGAAACAATGGAGACTGGTTTTGATAAACAACACTACTTGCCAGGTTCAGAAGAAAAAATATCCAAATAACTCGAAAGTCCTGGGGCAAAACAGCACTAAACACACACCAAAAGAAAGCCGAATCCATGACGAACACAATGGTACCACACACAGAGTCAATCACAACAACAGTCAATCACAATTTCACTTTCTTACGGAGCTCCCACCATGCGTGCCTGTCAGGCGTGGCTTCGAACTCACTCGGACTTACTACTAGCTACTACTTAATCTAAAACTTACCCAAATACGAACTTAGATATTGGGAAGGTTACAACAACAAAGCAAATTATTTCTGCACACCAGTGCCGTCTCAAAGTTGCCTTCTCGTCCATTGTTGCACATTTTCAGTACATGCATTTGTTTTCAGAAATTTGCGTAATTGCATCATCAAAAGTGCATGAAACAAGAACATGACTATCGCCGGCATGTAAATATATATACATGTATATGCATAGGGAATATATTTTTTCATGGGTGTCTTAATATGGGGACGCTAGGCCTGAATGAGTTATTACGCTAAGACAATAATAGAAAGAAAAAATCGAGCAAGTCACTGACTGTCACATATGTTTTGCTGACGTGTGTGCAGTGACGAAGGAGCAGGCTGGGCATAAAACAGCTTGTCAGATGGGAGCTGGTGTTTCAGTCGACAAGGTGCAAGGTACGTAGAGTTTGACTGGAAGATTAATTCTGTCCTCATCACTCCTGGGTTGATTTTACTTTGCTTGGTGCATAGGAAGTTATTTTGTTATGTTTTTAATTGAACGTTTGCTTACATTTTACTTGTTTCTTTGACCTTTTTTGGTGTCTGGTAAGTCAGACATTTTTTTAATTGCATTTTGTTTTTGTTTTTTTAGTATCTTTTCTTTTCGTTGGCCTGTTGTAAGTACAGGGGGCCGTTTCACAAGGGCTAATGTTACGTTGCGCTCGCTCAAACGGCAAAAACGGTCTAAGAAACACCCTTCGTATGCCGATAGTTCGCGTGGCGTTTTGTTCTTGCCAAACACTGAGCAAGCGGCGAACTATCCGGAACTAGTAGGGGGTGAATACGTTTCTTGTTGTTTATTGGTCCATTAAAGTTTGTTTGAAATTTAAAAAAAATTACCAATCAGACAAGAGCTTGTAATATTCTTCCGCAAACGTTTTCTAAAGTGTTTCTTTGGCGTAAGCGTTATTTTGCGGGGCGACCATTATCTAGATAAACTAGACCAGGTTTACGGCAAACGGGCCCTAAGAAACACTTTAGAAAACGTTTGCGGAAGAATATTACAAGCTCTTGTCTGATTGGTCAATTTTTTGAAATTATTTTAAACAAGCTGTAATGGACCAATCAACAACAAGAACCGTATTCACCCTCAACTAGTTCCGGATAGTTCGCCGCTTGCTCGGTGTTTGGCAAGAACAAAACGCCACGCGAACGATCGGCAAACAAAGGGTGTTTCTTAGACCGTTTTTGCCGATTTGAGCGACCGCGACGAAACGTTAGCCCTTGTGAAACTCGCCCCTGCAGATGTGTTTGTTTTCTTGCAATGTTTTGTAACTTTTGTGCTTTACCGTAGCTGGTCTGTTGTAGTTTAGCTATATTTTATGAGACTTTTATTTTTGTTTCCTTTTCCTTTGCTTGGTCTGTTGCAAGTCATTTTGAATTGTTAGATTGAAACTTTTGCTTAGTTTTACATCTTCTGCCTTACCTTTGCTTGTCTGTTGTATTCCAAACATTCCATGCCTTATATCTGTGCTGATTTTGCGTGTAGTTGTCTCATATTAGTCTTCAGGAGATGAATTGCATGGTGTTTATCATGCTCGTCTTGTTTCCCTGAATAAGTATGCTGAGATATGTGTGTGTGTGTATGTGTGTGTGTGTGTGTGTGTGTGTGTGTGTGTGTGTGTGTGTGTGTGTGTGTGTGTGTGTGTGTGTGTGTGTGTGTGTGGTGTGCGAGCGTGTGTTTATGCATGTGTGACTGAGTGTGTGTATGTATGTGCGTGTGTGTGCGCTTGGGTGTGTATGATTCTCTTTATGCCTCTGTGTGTTTTTATGTGTGCGTGTTAGACTGTATTATCTATGCATGTGGTTGTGCTGTGTTGACTTCTTGTTTGTATTCTGACAGATAAACAGACTATGGTATTTATCAGTTCATTTTAAAGAAATATTGTGTGTGTGGTATTATTCCCGAAGGATAAGAAAAAATGGATATGAATCCAGACCTGCCAACCTTTCCGCTTTGAGCAGAATTTCTTCCGCTCAGACTACATTTCTTCTGCCATTCTGCTCAAGTCCATAAAATTGCGCTTTTCCGTCAATATGGCGATTGACTTTTTCAAGCCAACGGAAGGAAAGGAGAACAAAGATGAACTTGAATTGATTCATTATCTTCCTTCCAAGTCTTATTATTTAAGTCATCTATGGCGCCAACCGTCTTGGTCTGCCCAAATAAAAAGGGCAGAGGAACAAACCAAAAACTTCTATTGTGTTTGGAATAGTTGTAAGTTCGTAACACTTCAGGCAAGACTTGCTTTAAAAACAAGACAAGTTCACACTAATCACAGGGATGAAAATTGCTTGCTTCAAATTATGTTTACGGAAGAAAGGTAAGATGCCGCGTCACAATTTCTCTCAGCTCCCCAAAATTCCTCTTTCCTGCTACAAATATTCCTCTTTGGTCTGGTTGGGGGTTCGGCAGGTCCGTGTATGAATCACGTTTTGAAAAGTAGAAAATACTTACGGATTTGTATTATTTATTAACTACTGAATTTATCAGTTTCTTTAATACTTTCCCGACGTAACCGTGCCAGAGAAACACTTCCCCTCCGATGGGCACCCACAGCTGCCGCCTGTTCCCTGCATACGGCAGATTTCACTCATTTCTGATTTCGTTTTCGATAGCTAAACAAATGCTAACAGTAAAGTGTTTGGCATCAACAGAAAGAGCAAACACTGAACTGAACGGTTATGGTAGAAATAAATCATTATCTGGTACTGTTTGGTCATGCTATCTCTGAAAGTAACACGGGTAACAGAGTAAAAAAAAAATAATGTTCCGTTTTTATAACACCAAACAAAAGGTAAAACGGGCAAAAAATGTTGATGCTTATTCTTTTTAGTCTTCTCTATCATTATTTATACCTTTTCATGTCATCCTATAACAGGAACGGATTATAGGTGGTTTCCTGATCGCGTGGAACTCCCCCCCCCCCCCCCAAGACCCCCTCCCTCCCCGCCCCACAATATCTCTCTCTCTCTCTCTCTCTCTCTCTCTCTCTCTCTCTCTCTCTCACACACACACACACACACACACACACACACACACACACACACACACACACACACACACACACACACACACACACACACACACACACCACTTACTATATCGTTCATCAATGACCAAATGTTCGTAATTGCAAAGTGCTTTGAAATCCGCTGGAAACCCCCCTTGCATTATGTACAGCATAATCCGCCCCATCTAAAACTGTGCTCCACAGTACAAATTCACTTCACTTAGTTTATGTACACAGCCTAGTCTGGTTACGTCTCGAAAAGTTTAAAGGGTGTGTGTATTTGTATTCAATAATATCATGATAAAACTTATCTCTCCCCACTCCTGGTTCGAATATATGTTGGAAGCATTTCTAATCTATTGTTAGTAATAAGTCAAAATCTGACTGCATTTTGTCAAGACGTTGACAAACTAGTCAAGATTGAATTGGAGCCCAAATTGGCCGTTTTGGGACAAATTCAGCCAATCACTTTGAAATGGATTTTTTTTATATACCCATAGTCAATTTAATCAAAATCGGATTTTAGAAAGAAAAAAATCCAGAAATTTCAAATCTATGAATTTTCAGAATATGACGCAACCAGATTTACATAAATTTGAATTACTTCCAAACTGTTCAACATATCATCACCAAACTTCTTTCAGACCTTAACCAAAGTAAGGGCTACAATACCCATAATTTAGTTTTAATGCATAACCTCCGGCTTTGACTATTCGATGACTCCAATGGCAGTTGCGTGACCCTAGCTGGGGCACTTCTGGTTGGTACTTCCGGTTTGAGGTATTGCAAATATCTCTTTAATGAATACTGAAAATATGAACACATTCAATACAGCCGTTTATGAGTTATTCAAGATTAAAATTTGCCATATTTCGGCCAAATTTGGGTCAATCGCTTTGATATTGCAAATAATTTGGTCAAATTTGACCATGTTGGGCCATATTTCGGCCAAATTTGGGTCCATCGCTTTGATATTGCAAATTGGACATATAAATAATACTGTTCAACTTTCCTGTAAATTTCATTAAAATCGGGTAAAAAGAACTAAAAATTCCCCAAAGAAGAAATTTATTTGGAAGATTTTTAAAAGGCAGGAGGATGGACCAATAGGACAGAACATAGTATTTATGTTATTGATCGCTCAGACAGTTTCCGGTCATAAGCGCTGATGCGTTATGCTGCCGTTATGCGCCTAAGAAATAGTTAGGCCCATCATGTCTGTCTTTGACTGGGGAAAATTCTTGTAAGAATTTCTATAACAAAGGCAGGAGAATGGACCAGTAAGGCAGAAAGATAGTAGGTGACAGTAAGCAAAGGGAAAAGGCAGAGTCAAAGAGAGTGACAGATTAGAGGAAGTTACAAGAAATAGTTAGGCCCAGCATGTCCGTCTTCAGCTGAGAACATGTTTGTAAGAATTTCTAGAACAAAGGCAGGAGAATGGACCAGTAAGGCAGAAAGATAGTAGGTCTGGGTAACAGTAAGCACAGGGCAAAGACAGGGTCAGAGTAATAGACTGGAGGAAGCTACAAGCATATAACTTCCAGAAAGTGGGGAACTGTTTGTATTGAAAGATCCCCCACCCCACCCCACATCCCCACGGGGAGAAAAATAGTAGATGATAAGAAGAAGAGGAAAAGGCAGAGTCAAAGACAGTGATAGATGAGAGAAATTTGCTATCACAGAACTTCCAGAAGGTGGGGGAACTGTTTGTATTGAAAGATCCCCCACCCCACCCCACATCCCCACGGGGAGAAAAATAGTAGATGATAACAAGAAGAGGAAAAGGTAGAGTCAAAGACAGTGATAGATGAGATAAATTTGCTATCACAGAACTTCCAGAAGTTGGGAGAACTGTGTGTACTGAAAGATCCTCTGGTATCTTCATGGGGGGGGGGGGGGGGGGGGGGGGGACTCTGGATTCAATATATATCGCATTTCATGGTATATGCTGCATTTACTGACCGTAAATGTAAACAAGGTGTGTGTAAAGTTTTTGGTATTCACTGGTGGCCATTTTGTTTAGCCATTTTAAAACCAAAACTGGTCGAAATTTGAGTTGCATCATGGGCAAAATTCAATTTAAGGACACCTTGAACACCATGTAAAATTCTACCCCAAAAATGCCCAGAGGCTTTCGAATGTCTAAAATCAGGACCCAACTAGGCGTACACTCGAACGAAATTTTGAGCTTTACGTCCTCTCGACCTGGGAAGGCACATATGGGACATTTGTACTAGGTTAGTATGATGAACTAAAAATAAAACAGAACAGAACATAAAGACGATACAAGGACGTGGACAGTACATAGAAAATGAAAGGGGGATTCAAAGGAGCGCAAGTCTATAATTAACGTGAAAGGATTTTAAGATTTATAAAATAGTTATTTGTGTCAGATGACACTGATTAAGTTAACTGTGATAAAGTAAAATTTTAGTTTAAAATTCTTTTGTTGTCTGATACCCATTTATTCATAAAAAAACAAATTTGGCCCTGATTTAATTTTAAAAGAATATATGTACAAATATTCATTCAATATTCACAGGGTATGTAAATTTATATAGTTATTTTACAAAAGGTAAGATAAAATATTGAGTTTTATTGTCCTACCAGGGGAAGGTACTCCTGCCCCCGGGACTTGATCATGAAATAAAAAGAAGAAATAAATAAAACATAATTTATTATAAAAATAAAAACACTAGAATGTGTACAAAAAGTAATTCTAATTTAAATAATCAAGCAATAAACACAATGACATACTTCAAAAATTAATGTATAGACCAATCATTCAATCGACTAATGAGGCTTTATACTACTCCTTGCCGACATGAAAGGGCGATAATTTTAGGCCCGAACTGCTGATGCCCCCTGGTGACGAATCAGGAGCAGATAATTTTCTGTGGCTATACTACTAGCTCCTGACAGGCAAGGGCGACAATCTTAAGTAGGTGGCGTTCGCATCTCAGGTCACGAGACAGGGGGCAGTGAATTTTCGGTATAAAGCCTTATTCAGTCAGTTAGTAAAACAATTAATAAAGAGGGGGGGGGGGGGGGGGGGGGGGGGGGGGGGTGGGGTGGCAGGGGGGGAGTAGTAAATGAGTTTGAGTAGGTAGTCCAAAGGCAAGATTTAAGAGAATTTAAAATAAACAATTTAGATATTCACGATTCTTAACAATGTATGGATATGGTGCTCCATCACAGACTATATAGGTATTAACATTTATGGTTAGAAACGTTCAGATGTTTTGATGAAATCAGTTTTTGCAATTGCGGTATTATCAAGGAGATTAAGATTACCATCACCGTTCAACAGAATGTGCATATCCTTCAAGTCATTAGGAAGAGCATCCATTGTATTCAGACGAACATTTAAATAACGTGGACAATCAGGTAGAAAGTGTATATATTCGATAAGTGTCATTTGCATGAATCTAAATTTAGGTAACGACTACTAAATCTGGGAGGTGCCCTCTAAGTTCCAGGCCCTCTATCTAAGTACCAGGCCCGCTATGTCCCAGGCCCGCTATGTCCCAGGCCCGCTATGTCCCAGGTCATCTAACTATATGTCCCAGGCCCGATATGTCCCAGGCCCGCTATGTCCCAGGCCCACTATGTCCCAGGCCCGCTATGTCCAGGGCCCAGGCCCGCTATGTCCCAGACCCTCTAAGTGGTTACATGTCTATGTCCACAATCTAAGCCTGCAGTGGATAATTTGCTTTGTTCTGTTTCCATGATAGAAATATAATGGGAACCGTCACATCTGAAGAAGAAGAAAGAAATCGTTTAAGTTGGGTTATGGAAGGGGGGTCTCTCGAAAGTTTCCTAGGAGTTCGTTCCATAGTTTAGTTGTGGATAGGTAATTCTGGTAAGCTTCCGAGTTTTTACAATGGGGAACTAATCTTTTTAGGGGTCTATACGTCTATGTTACATTGTAACTTACAATTCAACAACACTTCTCAGTCTCTGTATTTACTCGTTGAGGGCTTTGGTTAAAGCACACAGGGCCGGATCCAGGGAGGGTGTGTGGGGTGGGGGTGGGAGTGTTACCTGGATTCCGTAACCCCCCCCCCTCCCCCACCCACCACCCCCCCAAAAAAAAAGGAAAAAAGGAGGGAGAGAGAGATTGAGAAATAAGTCATTAAAAAAAGATATCGGCAATATTGCAAATTCCTCTGTGACGACTGACGTATATAAAATTAGGCCTATCCTTACCTCCCAAAATTAAGAAAATAGGGTCTTTGGATAACAGGTCCTGATTTGATGCCTTTTAGTGACATGGGTGTTTAACCATTGTGGTGCTAAAATGTGACATTGGCGGTGAAAGGGTTAAAGGGTTTTTGCACTTTATTTTCTTTCTTTTTTGAAAGCTTCAGCTTCAGGGGGCGTTGCCCCCTGACCCCCATCAGGGGCGTTGCCCCAGGACTCCACTGGGGGCCTACGCAGGCCCCCAGACTCCCATCCTTCTTTGTAACACACACACACACACACACACACACACACACACACACCTCTAATGTATCCCAGGTCCGGCTCTGGCAAACCTGTTGTTTTCTACTTCCAGTTCTACAATTAATACCCCAGTCCACTCCAGGTGTCTTCAACAGTGACGATGTATCACGTGATGAGATCTCCCATGATGCTGCTGACTGTTGCTGTTATCATGGCGGCATTGTGCGCTACAGGCCAGGGAAAAGCAGTTAGTTTTTGT
>CM065696.1:50333534-50373534 GCA_017654935.2 Phymorhynchus buccinoides | reverse complement strand
GGAGGCACGAGGCATCCACCCACAGCCCTATACAAAATATTAACATTCTTTCCTTTTACTCCCCTCTATTTCTTTCTCGGGCCAGATAAGCAAACCGCACTAAATCGACCATCACAAAGGAATACTACAACAAAAACATACAACAGTGTCAGATAATTCAAAGGGGAAACTTAAGTCAAAGTACGATTTAAAAGAGGAGTTGAAGCAACATCATAGCCAAATTATGCTCTAATCACAAAATTATCTTCAACTGTTCACTGATTCTGATGCCGAGCTTACGCTGAACGGGTCTTGGCTGGCTGGGTCACTGTAGATTAGGGTTGTTTTGATTTGTTTTTGTTCTGTGTGCGACCTTCGGACCTCGACCAAACAGTATGAAAAATTCAAATTGTGGATTGTGGATACTAAATGGAAGAGGAAGACTAACCGTAACATTTGTAAACTTCCACCTTGCGATGTTTAGTCATTGACTGTGACAAGATGGCAAGTCGGATGAATCCGCTCCCAGAAATTGTATCAGTCGGTCTTGAGCAATATCATTATGCATTGCGTTAATTAAACAATCGATTGCTACTAGGAGTGGGATTATGTGCCTTGCCATGTTTGTTAAATCGACTCCTTTGTCTTTCTTTACTACTCGTGTTTACTGTTCCTGTCTTCTGATGCAGCGTTTGACTTTTGTGTGTGTTTCAGATTAATTTCTGGGTAAAGGTAAAGATGTGCCCCCCCCCCTGCATTTCTCGCTTAATTGTATTTTTCCGTTTTTGCCTTTCTTATCATACATAAAGCTGTATTTTAGGAACATTTTTATCTAATAACCTTTTTGGAATACTAACCCTAGCCCTAAACCTAACCCTACCCCCCACTATGTACTGCAGTACACCGCGATTTGTCACAGTTGTGATTCGTTGCGTTTTCCCGTCTTGTAGGGTGGGGGGTAGGGTTAGGCTTAGGGCTAGGGTTAGGGCTAGGGTTAGTATTCCAAAAAGGTTATTAGCTAAAAATGTTCCTAAAATACAGCTTTACGTATGGTAAGAAAGGCAAAAACGGACAAATACAATTACCCGAGATATGGAGGGGGGGTTGCACATCTTGACCTTTACCGAAAAGGATATACTTTTAAAAAAAATAGACTTACGGCTTTGATATTGTCTTCTTCAAAATAAATCCAGATTGAGATATAGCCTAATATTCAACATTGGGATAATCTTGAGTTAAATTTTAACTGTGTGAAAGACAAGTCATTTGTTCAAAAACCAGGATACAACATACCCACATACATCTACATTGCTAAAGGGTACGTTATGACTAATTAAATATGGACAGAATAGAAACACGTCGAGATCACCAGAAAGACAGCAGTTTCAAGGATCGGAACACTCCCTTTGCTCTGGTTTCCTATAAATTAAACCGTAAAAACGGCGAGTTCTCCAAATACTTGTAGCGGTGCCATAGCCGATGAGGTTTAGCCGAGGCGTGGTTACCGCTACACCTATCTGTATTAATAAAAAAATCGGGACTTTACTGGTTTCGTACTGCCTCCGGGCATTGCCTCCAGTATTGTTCCCACCATATTTGTATTTACAAATGTCCCATATGTGTCTGATTCAGACCAAGAGGACGTTAAACACTATTTTCGTCGGACAGAATAGAAACAAAATTCATATAATAGTTTTGAAGTTGATATTTATTTTATACAGTGGAACTTCCCTGTTAAGACCTTAAAAAATCATCCAAAATGAGGTCTTATAAGACCTTAAAAATCATCCAAAATGAGGTCTTATAAGGGAGGGGTCTTATAAGAGAGGTAATTTTGATACTTACAAAGAAGGGCAATGTCTCAGAGAGGTAGGTCTTATGTGGGAGGGAGTCTTATAATGGGAGGTCTTATAAGGGAGGTTCCACTGTATCATTATTGTGCTCTCTAGTGTGTGCACGGAGTTCGTTTAAAGTCAGGACGTTTAAGAACTTAAGCGTAGTCTGATCCGTGTGCCGTATCTCTTTTCCTACTAAAATACAGTAAAACCCGGTTATAAGAAAATCGAAGGGAGATAATTTTTTGTTTTCTTATATCTGGGTTTTCTTATATCCGATACTCGAATATAAGAAAACATTTTGAATTTGTTTTCTTATAACCGATTTGAATGGGGAAAAAAGGGAAAAAATAAAAGAGAAAAAGACAAACAGAAACATAAAACGAAAAGAAAATGCTTTTACCTACTTTGGTGCATAAAAAAAGGGGAAACAATGCAAAACAAAGGAGGAAAAAAAGAAAGAACGGAACAGAAAATTAAAAACAAAAATGAAGGCAGACGTGGTGTGAGTTGCATGATGAGTGAGCAAGATAGCGGAGAGCAGATGAATGAGTGGGTGTGGTGTGAGAGTAACATATTTGTTTAAATGTAAATTTATGTTTCTTGTTTTTAATCAATATTCTAATTTTGATGTATAACTCATTTTACACAGTGGAAGACAATTTTGTATTTGCGTTTGTACAATGCCAATGGACTATAAAGAAACTTGTGACCTATGACTCATGTTTTACATCATAAAATCAAAATACAGCAAAACTCGGTTATAAGGAAATCGAAGGGAGATCATTTTTTGCTTATTACCATATTCGAGTTTTCTTATATCCGAAACAAAATGAAGAGAACATCCTTTTTCCTAATTTGATGCATTTCTTACATCATAAAATCAAAATCATCTACTAAAAAGAAGATTTAAAGGTGCCTACAACCACTGAAACTAACAAGCTTTTTTTTCCTTTTCACTGTTATCAAATACGTACTCATTCACCTATCTTGTACTGAACTATTACCATTTACTGTCCACCCATGCAGCTTTTTATCAATCGTTTGCTTTTGTTTTTGTGGATTTTCGTCCACATATTCAGTTATTTGTATTTATCTTCTTAAAGAAATGGATTGCCTTTTCCTCTCTGCCATTGCTGCTGAAAATAAAAGTCTGGACAGTCTCTCTACCACCGACACAAAAGTACAGGCACTCATATTTTTTTTCTTTTCTGCTCAACATTTATTTTGCACAGAATACTGAAGGAAAGTATAGAATAAAGGAACAAAAACAACTCAATTAGTCTTGCAATCAAGTGCCTGTACTGTTTAGACTGTCTGTGACACAACTTGAATGAGGTAAACTTTCCCTTTTTGGAACGACTTCAATTTTCTCGGAACATCCTTTCAGTTCAGGTCCAACTCACTTTTAAAGACACACTGACCCAACACGATTAAGTCCCTTGTTTTTTCTGGGTAGCTGTAGCTGTGACCCACATACAAATTCCCCCAATTTCAAATTGAGGCTGCTCTTTAAAATGTTTCGTTTTCAATTTGGGGGCATTTGTATGGGAGTCAAACCTGGTCAAAGCAAGATTTCGTACCAGCTATAAGAGGGAAAACATGTGGAACCCGTGATTTTGACACGTGATCTGTTGTCAATGGTAATTCGCTTATAAAAAAAATAGAGCTCGCTTATAAAAAAAAAAACGAGCTGCAAACCAGCTCTCTTGTATAACATACTTTTCATGTCCAAGTTTCCATTGCGGATTGGAGAAGGAATTTGCTTGCTTATAACCGAGTTTTCTTATAAGCAAGTTTCTTATATCCGAGTTTTGATCATAGAAAAGAAAGAAGAGGTTCAGCAGGGAATTTGTTTTGCTTCATTATAAGCAAGTTTTCTTATAAGCGAGTTTCTTATAAGCGGATTCGGCTGTATCTTTCTATATTAAGGTTAGAGTGTCTGTGACATAGCTGCTCTAACGTAAATTTTCCTCTTTTTTTGTTTGTTTTGTTGGAACACTGCATTTTTGGGAACATCCTTTCAGTTCATGCCCTAATTTTAAAAAAATTGCTTATAAGAAAATCAAACTCGCTTATAAGAAAATGAACTGCAAACCAAACTCCCTTGTATGAAATCATTTTCTTATATTCAAGTTTACATCGCGGATAGGAGAACGAATTTGCTTGCTTCTAACCAAGTTTTCTTATAAGTGGTTTTCTTATATCCGAGTTTTGATAATACATAAGAAAGAAGGAATTCGGTCGGGTAAAATAAATTGCTTGCTTATAAGCGGGTTTTCTTATAAGCGAGTTTCTTATAAGCGGGTTCGGCTGTATTTCTATTTTCCTTCATAAGGAAATAGACTGTCTTTTCCTCTCTGCCATTGCAAAGGATGGGCAGGCTCACTTAGAGTATCTTTCTATAGTAAGGTAGGCTACTCTAGTCTCACTACAACTAACACAAAAATACAGGCATTCGTATTTGTTCTTCTTCTCAGCATTTATTTTGTACAGAATACTGAAGGAAAGCATGAAATGTAAGGAACAAAAATAACTCTAGTCTTGCAATCAAGTGCCTGTGCAGTTAGAGTGTCTGTGACGTAGCTGCTCTGACGTAAATTTTCCTCTTTTGTTTGTTTTGTTGGAACGACTGCACTTTTTGGAACATCCTTTCAGTTCATGCCCTAATTTTTTTTAAATCGCTTATAAGAAAATCAAACTCGCTTATAAGAAAATGAACTGCAAACCAACTCCCTTGTATGAAATCATTTTCTTATATCCGAGTTTACAACGTGGATGGGAGAACGAATTTGCTTCCTTATAACCGAGTTTTCTTATAAGCGGTTTTCTTATATCCGAGTTTTGATAATACATAAGAAAGAAGGAGTTCAGCTGGGGAAAAAAAATTGCTTTCTTATAAGCGGGTTCGACTGTATTTCTAAATGTGGTTTCTTTTTCAGAATTTTGTAAGGATGGCATTGAATCCTAGACCCACAGGTAGGCCTTCGTATTTTTTTGGTTGTTTTTTAAATTTTACGTCCGCTTCTAATTAAAATACTGCATCAAAGTTTTGCGACAATGCACAAGAAAACCAGACATAAGGACTGTTTTTTGGTTGTTGCATTCATTGACATTTTATTTTCATTGCAAGGAGCTTGGACTCGCAATCGATGTACACAAAAATAGAATCTAAACATCTTTCCATTTGAAGTTTGACCATCAAACTTGGCGACACAAAAGGGCGATCATTTTCGGACCGACTTGACCATGCCACCTAGTGAATAGCAGATAATTTTCTGTGGCTATTATGCTACTAGTTCCTGACAGGCCAAGGCGATAGTCTTAGTAGGTGGCGTTCACATCTGAGTGCACGAGACAGGGGCAGATAATTCTCTGTGGCTATTATGCTACTAGTTCCTGACAGGCCAAGGTGATAGTCTTAGCAGGTGGCGTTCACATATCAGTGCACGAGACAGGGGCAGATAATGTTCTCCTTGTAACTGTAAAGCCTCACCATTGTAAGATGAGACATAGGGAGTGTTTCGTGAAAAAAGGCAGGAGAATGGACCGCTAAGGCATAAAGATAGTACATAACAGTAAGCAAAGGGAAAAGGCAGAGTCAAAGAGAGTGACAGATTAGAGGAAGTTACAAGCACAGAACTTCCAGAAGGTGGGGGAACTATTTATGCATAAGCCCCCTCCGGTATTCCCACAGGGAAAATGAATTTAAGATTAGACCATTTTATTTATTCTGACTCAACCTTGGCTCACCAAAACCGTACACAAATACACTCTATAGGCCTATAACAATGACAGTGACAACTTTGGTTTGGTCCAACAAATGTGCAAACTAAAACACTATAGGAAAAATAAAATAAACTAAGAGTGCGATGAATGACAGAAGCTACTTAACCCTTTCACAGCCAATATCGCATTTTTGCACCAAAATGATATAACACCCTGTGACGTAAGTGTCCCGCGCGACCCCTCTTTCTTTATCTACACCATCCCCCCCCCCCCTCTCCTTTTCATTTCTCTGTCCGGCCGCCACGTTAATTGCCATCCCGCGTTCAAAGAGAACGCCGAGTAAGGGCGTTGTCTGTTTCAAGTTCGAATTGTCTCCCCGGTCGGCACGTACCACCTACCGAGGTTATCTCCCTTCACCCCCCCCCCCCTTTCTACCGTCTCATCACAAGAAAGTGACAACCACGGTTATCTCCCTTTGAAGATGGTTTTGCTGTTCCAATCACAAGGTTAGGAATGTCAGGAATGTGATAAGGATGGAATAGGCGCGTGATTGTTCGGTACATTTAGAACAGCAATCTTGTGACGTGTCGACTGTAATACACCAATAGCAGGCTTTCATTGTTTGAAAGTGAAGGCTATAATTGGAGTGGTGAGAAAAAGTTGTCACACAAGATGCTGAAACGTAGCTAGAGCAACACTCACAACCAGTCATCATAAGCCCACTAGTAAGTATTATTGATGGCAGGTGATTGAGATCTGGTTTGTTTGACTCTAGTTTTGATCTAGATCCTATGTTCAATGATGAATAAGGAGTAGATAGATATGTTATAGAAAAGAAGTGGTAAACATTCTGTTCTATTTATGTGCACTGATTATTTGTGTGTGTGTGTTTTTGACTTGAACACTTTTGGTACCAGAACCGGAGTTTATGCCTACTAACCCTTTTGTCTATTTTTAGTAGGAAACCTATGGGCCGCAATCTTGCACTTTATGATACCATTCCTTTCCAGGTGTTGGATGGAGAGTGATGATGGATTGATCACCTTTTATGTTTTACTGATCTCAGTTTGTTAACTGAAATTCAGTTTATTTATTAACTACATGTAGTGCTATTGTACAAGGGAAGCCTTCAAGCCGGTTGGGATTCACTAATTCCCTGCCGACTGAAGCCCCTTGTCTCTAAGCCATAGAGATCTACATCCACCTTCTCCTGTGATTATCAGCAGGGCATCGTGGGCCGGACGATCATCCCGGACTCCACCAAGCACCAAGACGGGATCGCCGCCAAGACGACCCGCACCCAGAATCCGCGAGGAGACCACGCCTGAACCGTGCCATCCCGCGAAGCCGTAATAGGAACGACTGGGAGCTACTCTCACCTGACGAGCAAGCCCAGAACTTCAAACAGCTAAGTCCACCTGACTGCGCCAATCATTTGAACTTTCCTACGGACACCGAATATAATTAGTAACCCTTCCGGCATGGGGCGAACCTTATAGAAAGACAAAAGTCTTGTGAATCCTTTCGGATTTCATTGTGTTTTAACCATATTTTGTTTTGGCGCCATTGAGCTGCTTTATTATTATTGTTGCATAATCTTATGCAGATTTTGGGAGTAAATAAAATACAAGTGTCAAATAATCCTGAACCCTTTGGTCAGACTGATGAGAGTGGGAGTCTTGTAATTTCATGTAAAACCCTACTTCTCTCTGTCTGCCATTTAGAGCAATTCAACCACTTGTATTTCTTACAACCATCTGACGAGCCAGAACCCGGGCACAAATATAAATTTATTAGATGAAAAGGGGCCGGGAAAGTTGCTCATCTCCCATACCCTAGAGAAGTGGGCTAAAGGCAAATTTTCTAAAGTCTTCCCTAGAGACTTAGCCTTTTAACCCATTACCTCGTCACATCTAATTGGGGGCTCGCGTCCGGGATATTTTTTTTCATAAAGTCTAACAAATTTCAATTCAAACTGTAGTTCCTTTTCAAAACTTATCTTGTGTCCACTGGGAAAGTTATTGTGATTTGGTTCACTGTGTTTTGATTTGATTTGTTTGAATGCTATTTATGACTTTATTTTGATGTGCATGCTATTTCTGTTTATGCTGAAATAGTTAAGTGTTGTTTGATACATTCAACTCAGCAGCTTTGTTTTTATTTTGAATAGTTGTATTTACAACCATGGCTGAGATTGTTAAACTTAGGAGGGAACTTAAAGAATGGGGAGAATCTCTAGGAATGTCAGGCCAAGAGTTAGCAAATTTTGTCATATCTGAATATGACAAAGAGAAAACTCGCGAGGAAGCTGAGAAAGACAAACAGAGAGCTCATGAGGCTCAAGAGGCTGATAAAGCTCGGGAGGAAGCTGAGAAAGACAAACAGAGA
The DNA here is from genome assembly GCA_017654935.2 of Phymorhynchus buccinoides. Classification (NCBI taxonomy): domain Eukaryota; kingdom Metazoa; phylum Mollusca; class Gastropoda; order Neogastropoda; family Raphitomidae; genus Phymorhynchus; species Phymorhynchus buccinoides. Next base: position 50,365,603 of record CM065696.1, on the reverse strand, counting down.
GCTCATGAGGCGCAAGAGGCTGATAAAGCTCGCGACACTCAGGAGCAAGAGAACATCCGTACTCATGAGTTAAGGCAGAGACAACTAGTGCAGGATGCCAAAAATAAAGAACTCGAACTTGAGGCCACTGAGCGAGAAAAGGCGCGAGATCATGAGCTAGCTATGAAGCAGCTTGAAAACTCAGCAGACTCTGAGACTGCTGCCCCTCAAAATTTTCCCCCTCCCATTCATACCTCAGCCATGACCTTCACATTGGAGGCATTCAATGAGGCAACCGAGTCTATCGATGCATTCCTCGATAGGTTTGAAAGACTGGCCCAGGAATTTGAGCTTGCTCCGGAAAAGTTCAACCTCAAGCTTGCCCAAAGTCTCAGGGGTGTGGCTTATGAGGTATACAGTAAACTTCCGTCAAGCCAAATTACTGACTACCCAGCTTTGAAAGAAGCCCTGCTCAACAGATACGAGTTGACAGCTGATGCCTACCGGAAAAAGTTCCGGTCAATCAGAAAAGGTAGGGGAGAGTCATATGCCCAATTTTCAGATAGACTGGGGAACTATCTGACAAAATGGGTGTCCCTTTCTGCCAAAACTGAGTCCTATGAGGATTTACGGGAACTGATGGTTGGCGAGCAACTGCGCGAAACCATGTCCCCAGAGTTACGCACCTTTACTGCCGAACAAGGTGCCACAACTCTGGCTGACCTCATCCAGCTAAGTGACCGGTACACTCTAGCCCATGATGAACCTAGCGCCCCTAAAAAGCCAAAACTACAGCAAGTAGTTGGGTCCACTGTTTCACAGCAGAGCAGGTTTAACCCCAACTCCAAAAGTGGGTCAAACAGTTCTACCCATGAACGACAACCACTGGGACAACCCTTATTCTGCTCATACTGCAAGTCGAACACCCACAATCGGGATGACTGCAGGAAACTTGCTTACAAGCGGCAAAATGTTGCAACTATGCAAGTCGTCTCGACTTCGCAGAATTGCACAAACCCCTCCCCAGTACAGTGTCCAGGCACACCGTCAGTCGTTGGACAGGCAACTGTCAACAACATCCCTGTTCAGTGTCTCTATGACACTGGACTGTCATGCGACGCAATTGTCTGCGGATCCTTAGTCCCCGCGTCAGCATACACGGGAGACTTCATCTCTCTGCAAGGCCCTGATGCTGCAATCCCCCCATCCACTTTGCCAGTCGCCATAATCAATGTCGACACCAGATATGTTAAGGGACCCATCAAGGCAGTGCTCATGGACAGTCCTGTCTATGACCTCATACTGGGATCACAGTATGTGTTTTTAGGGCACCCCTCTCAACCTGCTATTGTTTCAGCAGGATTCCCTTCTCCCCAATCCACAAACCAACTCCCTCCCTCCTTCCCAAAGAGCAAATCTCCCTCAGCAGGGAAGAAACCTCTCAACGCGGCAAACCAAATTGCTGCGCGAGCAAATCCAGATTGTCCCAAGTCCCCAAGTCCGCCACAACTTGGAAAATCCTTCCCAAGGAATGTCCGCCTAACGACCCAAGACCACTCGCCACAGGTACCTCAGGTGAAAGGCAGCACTGTACCCACAAACACCCACCGAAGGTACTATCGGGACAGGCCGCCGCACGTACAGCCGTCACCTACCCCTCCCTTTCAGCGAGTGGCAGTCGACTTGGTCGGGCCTCTACCTAAACGGAAGAAGAAATTCCGGTATATAGTCTCCGTGGTCGACATATGTACCATGAGGTGCGATGCCGCCCCAATCTCCTCACTTGATGCTAGCCAGATAGCTGCGGCACTCAAAGCCATTTTCACCCGAATCGGCCTACCAAACCACATCATCAGCAATGATGAGTCCAGGCTAAAGGGGAAACTCAGGCAAGAGGTGTTTGCTATTCTGCAATCAACCTTGGGACAACTCAACACAGGATTGCCGCACCAACCTCAGTCGGAATCCATTCCACTGATCTCTAACCCACCTGCTCCTTTGAACTCTGTGTTGCGACCAGATGTTCCACCATTCCAGCCGACCCAGTCTCCCCACTAATTTGTCCCTGTCGCCCAAGTCGAAAGTGGAGTCGGCGTTCCACAGGAAGATTCCGGTACCAGAATCTTTTCTTCGGGGGGCCTCTGTGACGTAAGTGTCCCGCGCGACCCCTCTTTCTTTATCTACACCCCCCCCCCCCCCCCCCCCATCTCCTTTTCATTTCTCTGTCCGGCCGCCACGTTAATTGCCATCCCGCGTTCAAAGAGAACGCCGAGTAAGGGCGTTGTCTGTTTCAAGTTCGAATTGTCTCCCCGGTCGGCACGTACCACCTACCGAGGTTATCTCCCTTCACCCCCCCCCCCCTTTCTACCGTCTCATCACAAGAAAGTGACAACCACGGTTATCTCCCTTTGAAGATGGTTTTGCTGTTCCAATCACAAGGTTAGGAATGTCAGGAATGTGATAAGGATGGAATAGGCGCGTGATTGTTCGGTACATTTAGAACAGCAATCTTGTGACGTGTCGACTGTAATACACCAATAGCAGGCTTTCATTGTTTGAAAGTGAAGGCTATAATTGGAGTGGTGAGGAAAAGTTGTCACACAAGATGCTGAAACGTAGCTAGAGCAACACTCACAACCAGTCATCATAAGCCCACTAGTAAGTATTATTGATGGCAGGTGATTGAGATCTGGTTTGTTTGACTCTAGTTTTGATCTAGATCCTATGTTCAATGATGAATAAGGAGTAGATAGATATGTTATAGAAAAGAAGTGGTAAACATTCTGTTCTATTTATGTGCACTGATTATTTGTGTGTGTGTGTTTTTGACTTGAACACTTTTGGTACCAGAACCGGAGTTTATGCCTACTAACCCTTTTGTCTATTTTTAGTAGGAAACCTATGGGCCGCAATCTTGCACTTTATGATACCATTCCTTTCCAGGTGTTGGATGGAGAGTGATGATGGATTGATCACCTTTTATGTTTTACTGATCTCAGTTTGTTAACTGAAATTCAGTTTATTTATTAACTACATGTAGTGCTATTGTACAAGGGAAGCCTTCAAGCCGGTTGGGATTCACTAATTCCCTGCCGACTGAAGCCCCTTGTCTCTAAGCCATAGAGATCTACATCCACCTTCTCCTGTGATTATCAGCAGGGCATCGTGGGCCGGACGATCATCCCGGACTCCACCAAGCACCAAGACGGGAACGCCGCCAAGACGACCCGCACCCAGAATCCGCGAGGAGACCACGCCTGAACCGTGCCATCCCGCGAAGCCGTAATAGGAACGACTGGGAGCTACTCTCACCTGACGAGCAAGCCCAGAACTTCAAACAGCTAAGTCCACCTGACTGCGCCAATCATTTGAACTTTCCTACGGACACCGAATATAATTAGTAACCCTTCCGGCATGGGGCGAACCTTATAGAAAGACAAAAGTCTTGTGAATCCTTTCGGATTTCATTGTGTTTTAACCATATTTTGTTTTGGCGCCATTGAGCTGCTTTATTATTATTGTTGCATAATCTTATGCAGATTTTGTGGAGTAAATAAAATACAAGTGTCAAATAATCCTGAACCCTTTGGTCAGACTGATGAGAGTGGGAGTCTTGTAATTTCATGTAAAACCCTACTTCTCTCTGTCTGCCATTTAGAGCAATTCAACCACTTGTATTTCTTACAACCATCTGACGAGCCAGAACCCGGGCACAAATATAAATTTATTAGATGAAAAGGGGCCGGGAAAGTTGCTCATCTCCCATACCCTAGAGAAGTGGGCTAAAGGCAAATTTTCTAAAGTCTTCCCTAGAGACTTAGCCTTTTAACCCATTACCTCGTCACATCTAATTGAGCCCCCAATTAGATGTGACGAGGTAATGGGTTAAAAGGCTAAGTCTCTAGGGAAGACTTTAGAAAATTTGCCTTTAGCCCACTTCTCTAGGGTATGGGAGATGAGCAACTTTCCCGGCCCCTTTTCATCTAATAAATTTATATTTGTGCCCGGGTTCTGGCTCGTCAGATGGTTGTAAGAAATACAAGTGGTTGAATTGCTCTAAATGGCAGACAGAGAGAAGTAGGGTGTTACATGAAATTACAAGACTCCCACTCTCATCAGTCTGACCAAAGGGTTCAGGATTATTTGACACTTGTATTTTATTTACTCCCAAAATCTGCATAAGATTATGCAACAATAATAATAAAGCAGCTCAATGGCGCCAAAACAAAATATGGTTAAAACACAATGAAATCCGAAAGGATTCACAAGACTTTTGTCTTTCTATAAGGTTCGCCCCATGCCGGAAGGGTTACTAATTATATTCGGTGTCCGTAGGAAAGTTCAAATGATTGGCGCAGTCAGGTGGACTTAGCTGTTTGAAGTTCTGGGCTTGCTCGTCAGGTGAGAGTAGCTCCCAGTCGTTCCTATTACGGCTTCGCGGGATGGCACGGTTCAGGCGTGGTCTCCTCGCGGATTCTGGGTGCGGGTCGTCTTGTTGGCGATCCCGTCTTGGTGCTTGGTGGAGTCCGGGATGATCGTCCGGCCCACGATGCCCTGCTGATAATCACAGGAGAAGGTGGATGTAGATCTCTATGGCTTAGAGACAAGGGGCTTCAGTCGGCAGGGAATTAGTGAATCCCAACCGGCTTGAAGGCTTCCCTTGTACAATAGCACTACATGTAGTTAATAAATAAACTGAATTTCAGTTAACAAACTGAGATCAGTAAAACATAAAAGGTGATCAATCCATCATCACTCTCCATCCAACACCTGGAAAGGAATGGTATCATAAAGTGCAAGATTGCGGCCCATAGGTTTCCTACTAAAAATAGACAAAAGGGTTAGTAGGCATAAACTCCGGTTCTGGTACCAAAAGTGTTCAAGTCAAAAACACACACACACAAATAATCAGTGCATAAATAGAACAGAATGTTTACCACTTCTTTTCTATAACATATCTATCTACTCCTTATTCATCATTGAACATAGGATCTAGATCAAAACTAGAGTCAAACAAACCAGATCTCAATCACCTGCCATCAATAATACTTACTAGTGGGCTTATGATGACTGGTTGTGAGTGTTGCTCTAGCTACGTTTCAGCATCTTGTGTGACAACTTTTCCTCACCACTCCAATTATAGCCTTCACTTTCAAACAATGAAAGCCTGCTATTGGTGTATTACAGTCGACACGTCACAAGATTGCTGTTCTAAATGTACCGAACAATCACGCGCCTATTCCATCCTTATCACATTCCTGACATTCCTAACCTTGTGATTGGAACAGCAAAACCATCTTCAAAGGGAGATAACCGTGGTTGTCACTTTCTTGTGATGAGACGGTAGAAAGGGGGGGGGGGGGGTGAAGGGAGATAACCTCGGTAGGTGGTACGTGCCGACCGGGGAGACAATTCGAACTTGAAACAGACAACGCCCTTACTCGGCGTTCTCTTTGAACGCGGGATGGCAATTAACGTGGCGGCCGGACAGAGAAATGAAAAGGAGAGGGGGGGGGGGGGTGTAGATAAAGAAAGAGGGGTCGCGCGGGACACTTACGTCACACACCCATGTTATTAAAACTCTTGAAATCGGGGTCTATTATTCAATGATATTGTGTTCCTAAATTTGGGTAGTAAGGATTGACCCTATTCTAAATGTGTCACAGAGAAATCCCACAATATTGCAGACAAAATCTTTTCTGTAGCCAAGTAAGTTTAGTGGAAATTTTTGTCTCAAAGGTGGCTGGCGGTGAAAGGGTTAATTGCTTTGGGAGTTTGGAGCTAAAAAAAAGATTTTTGCCCTGAAATCAAACAGCATACAAAATATAAACACACAGGTACATAAAAACGAAAAGGCCTAGAGCCTTTTGATTAGACAAAGGAGCACCCAAAAAATAGATCTTCCATCTGAAAATCTTAATGACATGGCTATCCAGCCGCACACGATGAATAGCAAAAACATACACCATGACAGGCGACTTTCTGTTAATGACCCCACTTTGGGTGACTACATACTATCAGGGCTCCCAGGGACCCCCATTTGGGGGTCTATGAATCACTTAAATTCTAAAGGACCCTCTAAACGAATGTGCAGGGGGTCTTAGGGATGCACTAGAAAAAAAATTAGCATTCGCAATGCCACTGGGACCCTCTATCCCGCCTCCAGGACCCTCTGTACTGTAAGTGAAGGAGTCCCTGGGACCCGTTGTTTTGCGGGATGATTGGGAGCCCTGTACTATATAGTTAATGTCCTCTGGGTGGCATTACATAAAAATACCTTCAACCTCATCAGTCAAACATTAGTTAGTTAGTTAGTCTGTTATAGTCCCGTCAACAGCTATGGCTATCTCAGGACTGTCACCACATAAACATCTACCACGTATAGCAAAACACAAATCCAAGAATCTTAACAACGTACAAAACCTGAAAACAAAAAATGTAGTACAATTCATAACATGACACTTCCATCATTATACCCTATAGCACATAAGTCCACACAGTGCTGGAAACGTGGAGCCACGCTACTCTCATTTATCGGATCCAGGTAAAACAAAACAGTAAAAAAGGATAACAAATGCATACTAGTAAGCTAAAATACATAAAAAAAAGGCTATATAAGCAAATATGCACTGCAGAATGGACAACAGGTGCCCACTCAAGTGCGCAATTATCACGCGTGGATGCCAGTGTACAATAAAAACAACAACTGACATGTCATAAATTGTAAAATGGAAAAACGTGGAAGGGTTTTATTGAAACAAGCGCGAAATCGCAATACTAGTTTGTGGCACGCGGTCTATTTTTACCACTCCAATCATGAGTCACCTCCCCTGGCTTTTCAATAATTTTAATCTGTAAACCAGAATGTTATCTCTGCACCATTTCGTAACTTTTGATAACTTTTGGAAAACATTTAACCCATAACTCCATATATAAGTAATGTCCCATATGTTCTTTTAAGAGCGGGAGGACGTTTAAGCATAACAGACCAAAACATTTAAAACTATGTATCCTACTTATACTCATCGAAAGAAGCACCGCATACTCGTCGTGTCTGTTGTAGTGTCTGTATTACGTATGTTTATTATTTTGCACGCTTTTAAAATACATCATTTTAAAGAGCGGCCTCAATTAATTTTGAAGTGTAGCCTCGATTTGAAGTGCGACAATTTTGTCAAAATGTGCGACAATTTTGGACCGACAGACAGACCGACCGACAAAGTGAGTTATAGGTTTGTGGCTTGAGCCACAAACAAAAATGCAGGTGAATGGACCAATAAGGCAGAAAAAAGTAGACGCCAGAAAGCAAAAAGAAGAGAAAAGGCAGAGTCAAAGAGAGTGACAGAGTAGGGGAAGTTACTAGCATAGAACTTCCAGAAGAAGGGGGAACTATTTCTGCTGAAAGACCCCCGGTATCCCCACGGGAGGGCCCTAACCACATAAGCCAGCCTAAGCCGTTGCCCGCCTCCTACGACGAGGACGTGTGGTTGGACTTTAGGAGGCTGCTGGGCTACTCTCTGTAAGTCCCCCCCACCATGATGGAGTAGTCAAACATGGTAGGTAGGTAGGTTGGTAGGGACAGGCTTCATCAGCCTAGGCCTCGCGGCCTATTAATCGTCCCCTCAATATCAAATGACTTATGATTTTGTTTTCAAACATCAACAGAGGCTATCCACATTACATTGGCAAGAAAATCATGTTCTGTTTAATTTGGGCCAACACAACTATATTATCTTCCCATGATGAAAACAACTTCTCATCTACATTATATTTACTAATGTTCCAACCCACAACTCAAAGCACCATTAAATGCATACTCCAACACATCTCTCCACCCATATGTACGTACATGCATGCGTGCGTGTGTGTGTGTGTGTGTCTGTCTGTCTGTCCGTATGTCTCTATGTCTGTGTGTACGAGAGAGAGAGAGAGAGAGGGGGGGGGGGGGGGGGGGGGGGGGGGAGGGAGGCGCATGAAATGTTGGGAACGGGAAGGGACCAAAAATATGTGAAAGCTTGGGGTGACTTGGAGAGGGTAGGGTGGGGGTGAACAAATGAATGCGATAATAGAAATGGTGGGAAAGAGGGCAGTTCTTAATGTTTTGATAGTCGCTTCTATCGACCCTAACTATGTTCAAATGTTTTTGCGAAGCATGATTTGTCATTCATTTTTCCTTAGTTTTGTTTCCATTTTTCATGCATGCAAATGTGTTTCTTTGATTGTATTGAGCTTGTACGAGACCACACTGTAATTTCACCTAACGTGATAATAAAGTATTTTTGACTTTGACTTGACTTTGATATTTAGCACCCAAAGTTCTACCATACACTATACAAGGCTCTCTGGTTTACGCACATAGCCAATATGAGTAAATAAATAAAATAAATGTGTCTGTTCCAGACCAGAGGATGTTAGCAGAATTTCATCATGGCACATTGGTGGGGGTTTTTAGTGGGGGGTTTTAGAATGTTTTGTTTGCTTCCCTTTGGCTCTGATCCACTCATTGCTAGGTGGTTGGCATCGTAATCAATTTTGGTGGAAGGGGCAGTTAATTAAAGAGAGTTTTCCCCCTTTGTTCAATCCAATTCTCTTCTTGTTTCAGACGGGCCGGTCGGTGACTTTGACATTTTCTTCTTCTTCTTCTTCTTCTTCACCACAGCACCACAGCCTTCCCCATCTGCACAGCAAGGTCACCGACTTCTTGGATCCTCCAATCAACGTTCTTCTATTTCTTCTGCATCACAGCACCACAGCCTTCCCCATCTGCACAGCAAGGTCACCGACTTCTTGGATCCTCCATTCAACGTCTTTTTTCTTCTTCTTCTTCTTCCATTTATTTCTTCACCAGTTCTTCATTCATGCTCTGCACGCCAACTTTCTACGAGGATCCTGTCAACATTTTTTTTCCTCTTCCATTTATTGCATTATCAGCTCAGCCCCCCCCCCCCCCCCCCCCCGGGGGCCCCCCCCCCCCCCCCCCCCCCCCCCCCCCCCCCCCCCCCCCCACCCCCCCCCCCCCCCCCCCCCCCCCCCCCCCCCCCCCCCCCCCCCCCCCCCCACCCCCCCCCCCCCCCCCCCCCCCCCCCCCTTTGCACCCTACCAACTCCCCCTCACCATCACCCCGCCCCTTTTCTCCCTCTTAACTTACTCACCCCCCTCCGTCTCCTTTCACTGTATTCCCCCCACCCACCCTCCCAAATAATAACCAACAAACCCTCACTACCCCCTCCCTTCCTCTCCCCTGGGTCGAGTCTCTCTCGAGGATGGTCGCTGCGCGAATATATAAAACTGTGACGCCCAAAGGGGTCTAAGAAGAAGCATTATTCAACGCAATAAGCTTGTATTAATATAAAAAAAATCGGGACTTTACTGGTTTCGCACTGCCTCCGGGCATTGCCTCCAGTATTGTTCCCACCATATTTGTATTTACAAATGTCCCATATGTGTGTCTGGTTCAGACCGAGAGGACGTAAAAAAACTCCATTTTTGCTCGCAGGGGTCTAAGAAACACCTTAAAGGGGCACCCTGACGGATGAGTTCTTGCCAGAAACACCTTAAAGGGGCACCCTGACGGATGAGTTCTTTCAAGAAACACCTTAAAGGGGCACCCTGACGGATGAGTTCTTTCAAGAAACACCCACCTTAAAGGGGCACCCTGACGGATGAGTTCTTTCAAGAAACACCTTAAAGGGGCACCCTGACGGATGAGTTCTTTCAAGAAACACCTTAAAGGGGCACCCTGACGGATGAGTTCTTGCCAGAAAACACCTTAAAGGGGCACCCTGACGGATGAGTTCTTTCAAGAAACACCTTAAAGGGCCACCCTGACGGATGAGTTCTTGCCAGAAACACCTTAAAGGGGCACCCTGACGGATGAGTTCTTTCAAGAAACACCTTAAAGGGGCACCCTGACGGATGAGTTCTTTCAAGAAACACCTTAAAGGGGCACCCTGACGGATGAGTTCTTGCCAGAAACACCTTAAAGGGCCACCCTGACGGATGAGTTCTTGCCCAGAAACACCTTAAAGGGGCACCCTGACGGATGAGTTCTTTCAAGAAACACCTTAAAGGGCCACCCTGACGGATGAGTTCTTGCCAGAAACACCTTAAAGGGGCACCCTGACGGATGAGTTCTTTCAAGAAACACCTTAAAGGGGCACCCTGACGGATGAGTTCTTTCAAGAAACACCTTAAAGGGGCACCCTGACGGATGAGTTTTTTTCAAGAAACACGTCGAGATCACCAGGAAAACATCCTTTACAGAGATCGCAACGCTCACTTTGCTCTGGTTTCCTATAAATCAAACCGTCAAATCGACGATTCCTCCTTGGCGGAGGTGCTGCGGTATGTCAAATTCTGTCAGTGATGCACCTTCTCTTTTCTAATGGCCGCCTGAGTTGCTTAGGTAAAAATCACGACATTTCTACAATAGAAGCCTTTTTATTTACAAGTTACCAAAAGGAGTTTCGCTCACACCAATGGAAATGGCTCCTTTGTATTGCACTACAAAGAAGAAAAAGGTTCAACCACTCTGAGTGGCCTCCACCCACCCCGTCCAAAATGGCTTTTCTTTCCAGCAACTCCGCCAAGGAGGAATCGCCGTTTTTGACGGTTTGATTTCTAGGAAACCAGAGCAAAGTGAGTGTTCCGATCCTTGAAAAGGCTGTCTTTCTGGTGGTTTTGACGTGTTTCTCGCAAAAACTCATCCGTCAGGGTGCCACCTTTAAACGTTTGCTAAGGTCAGACAACTCTTTAAGCTTACTCTTCGCTTTTGGGAGAGACAGAAAAGGGTTGCTATCAAAAGGGAGATAAATCATACCTCTCTGTCAGTTTGTACAAAGATTTTGATTTCATCCACGTCTATTTGTGTGCAGAACATTCAATTTGCACTATATCATGTCATCTAACATGATGGGGGGAAAAAAGAAGAACACTTGCGTTTGCTTGTTTTTTCATTTGCTAAATAAAAATCATCCCAGACTAAAGAATATTTGCTGTGACAAGCTTAATTGTTGTCTTGGTCTTCCGTTTTGAAGTTTAAAGTCACGTTCTCGCGATATAAAAGAAAAAAAGTCATGATATTTCCCATGGTCGATAGAAGCCACAAAACGTTTTGCGACAAAACGTCAGCCAAAGAGACACCTGGCTACTCGCAGACCGTCAACATGAACGCAATCTGCTCATTAAGAAGCCACATTCTGCCTTGCTCGGGAAAGGGGTAGGGTTAGGATTAGGTTATGGTTATTTTCATGAAACAGACAGAACGATACGTTGACATTGGAAGGCGAGAACATGAGGTGGATAGATACAAATTGTCTAAAACAGCTGATATTCAGTCAAAATCAAGGGAAGTAAATCAACTAATGTTCTAAGCGGGACCATAATCCAGAAACTGATGCCCAGATGTATCAGTTGGACAGAATAAAAACAGTCACACTGCCAAAACGTATGCAAAAAGAAAAAGAGGATTACTCCTTAGTTTAAACCTCACGTGAGGGTGTTGGCCTATTGTAGTCTACACACAGCGAATCATGTTCATGTTGACTGTCTGCGAGTAGCCATGCGTCCAAAGAGGCGTTTCTTAGGACCGTTTTTGCCGATTTGAGCTTACGCTACGTGACGTTAGCCCTTGTGAAACGGACCCTGTTGATGAAGACGACTCTTCGCAACAACCCCTGTCCCAGTTTTTCTCTTTCAACCTTTTTATCCATATGTTTCTTCATTTTATCCTCTTTTTTTAGGCACTATTCCATCTTCGTGCCCCCCCCCCCCCCCCCCCCCCCCCCCCCCCCCCCCCCCCCCCCCCCCCCCCCCCCCCCCCCCCCCCCCCCCCCCCCCCCCCCCCCCCCCCCCCCCCCCCCCCCCCCCCCCCCCCCCCCCCCCCCCCCCCCCCCCCCCCCCCCCCCCCCCCCTTTCATTTCCTTAGGTCATGGCTTGCGCCAATGACCAAACTAATAATAAATGATGGAGGTGATAAGCATGCGTTTGGGCCCGTTCAATGTTATGGTTACCAAGTACAATACGAAATTAAAACTCAACTATTTCCTTTTTAAAGGGCAATATATATTTTTCTCCATCCGAATGTTGCCGATTCATTTCAGAGTAAACCACATGGCGAAGTTTTCAAGCTTTTACAGAATGTCTATGATGCATACGTTACGATCGTTTTGATGTGCTCTGAAATCTACAACGTAGGGGAAGACGGGGTAAAAAGCGCATGGGCGGGTAAGAAGCCCACCCCAATTATCTCATGAAATAAAGAAAATTTCAGTCAAATTTGCCCATGAGACGAATGCTAGACATTAACGCTCGTCTCATGGGCAAAATGAGACTGAAATTTGCTTCATTTCATGAGATAATTGGGGTGGGCTTCTTACCCGCCCATGCACTTTTTACCCCGTCTTCCCCTACGTTTCTATTCTAATGTATAATCTACAATGAGGATTGTACAATCACGTTCGGTCAAAAGCAGCGTGTAGCATAGGAAACGTTGAAACCTAACAGTCTTTAATTATAATGAACTAAAAACAAACAAAACACCAAATGTTGTTAAGAGAGTGAAATAATTTCGAAGGGCAGTGCCTTCTTTTAGTTAGCAAGTCCTTATTATAGTAAGTAAAGAAAATATCGGGTGGTGTGTCAAAGCATGCTATACAGTGACACAATTGCCCGTCTTATCAAATCGCGCTTCCGTTGCGAAAAATAGAAAATAATATGACTCCCCCTCCCCCCTCCCCTTTTTTTCTTCTTTCATTTCTTCTTTTTTGACTCGTGCACACCAAAGAAAATGACAATAAAATGTCCATGTTGTCCCCGCTGGTGTTTGGAGTGTTGGGATTGCATTGGAGGAACGTCACCCTGTCCTTACATTTCTCCCCCCTCTCTGCTGCCTCTCCTCTTCACAAACCATCGTCTGCTGCACTCCACTTCTCTCTGTCTGTCTCCCTCTCTGTATCCCTCTCTATCTGTCTGTCTGTCTGTCTGTCTGTCTGTCTGTATCCCTCTCTATCTGTCTGTCTGTCTGTCTGTCTCCCTCTCTGTATCCCTCTCTATCTGTCTCTCTCTCTCTCTCTCTCTCTCTCTCTCTCTCTCTCTCTCTCTCTTCTCTCTCTCTCTCTCTCTTTCCCAATCTCCTTGTCTCTTATCCTTGTTAAATAACTTTTTTTTAGTACTCAGTGTTCATTCTCTCTTTCTCTCTCTCTCTCTCTCTCTCTCTCTCTCTCTCTCTCTCTCTCTCTCTCTCTCTCTCTCTCTCTCTCTCTCTGCATGTCAGTTAATAGAATGTCTTATCGTAAACTCTCTCTCTCTCTCTCTCTCTCTCTCTCTCTCTCTCTCTCTCTCTCTCTCTCTCTCTCTCTCTCTCTCTCTCTCTCTCTCTCTCTCTCTCTCTGCATGTCAGTTAATAGAATGTCTTATCGTAGACACTCTCTCTCTCTCTCTCTCTCTCTCTCTCTCTCTCTCTCTCTCTCTCTCTCTCTCTCTCTCTCTCTCTCTCTGCATGTCAGTTAATAGAATGTCTGTTATCGTAAACTCTCTCTCTCTCTCTCTCTCTCTCTCTCTCTCTCTCTCTCTCTCTCTCTCTCTCTCTCTCTCTCTCTCTCTCTCTCTCTCTCTCTCAATCTTTGTGTGTGTGTGTGTGTGTGTGTGTGTGTGTGTGTGTGTGTGTTGTGTGTGTGTGTTATCTTCTACACAAAACTTCTTTTACACCGAGCGAAGCAAATCTTTTTCAGTGTACCTATTCACATTGCATAGCTTGTCAACACTGTAGCTTTCGCCCGCGTCTCTTACTCCAGGCAACAGCTTTTATCTGTGGCCCCATCAACACTGGACCCCTGTATAGTGGATGCTATTAGAGGGGCAGGAATTGGTTACCACCTCCCTCGCGCTCGAACACATAGAGGGGGACGTCGAAAGCAGAAGAAAATCAGCATTGTGTGTGGAAACAGGCCTGACCCTGCCACTACTACTCAACCCCCGCCAGCTGACAGCAGTAAATCCTCAGAGCAACAACACGGCGTGTCATCCTCGTGTTCCCGTCTTCCAGACAGCGCTAGGCCTGGTAATAGGCTTAGCGACAGTACAACGGCTACAACTAAGCGTTTGGCTGCTAACACGGACAACTTGATTCAAATTCCTCTTTCCTCCTCTGTTCGCAAGAACACTAAACTTACAGTTGCCTCTTTCAACGCCCAATCTGTTGGCCCAAATTGTAGACAGAAAAGAGCTGGCATCACTTCCTTCATCACCGACAATGACATTGACCTACTGTTTGTGGTAGAGACATGGCTCAAACCGCAGGGGGATGAAGCCGTTTGTGCAGATTTGACCCCTGAGGGTTATGCCCCTCTCGTCGTGGTGGCGGTATCGCTGTTATCTACAGAGACACCCTCACCCCCCACCTCACCTTCAACTCTACCTTCCCGTTCGACCATTCTTCCTTCGAACTGTTCCAAGTCTCGCTGACCTCACAGCATAGTGTGTTGCATTGTATGTGTGTGTATCGTCCTTGGCCCACGTCTGTAAATAAACTGACTGAAACTTTGTTTTTTGAACAATTCCCTTGTCTGCTTGATCATTGTAACACGCTTCATGGAAACCTGTGTCTGTTAGGGGATTTTAATTTTCATGTTGACTCTCCCACTGATCGTAGCTCTATTAAGTTTTTAGAAGTGTTAGATATGTACAATCTTCATCAATCTGTGTCCGGACCCACTCACAAACATGGCCACACTCTGGACTTGGTGATAGAAAGGCCCAGTGATGGAGTTCACCGATCCTCAGAGGTCAATCATGACCTCGAGTCTGACCATGTTTGTGTTGTGAGTTTGTTTGACATAGAGCTCCCTGTCCACAAACACGTGTACCGCAGCGTCAGAAATATCCGCGCAATCGACAGAACTGTTTTCGGAAAATATATCAAAGTAGAATTATCTAAGTACACATCTAGTTCTTGTACTGCCGCTGAGTACGATAGTGCCCTTCGGTCAGTATTGGACAAACATGCTCCTGTTTCTTCACGCAAAGTTTCTTCTAGCAGAGAATCAAGCCCTTGGTTTAGTGTGATGCCTAACGAAATAAAAGAAGCAAAGAAAAAACGAAGACAGGCCCAAGCACAATCAGATTCTTCAGGGCTCACTGTACATAAACAAATATATAATAAAGCTAAAAATTGCGTGACTTTCTTGACAGATCAGGCAAAAACGATGTACTACAGTACCAAAATTGCAGCGGCAAGATCTAGTAAAGAACTGTATTCTATTACAAACAAACTGTGTGCAAGGGTTAAACCTACCAAACTTCCGACTGTTTACCCGCCACCATCATTGCCATGTGTGTTTTCTGATTTCTTTCATTCCAAAATTTATTGAGAACATTAGGAAAGAGCTTGACTTGCAGCCCACTGTTTCACACCCCCTAGGCAAAGATTTTGTAGGCTCCCCTCTTGTTGCTTTTTCGCCTGTGTCTGAGAAAGATGTCTTTGATGTTTTGAAAAGATCTGCCCCCAAGACGTGTGACCTTGACCCTTTGCCAACCCCTTTGTTGTATGAATGTCTTGATGTTGTTGTGCCTGTCATGACCCAGATAATAAACGACTCTTTACTGAGTGGTGTTTTCCCTGACCTGTACAAAACTGCTCTTGTTAAACCCTTGATAAAGAAGCCTACCATGGATCATAATGACTTGAAAAGTTATCGGCCTGTGTCCAACTTAGCGTTTGTCTCCAAAATAATCGAGAAAATTGTCCTTGCACAATTCTCTAACCATCTGTCAGCAAACAATTTGTTCAACCCCCTCCAGTCTGCCTATCGACCTGCTCACAGCACTGAAACGGCTCTGACTAAAGTTCTTAACGATCTCCTCTTAGCTCTTGACAATGGAAAAGTGTCAGTCTTGACTCTCCTAGATCTGTCGGCAGCATTTGATACAATAGATCACACCATTCTTCTATCCCGGCTGGAACGTGTTTTTGGAATCCATTCTACAGTTCTACAGTGGTTCTCCTCATATCTAACAAATCGCTTTCAAACTGTCTTGATCAACAACTGCAGTTCAGATCCGAAGTTAATTTCTT
The DNA here is from genome assembly GCA_017654935.2 of Phymorhynchus buccinoides. Classification (NCBI taxonomy): domain Eukaryota; kingdom Metazoa; phylum Mollusca; class Gastropoda; order Neogastropoda; family Raphitomidae; genus Phymorhynchus; species Phymorhynchus buccinoides. The sequence continues at coordinate 50,349,552 of CM065696.1, read as the reverse complement.
GTGGTGTACCTCAGGGATCTGTATTGGGGCCAGTTCTCTTTGTCCTGTACACTGCTCCTCTCTCTGATGTTTTTGCTAGTCACTCTGTTATTGACCATTCCTTTGCTGATGATACCCAGCTTCAAAAATCGGCGGAACCTACCCAACTTGACAGCGCTATTCAGTCTATGGAATCCTGCCTTCATGATGTCAAATCCTGGATGACATGCAACAAATTAAAACTTAATGATGACAAAACGGAAGCTCTGATTGTTTCCTCTCAGCGTATGTCTGCAACGATATCTCTTCCAGAAACTCTTACAGTTGGCAATGCTTGTGTTCAGTTTTCTAAGTCAGCAAAGAATCTCGGAGTTACCCTCGATTCAAATCTTACAATGCATAAACAGGTTATTAATCTCATACGTTCCATCAATTATGAGCTCAGACGAATCAGTGCTGTTCGACACTTTCTGTCTGTTGCAGCCACGAAAACTCTTATTTCTGCCTTTATTCTTTCCCGCATTGACTATTGCAACTCTCTTCTCTGTGGCTGTCCTAAGTATCTCCTGCAACGTGTTCAAAAACTGCAAAACAGTGCAGCACGCCTCACTCTCAAGATTCCACGTTCTGATCATATAACACCTCATCTTCGTAACTTGCACTGGCTTCCAGTAGAGGCTAGAATCAAGTATAAAATAGCTTGCCTTTGTTTCGGTGCTGTTCACTCCTCTGGTCCCGTCTATCTCTCCGAACTAGTAACTGTCTACTTACCTGCTCGCTCCCTACGTTCTTCCTCTGACTGCTGCACACTCAAGGTTCCTCGGGTCCACACGAAATCGTTTGGTGAACGATCTTTCTACTATTTAGCACCTCACTTATGGAATTCCCTCCCACAACATGTCCGCTCATCTGACTCTATTTCCGCCTTTCGCTCTGCCCTTAAAACTCACTTGTTTCGGACATATTATGATTGATTAGTGTTTGTGTGTGAGGTGTGTGTGTGTGTGTGTGGGGGGGGGGGGGGTCCGTTTTATTGCAGAAATATTGTAAAAAATGTATTTACAATTATTTTATTATTCGTATTTTGTATGTAGAATGTCTATGTCTTGTAAACTTTAAATGCTTGTAAATGAGGTAGAAGGGTATTTTTGTTTTTGCAAAATGTGTCTATTATAATTAGTCATGTAATTGGTATGTCGATGGCAGTATGATTTTATTTCAAGTTGCAGTATTGTATTCAAACTTGATTGAGAATGTGACTGTGGTCTCTATGTTTCTTCTTAGAATGTTGTAACTATTTTACTCTTATATAATTAATTGTGTGCGAGTGTGCGTGTGCGCATGCATGTGTGTGTATGTGTGTGTGTGTGTGTGTGTGTGTGTGTGTGTGTGTGTGTGTGTGTGTGTGTGTGTGTGTGTGTGTGAGTAAGGAAGTAAAGAGAACGTTGTGTGCAAGCATCGTGCTTATTTTACTTTCTAATGATTAATTATTTGTTTGCCTTTAATGTTCTTGTTATCAATGTAAAGCGCACTGAGCTCATGTGAGAAAGAGCGCTATATAAATTCCCATTATTATTATTATTATAACTCTTGTCACGTTTGCTTCGAAGAACAGTAAGTCATTCATGGGAAATAACTAAGCTGCATCTGACGAGGACAGATAGCCCTGATGCTGGTTAGTCTCCCTTACAAATGAATTATTATCCTCATGAAAAAAGCCACACAACACACAAAAAGGCACACACACACACACACACACACACACACACACACACACATGGATGCTCCTGCTTTCAGGATGTCCTGAAATGCAGGATTTTTTTTTTTATTGCCTGGAGCCGGCGTCGCCAGAATTTGAGAAGGAACTAATTTCGTATTTATAAACGTTTTGTCGGTTTTTCGCATGTGTAGAATATAAAAGAAATGAATACAAATAAATATTTGCAAACCTTTACCAGGGACGTTACATTTTTAGGATTGTTTAAGTCGAGTTGATAACTGGGCGGCCCCTGGACCCCTGCCTTGCAGGATTTTTGAAATTTCCCAGGAGCTCCCATGATTATTCACCATTAATGTTGGCTTGTTCGGCGATCTCTGATGAAAGATTGAAGAGCAAAATCTTACAACATATTCTGCCAATGTTCATCAGTTACGATCGGCTCATCACTTCTAGCAGCGGTCATTGGACTATAGTTACACGTTACCACCTCCTCCTTCTTCTTCTTCTTCTTCTTGGCTTTAACATCCTCCGTCAGCTTGTTGACGACTATTATGTATACAAACAGGGATTTCCGGTATCTAAAAACACAAGTACTATGGGAAAGGAACAGCTGCCCAGATGATCAGCTCAAGGGGTTGGGGGAGTAGGTAGTGTAGAGGGTGTAGGGAGAGGGGCAGGGGGCCAGCGGGGGGTGGAATGGGGGACTGGAGCTCAGGGAACAGGGGCATGGGGGGTGGGGGGGGGGGTTCAGATCTGGGTTTTGAAGACCTCCACCGAGGCTGATGAAATTGCCTCAGGTGGAAGACTGTTCCATTCGCACACGGCTCTTGGGAAGAAAGAGAACTTCCTGTAGTTGGTCTTGACAAAATGACAAAAAACGACAAAATGTTTATAAATACGAAATTAGTTCCTTCTCAAACTTCCTGTCGTAGGAAGCAGGTACGCTGCCGTGTGCGACTGTCTCATCTGTCTGGGTGGTGGGTGGGGGACAGGCCTATGCTGGGTATTGATGGCCACCTCTCCATGGTGGTACTTGAAGAAGGTGTCCAGCCTTGCCGTTCTTCGTCAAAGGCTTAGACATGCAAGCGTAGGTTACAGTTGAGCTTGTGTGCTTATACATGTGCACTTTGCCGCACTTTCACGAGCACAATTTAAACACAAGCACAAATTTACATGCTCTTACGAGCCTGTATATGCGCATGCGCATTCACGCATAATAATGCGCATTCACGTGATCAAACGCATTAAATAGATTGACTAATAAAATAAACAATTACATGTAGCAAGGTCCAAAAAAAGACACACACAAACATGCATGTAACTGGACCATTATTTTTGTGACACAATGTTAGTACATCTTATGGATATAAAATAAATGTATTGAATGGGCAAAAGCAATACACCCCCTTACACTCAAATATTGAAAACATGAATTTTCACCTGCATTTGTGTGACATACACACTTACACAAAGACCAGTCTTTCATTTTCTTCATTAAGAAAACAAATTGAGGAATTTCTTTCAAATCTTATAACAAAACCCCCCTGAAACAGCTAGTCTTTATCATGGACATAACACGCATTCATCTCTCTAATACCATGTATTAATATCATGCTCTCTCTCTCTCTCTCTCTCTCTCTCTCTCTCTCTCTCTCTCTCTCTCTGATTGAAGATGAAGAGCATTTTTGTTGTTGAACGGTTTGTCCTACAGTGATCTTAGAAACAAATTTCTCAAAGAGTCTGCTAAATTTGCAATGCATGTTATTCTTACAGCCACTAATGTTTCACACAGATACAACGTATCACGATTTGTGTTCCACGCAATGAATAGGAGATAAAGTGTCATTGCTATTGTAATTCTTGTATTAAAGATAAATTAGAAATACAACATACAAGCTTATTGCTAAAAAAGAGAAGACAAATATTATCAATTGCACCCATATTGGGGATGATCTTGAAAGATGGTTGTTTTGGAAGTTTATAAATGTATGATTGTGTTAGCTTCTCACATATGGGATTGCTATTTGCGGATTGCGCAAGGGGGTTCCGCATCTACTGTGTACACGGCCTCATAGTCTTCCACAAATTACTAAGCTTCTGACATGATTTTGTCATTACTGTAGACATTATTTCTTGTACAGCTCTCGTGTTGCTGTTGGCCCATCTTAAGACATGAGAACATATTCTGCTAAAGTTCACCACGATCACTTCATCAACTAATGCGGCGGTGTTGTCAGTTACCCATAACAGATCCAAACATGCACACATATATACGAGTCTGTATACGTGCACGCGTACATATTATGCACACACGTGCACGCATTCACACACACACACACACACACACACACACACACACACACACACCACACACACACACACACACACACACACACACACACACACACACACACACACACACACTATTCAAATAGTTCACCGAACGCATGGGTGATTTATTGAAACAAAATAATTCAAAACGAATATGTTCAAAAGAACCAAATTCAGCTGGCTGTAAACACCAACAGTCCGTAGATGACACAAAAATGTACAGGTTGAACACACACACACAAAGAAAGAGAGAAAAATGGAGTTTTACGTCCTCTTGGTCTGAATCAGACACATATGGGACATTTGTAAATACAAATATGGTTGGAACAATACTGGAGGCAATGCCCGGAGGCAGTACGAAACCAGTAAAGTCCCGATTTTTCATTAATACAGATAGCTGTAGCGGTGACCAAGCCTCGGTTAAACCTCATCGGCTATGGCACCGCCACAAGTACACACACACATATGTTGCACACAGATTCATTGATCAACGGCAATTCATAATATAAAAAAAGAGTTTCAAAAGTTTACAAAAAGCATCTCCCAAAGATTTAATTCAATATTTCGTTACATGTATTTATTTATTTTCATTTTTGTTGCTGCAATATGTGTCAATACTGGCAAGAATATTTCAGGACATTCAAGTGAAAAACGTACTTAAACAAGCGCAAAATCGCAATAGTTTGTGTAGCCTCGATTTTAAGTGCGACAATTTTGTCAAAATGTGCGACAATTTTGTCAAAATGTGCGACAATTTTGGAACGACCGACCGACCGACCGACAAAGTGAGTTATAGGTTTGTGGCTTGAGCCACAAACAAAAACCCAAGCGAACGCATGGAAAAGGCGAGTGGGTAGCAACGTGGTTTGATTGAATTCACGATTGGTAGAAACGGGGTCTAGCTACCTCAAAATATACGTTGACTTGTTGACAGCTATCTCCGAAAACAAGCGAGCCTTGAAGCCTCTTCTTTAAAAATCTAAGCAGTCAACGTACGTGTTATTTTTCATGCTTGCTTTGAATTGTTTCACTCGCTTTCAGTGCACATCGTTTAGAACAAAAACTCTGTTATCGAAGGCAGCAATATTCCACGAGGTAAATCATTTTCACGAACAAAACATATTCAATACTTTGATAATCCTCTGGGTACAGATTTCATGTACGTTAAAAACCAAATTCTAGGCCGTTTCCTCGAGATCAATTCGGCATAAAGTAATGTTTTCACATATACACACACAGCTATTTATCTTTTTAGTAAAGATCCCTTTTCTCTTGTCTATTCATTCTTTTCTGACACAGTCAAAAATTTGCAAATGCTAACATAAGACAGAAAAGTGCCATTTAAAAATCCAGTCAAAAATATAACAAAAACCTTTATCATAGTTTATGTCTTGGTCCCTCGCACTCCATGCAAAATCATCTTACCAAAGCAAGACAAACTTGACATGAGGAAAAAACACCTCCAAACTAACTACAACCGAACAACAAGCAAACTCCAGCCCAAAAAAGTTTGTGCATGAATTATGTACAATTGATTGAATTACATGAGTATATATTTCAGCAGATGAAATTGAGGGTTGAAAACAAAAGCAAAGAACTAAGATCACAGACTTGTCAATCCTCAAAACAAAATGTCTCCCAAGAGAGATAGCTGGACACACCAGAAATGCACGTTCAACGTTCTATCAGAGAAGGTGACAAAACAACTTAGAATAGTTACCGTCTTCCCAAGAAACTGGTGACTATCCTTGCACTGAGGTGCATTAGTTCAGCTTTGTTTGAAACCATTAAAGAATACAACATTGATCTTGTAAATATGCTATTAAAAAAACACGTAAGAAGACCTTTTTGAATTTCTGTCAACATGATATAAGTTAAACACAGATATTAGTTCACATTAAAGAATCCATTTGAATTTATGTTCGAAAATGCTGCTGTGACCGACTACAATGTCTACTATGTACAAAATACGAGAGAGAGAGAGAGAGAGAGAGAGAGAGAGAGAGAGAGAGAGAGAGAGAGAGAGAGAGAGAGAGAGAGAGAGAGAGAGAGAGAGAGAGAGAAACACACACGCCTGAATAAAAATAATAAAATGTACCCCCCCAAAAATCAATGTTTATTTCATCAATCATACAAACAAGCAAGAACAAAAATCTAATAGAAACAGAAATACCGAAGACAATTCATAATCCAAAGTTGCTGTCCAATCCATCATGGTGTTCAGCATCGTCCTCCATAGGTCGGGGGTGGGTGACTCCTCCAGCTGCCGGTACCGGCTGGCCCCGGCCCTGCCTGCTCCTAACTGCTCTGGCCACCTTCCTTGCTGGGAGAACAGTCCAGCTCCTCCATCAGCTTCAGGTCCAGCTGCCGGTACTTGGCGCTCTTGGCTTTGTCTTTGTACGTGCACAGGAACAGCAGGTGCTGCATTTCTTTGGCCATCAACACTCTGGACTCTGCCGTCTTCAGGAGCTCATCAGCGAGGTGGTCCACCTCTTCTCCTTTCACCACTTTGTCCGCGTATTGAAGCAGCAGCTCGTTCTGGGACATCAGAGTCATGTGGCTCAGTGGGATTTCCACCAGCAAGTCTTTCCGCGCTTCGATCAGTTGGAAAATGGGCATGGACTTATTGATGGGTGGCAGCTTCTTTGCCGCTTCTTCTCCCCACAGTATTTTGCTGTAGAGTTCTAACGAGTCCACGAACCTCTGAGCCAGTGCAGCCTTCAGGGCAGGAGAGGCTTTCTGTTTAGGTCCTTCCTTCAGATTTTGCTGCTGCTCAGAGTCTTTCTTTTGATGCTCAGGAACATTTTCTGATATCTTATTTTCATGTCCCTTTTCCGGTTCCAATTGTACTTTCTTTTCTGATGCTGTAGTTGAAGTTACTGAGTGTCTGGTAGAGTCGAAGCATTGAGCAAACTTTTCCTCCAGGTATATCATCAGGGGCTGGGAGAAAGCATCCTTGGTGAACACACTCCGTTTGTCAACCAGGGCCTTCCTCTCCACGGGACCCACGGCGCCATGGTCCAGCATGAGCTGCAGCAGCCTCAGGTGGGTCTGGCCGGTCCTGGGGGTCACCACGCTGGGCCGCAGCAGGCGCTCCACGGGGTAGCGGTAGTGGCGGTCCTGGTACGTCACGTACTCGTAGTACTCGCCCTCAGACCTGCTGTCCACCACCTCGGCGTGGTGAGGCCCCAGGCGCAGGTCCACCAGCAGCACCCTCAGGGTCTCCTCCTTCAGGTCGTCCGGCAGCCGGTGCTGGAGGAGCACCGTGTCGATCAGGGTCAGCCCATCACTCTTCTTCACGATGAAGGACTGCGTTGGAGGCTTGTTTTCGGGGAGCTGACTTTCTTGACTCTGGGAACCCTGGTGGACTGGGCGAGTCCTGCTCCTGAGGTCTGTGGGGTCTGCCCCGTGGCGCACGAAGAACAGCAGGTCCTGGTGGGCCCCCACAGCAGCCAGCAGGTGGAGGGCGGTCCATGTGTTGGCGGCGGGCAGCCAGTGCAACTTTGTGCCGCAGACCACAGCCTCCCTGACCATGGCCACCATCATCTTCCAGCGCCTGCGCTTCACCAGGTACTGCAGCACCGACTGGCCCTCCCCGTCCCTGGCCTGGAGGTCCGCGCCCTGGGCCAGCAGCAGTCTCACCTTCTCCCTCAGCCCCTCACTCAGCGGCTCCTGGGCCAGCACGTGCAGCAGAGACCGCCCTGTCTTGTCCACCGAGTGCACGAACTCCGAGTATGGAACCCACACTGCCAGCCTGGACAGGCTGAACTCCGCGTGCTGAATGGCTTCGTGCAGGGGGGAGGGGATACACTTCTCTTTCTTCCGCTTCGTTTTCACTGGGCGGCTGATCCTCTTCTTTTCAGCGAGATTGGATATGTCTTGAGCAGAATCCAGAGCTCGGCTCGTGTCCACATAAATGATCTCCGTCCTTCCTGTGTCCTGGTATTCATCCGAGTCATCCCTCTCATCGTCCGTGTCTGTCTCCTCTCCGCCCTCCTCCACTGGACTGCACAGTCCAGTGACACTGCCACCCCGGTGAACACAGTCGTAGAACACCTCCAGTTTGCCCTCTTCCCCAGCCGCCAGCATCACCATGGTCAGTTGTCGCTGGGTCAGAGCAGTGTCTTTCAGCTCCCCGTACACACTGAGGATGGCAGCGTTGTTTCCCAGTTGGTACGCCTCCTCCAGCTCCATCTTCTGGCTGGCCGTCTCTTTCAGTCTGTCCATCAGTTCCCTGACGTGGGGCTCCTCTTCTTTCTCCCACGCTTGCACCATGAAGAGCAGATTTTGGGCGGCCGCTCTTTGGAACCTGGCCCTGCGGAGGTGAAGGTCGGCCAGCTGCTTGACCATGACGGCTTGCCCCTGGACCAGGTAATGCTGGAAGCAGGTCAGCACCGGTCTGGTGCGCGCCATCAGCGAGGTTTGAAACTTCAGCCTGTCCTGTAGGTAGGAACCAATCTCGCCTTTCATGGGCTGCTCTGAATCAAAGATTGTAGCATCACCTTTTTCTTGGGGAGAATCGGCACTAGTAAATTCTCCTGCGTCAATGTCTGACCGTTCATCAATCTGCTTCGACTGAGGTTGTTTCCCAACACTGCTTTCTTTGTATTCTGTGGACGACTCTTCAGTGACTAGTGTCCTGAGTTCACCATCCTTTTCTGGTACATTTTTGGATTCGATCATGTGTTCTTTAAAGCTAAAGAACAGCTTTGACCACTTGCTAGATTCACCCACCCTGGATCCTGGTGTCCTGGTTCTTACCACACTGGCCTGAAAGTCCACCAGGTTGAGGTCGTCCAGCAGCACCCTCAGAGTGTTCTCCTTCAGCTCTTCAGACAGGTTGCTCTGGCAGAGGACCGTGTCCACCAAGGTCTTACCCCCAGGCTGTTCATGGAGGTCACCACTGCCTTGGACAAAGTCCTTGATGTGCTCGTAGCGTCCTGTGGCGCACACCAGGCGCAGAGCCGACCAGCCGTAGACTGGTGAAGGCCACTGGATGGATTGTCCGGCTTTATGTGCCTTGGTGACCAGACTGACCATCATGTCCATGACGTGACGGAGACCATCTTCTGAGACGTCCGAGCTTTCACATTGAAGATTAGTTTCTATTCCAAATGGAGCTACTTCTTTTTCGTGGAAAACGTCAGGTGAAGAAGGATCAGATAATGTCCGACAACTATCTGAGCTTTCTGTATCGTTGATGTCTGCTTCCACAGAAGTCTTTTCATGAGCCATAGCTTCAAAATAGGATTTCAACTTTTCTGGGACCATTTCTGCTGCCTCCATGCTTTGGTCCGTAGACTTGTTCTTGGACTCATCCTCTGAGGAATCCGAGCTTTCGCATGGAAGATTAGTTTCTATTTCAACTGGAAGTACTTCTTGTTTGTGGGAAACTTCAGGAGAAGAAGATTCCGACATTTCACTCTCTGAATCGTCCGTATCGTTGATGTCTGCTTCCACAGGAGTCATCTCTTCATGGATCATACCTTCAACAAATGAGTTCAACTTTTCTCGGTCACTATCTGCCTCAGTGCCTTGGTTTGCAGACCTGTTCTTGGACTTCAGGTCCTGTTGGTGTGGAGCCACGTGCCTGGTGGCAAAGATCATCAGATACTTCAGCGGCGTCTTCCCCATGGAATCCTTGAGGTCCACGTCAGCACCGTGATCGCACAAAAAGTCCACAGCCTGAGAGTTGAAGCCACGAACTGCGGCGTGAAGCAAAGAGTCCCCAGAGGTGTCCACAGCATTGAGCAGCTTGGAGTCGATAGAGATGGTGTGGGTGAGCTGCTGGATTGGGAAATGTCTGCACAGGACAGCAACGTGAAGCGGAGACACACTTCTCATGGCGGCCTGTTGTTCCTGGGATTGGAACTCGATCCCCTGCTCACTGTCTGGGCCGTTGACGAGCTGAGCTCCTCGTGCTGCAGATTCCATGAAGACGAACCAGTCGTGGTTCTCTGCTGCCATCAGACACACTCGGTTCAGGTACTGGGGCTTCAGGCTGGTGGTGCTCCTTTCAAAGATGGCCCTCACCTCCTGCCAGCAGTCCCGGCGGATGGCCCTGGTCAGTCTGCTGCACTGGTCACCTTCCTTGCTGGGAGAACAGTCCAGCTCCTCCATCAGCTTCAGGTCCAGCTGCCAGTACTTGGCGCTCTTGGCTTTGTCTTTGTACGAGCACAGGAACAGCAGGTGCTGCATTTCTTTGGCCATCAACACTCTGGACTTGGCCGTCTTCAGGAGCTCATCAGCGAGGTGATCAACCTCTTCTCCTTTCACCACTTTGTCTGCGTATTGAAGCAGCAGCTCGTTATGGGACATCAGAGTCATGTGGCTTAGTGGGATTTCCACCAGCAAGTCTTTCCGCGCTTCGATCAGTTGGAAAATGGACATGGACTTATTGATGGGTGGCAGTTTCTTTACCGCTTCTTCGCCCCACAGTATTTTGCTGTAGAGTTCTAACGAGTCCACGAACCTCTGAGCCAGTTCAGCCTTCAGGACAGGAGAGAATTTCTGTTTAAGTCGTTCCTTCAGATTTTGCTGCTGCTCAAAGTCTTTCTTTTGATGCTCAGGAACATTGTCTGATATCTTATTTTCATGTCCCTTTTCCGGTTCCAATTGTACTTTCTTTTCTGATGCTGTACTTGAAGTTACTGAGTGTCTGGTAGAGTCAAAGCATTGAGCAAACTTTTCCTCCAGGTATATCATCAGGGGCTGGGAGTAAGCATCCTTGGTGAACACACTCCGTTTGTCAGCCAGGGCCTTCCTCTCCACGGGACCCACGGCGCCATGGTCCAGCATGAGCTGCAGCAGCCTCAGGTGGGTCTGGCCGGTCCTGGGGGTCACCACGCTGGGCCGCAGCAGGCGCTCCACGGGGTAGCGGTAGTCGCGGTCCTGGTACGTCACGTACTCGTAGTACTCGCCCTCAGACCTGCTGTCCACCACCTCGGCGTGGTGAGGCCCCAGGCGCAGGTCCACCAGCAGCACCCTCAGGGTCTCCTCCTTCAGGTCGTCTGGCAGCCGGTGCTGGAGGAGCACCGTGTCGATCAGGGTCAGCCCGTCACTCTTCTTCACGATGAAGGACTGCTTTGGAAGCTTGTTTTCAGGGAGCTGGCTTTCGTCACTCTGGGATCCCTGGTGGACTGGGCGACTCCTGCTCCTGAGCTCTGTGGGGTCTGCCCCGTGGCGCACGAAGAACTGCAGGTCCTGGTGGGCCCCCACAGCAGCCAGCAGGTGGAGGGCGGTCCATGTGTTGGCGGCGGGCAGCCAGTGCAGCTTTGTGCCGCAGACCACGGCCTCCCTGACGATGGCCACCATCATCTGCCAGCGCCTGCGCTTCACCAGGTACTGCAGCACCGACTGGCCCTCCCCGTCCCTGGCCTGGAGGTCCGCGCCCTGTGCCAGCAGCAGTCTCACCTTCTCCCTCAGCCCATCACTCAGCGGCTCCTGGGCCAGCACGTGCAGCAGAGACCGCCCTGCCTTGTCCACCGAGTGCACGAACCTGTCGTAGGGTACCCACTTTGCCAGCCTGGACAGGCTGAACTCCTTATGTTGAATGGCTTCGTGCAGGGGGGAGGGGATCTGCTTCTCTCTCTTCTGCTTCGTTTTCATATGATGTCTGATCCTCTTCTTTTCAGCGAGATTGGTTATCTCTTGAGAAGAATCCTGACCTGGGCTTGGGTCCTCAAAAATGGTGTCCATTCTTCCTGTGTCCTGGCACTCATCTGAGTCACCCCCCTCATCATCCTTGTCTGCCTCCTTTCTTCCCTCCTCCCCTGAACGGCCCAGGCCAGTCACACTGCCACCCCGGTGAACGCAGTCGTAGAACACCTCCAGTTTGCCCTCTTCCCCAGCCGCCAGCATCACCATGGTCAGTTGTCGCTGGTTCAGAGCAGTGTCATTCAGCTCTCCATACACACTGAGGATGGCAGCATTGTTTCCCAGCAGGTACGCCTCCTCCAGCTCCATCTTCTGGCTGGCCATCTCTTTCAGTCTGTCCATCAGTTCCCTGACGTGGGGCTCCTCTTCTTTCTCCCACGCTTGCACCATGAAGAGCAGCTCTTGGGCGGCCGCTCTTTGGAACCTGGCCCTGCGAAGGTGAAGGTCGGCCAGCTGCTTGACCATGACGGCTTGCCCCTGGACCAGGTAATGCTGGAAGCAGGTCAGTACCGGTCTGGTGCGTGCCATCAGCGAGGCTTGAAACTTCAGCCTGTCCTGCAGGTGGGAACAAATCTCGCCTTTCATGGGCTGCTCTGAATCAAAGATTGTAGCATCACCTTTTTCTTGGGGAGAATCGGCACTAGTAGATTCTCCTGCGTCAATGTTTGACAGTTCATCAATCTGCTTCGACTGAGGTTGTTTCCCAACAATGGTTTCTTTGTATTCTGTGGACGACTCTTCAGTGACTAGTGTTCCGAGTTCACCTTCCTTTTCTGGTACATTTTTGGATTCGATCATGTGTTCTTTAAAGCTAAAGAACAGCTTTGACCACTTGCTAGATTCACCCACCCTGGATCCTGGTGTCCTGGTTCTTACCACACTGGCCTGAAAGTCCACCAGGTTGAGGTCGTCCAGCAGCACCCTCAGAGTGTTCTCCTTCAGCTCTTCAGACAGGTTGCTCTGGCAGAGGACCGTGTCCACCAAGGTCTTACCCCCAGGCTGTTCATGGAGGTCACCACTGCCTTGGACAAAGTCCTTGATGTGCTCGTAGCGTCCTGTGGCGCACACCAGGCGCAGAGCCGACCAGCCGTAGACTGGTGAAGGCCACTGGATGGATTGTCCGGTTTTATGTGCCTTGCTGACCAGACTGACCATCATGTCCATGACGTGACGAAGATCATCTTCTGAGAAGTCCGAGCTTTCACATTGAAGATTAGTTTCTATTCCAAATGGAGCTACTTCTTTTTCGTGGAGATATTCAGGAGAAGAAGGGTCAGATAATGTCAGATAACTATCCGAGTCTTCTGTATCATTGATGTCTGCTTCCACAGAAGTCGTTGTTTCATGAGCCATAGCTTCAATAAAGGATTTCAACTTTTCTGGGACAATTTCTGCTGCCTCCATGCTTTGGTCCGTAGAATTGTTCTTGGACTCATCCTCTGAGGAGTCCGAGCTTTCACATGGAAAAGTAGTTTCTATTTCAAGTGGAGTTACTTCTTTTTTGTGGGAAACTTCAAGAGAAGACGGTGCCGACATTTCACTCTCTGAATCGTCCGTATCGTTGATGTCTGCTTCCAGAGGAGTCATCTCTTCATGGGTCATTGCTTCAACAAATGAGTTCAACATTTCTGGGTCACTATCTGCCTCAGTGCCTTGGTCTGCACGCTGGTTCATGGACTCTAGGTCCTGTTGGTGTGGAGCCACGTGCCTGGTAGCAAACGTCATCAGATACTTCAGTGGCGTCTTCCCCATGGAATCCTTGAGGTTCACGTCAGCACCGTGATCGCACAAAAAGTCCACAGCCTGAGAGTTGAAGCCACGAACTGCGGCGTGAAGCAAAGAGTCCCCAGAGGTGTCCACATCATTGAGGAGCTTGGAGTCCATGGATATGGTGTGGGCGAGCTGCTGGATTGAGAAATGTCTGCACAGGACAGCGACGTGAAGTGGAGACACATTTCTCATGGCGGCCTGTTGTTCCTGGGATTGGAACTCGATCCCCTGCTCATTGTCTGATATCTTATTTTCATGTCCCTTTTCCGGTTCCAATTGTACTTTCTTTTCTGATGCTGTACTTGAAGTTACTGAGTGTCTGGTAGAGTCAAAGCATCGAGCAAACTTTTCCTCCAGGTATTCCATCAGGGGCTGGGAGAAAGCATCCTTGGTGAACACACTCCGTTTGTCAGCCAGGGCCTTCCTCTCCACGGGACCCACGGCGCCATGGTCCAGCATGAGCTGCAGCAGCCTCAGGTGGGTCTGGCCGGTCCTGGGGGTCACCACGCTGGGCCGCAGCAGGCGCTCCACGGGGTAGCGGTAGTGGCGGTCCTGGAACGTCACGTACTCGTAGTATTCGCCCTCAGACCTGCTGTCCACCACCTCGGCGTGGTGAGGCCCCAGGCGCAGGTCCACCAGCAGCACCCTCAGGGTCTCCTCCTTCAGGTCGTCCGGCAGCCGGTGCTGGAGGAGCACCGTGTCGATCAGGGTCAGCCCGTCACTCTTCTTCACGATGATGAACTGCGTTGGAGGCTTGTTTTCAGGGAGCTGGCTTGCATCACTCTGGGAACCCTGGTGGTCTGGGCGACTCCTGCTCCTGAGCTCTGTGGGGTCTGCCCCGTGGCGCACGAAGAACAGCAGGTCCTGGTGGGCCCCCACAGCAGCCAGCAGGTGGAGGGCGGTCCATGTGTTGGCGGCGGGCAGCCAGTGCAGCTTTGTGCCGCAGACCACGGCCTCCCTGACCATGGCCACCATCATCTTCCAGCGCCTGCGCTTCACCAGGTACTGCAACACCGACTGGCCCTCCCCGTCCCTGGCCTGGAGGTCCGCGCCCTGTGTCAGCAGCAGTCTCACCTTCTCCCTCAGCCCCTCACTCAGCGGCTTCTGGGCCAGCACGTGCAGCAGAGACCGCCCTGCCTTGTCCACCGAGTACACGAACCTGTCGTAGGGAACCCACTCTGCCAGCCTGGACAGGCTGAACTCCTTATCTTGAATGGCTTCATGCAGGGGGGAGGGGATCTTCTTCTCTCTCTTCTGCTTCGTTTTCATATGATGTCTGATCCTCTTCTTTTCAGCGAGATTGGTTATCTCTTCAGAAGAATCCTGACCTGGGCTTGGGCGCTCAGAAATTGTGTCCATTCTTCCGGTGTCCTGGTATTCATCCGAGCCACCCCCCTCATCATCCTTGTCTGCCTCCTTTCTTCGCTCCTCCCCTGAACGGCCCAGGCCAGTGACACTGCCACCCCGGTGAGCGCAGTCGTAGAACACCCCCAGTTTGCCCTCTTCCCCAGCCGCCAGCATCACCATGGTCAGTTGTCGCTGGGTCAGAGCAGTGTCTTTCAGCTCTCCGTACACACTGAGGATGGCAGCGTTGTTTCCCAGTTGGTACGCCTCCTCCAGTTCCATCTTCTGACTGGCCGTCTCTTTCAGTCTGTCCATCAGTTCCCTGACGTGGGGGTCCTCTTCTTTCTCCCACGCTTGCACCATGAAGAGCAGCTCTTGGGCGGCCGCTCTCTGGAACCTGGCCCTGCGGAGGTGAAGGTCGGTCAGCTGCTGGACCATGACGGCTTGCCCCTGGACCAGGTAATGCTGGAAGCAGGTCAGTACCGGTCTGGTGCGTGCCATCAGCGAGGCTTGAAACTTCAGCCTGTCCTGCAGGTAGGAACCAATCTCGCCTTTCATGGGGTGTTCTATTGAAGCATCAACTTTGTGTTGGTGAGAACCGGAACTAGTAAATTCTCCTGCGTCAATATGTGACAGCTCATCACTCTGCTTCGACTGAGGTTGCTTCTCAACACTGCTTTCTTTGTATTCTGTGGACGACTCTTCAGTGACTAGTGTTCTGAGTTCACCTTCCTTTTCTGGTACATTTTTGCATTCCATCATGTGTTCTTTAAAGCTAGAGAACAGCTTTGAGCACTTGCTATATTCACCCACTCTGGATCCTGGCGCCCTGGTTCCTTACCACTCTGGCTGAAAAGTCCCAGGTTGAGGTCGGCCAGCAGCACCCTCCAGGGTGTCTCCTTCAGCTCTGCAGATAGTTGCTCTGCCAGAGGGACCGTGTCCACCAGGTCTTTACCCCGGGCTGTTCATGGAGGTCCACCACTGTCTTGACAAAGTCCTTGATGTGCTCGTAATGTCCTGTGCGCACACCAGGCGCCAGAGCCCGACCAGCCGTCAACTCCCTGAAGGCCACTGGATGGGATTGTCCGTTTGATGTGCCTTGGTGACCGACTGACCAGTAGTAGAGTCTGAGTGGATATGGAGTTAGGGGTCTTATCACTGTTTCCGTTTGCTCGTCTTCTCGATATTCGAGGTGGGATGGAAGGGCGGCCTCGCTTT
>CM065696.1:50317997-50333034 GCA_017654935.2 Phymorhynchus buccinoides | reverse complement strand
CAAAATGAAGAGAACATCCTTTTTCCTAAATTGATGCATTTCTTGCATCATAAAATAAAAAATCATCTATTAAGAAGAAGATTTAAAGGTGCCTACAACCACTGAAACTAACAAGCTTTTTTTTCCTTTTCACCGTTATCAAATACGTACCCCTTCACCTATCATGTACTGAACTATTACCATTTACTGTCCACAACCATGCAGCTTTTTATCATCGGTTTGCTTTTTGTTTGTTTTTTTTTTTTTGGTTGGATTTTCGTCCACATGTTCAGTTATTTGTATTTATCTTCTTAAAGAAATGGATTGCCTTTTCCTCTCTGCAATTGCTGCTGAAAATGTAAGGATGGACATTCTCTCTACCACCAACACAAATGTACAGGCACTCATATTTTATTTTTTTCTTCTGTTCAACATTTATTTTGCACATAATACTGAAGTAAAGTATGGAATAAAGGAACAAAAACCACTCAATTAGTCTTGTAATCTAGTGCCTGTACTGTTTAGACTGTCTGTGACGCAACTGGTATGAGGTAAACTTTCCCTTTTTGGAACGACTTCAATTTTCTCGGAACATCCTTTCAGTTCAGGTCCAACTCACTTTTAAAGACACACTGACCCAACACGATTAAGTCCCTTGTTTTTTTTTGGGTGCTGTAGCTGTGACCCACATACAAATTCCTCCCAATTTCAAATTGAGGCTGCTCTTTAAAATGTTTCGTTTTCAATTTTGGGGGCATTTGTATGGGAGTCAAACCTGGTCAAAGCAAGATTTCGTACCAGCTATAAGAAGGAAAACACGTGGAACCCGTGATTTTGACACGTGATCTGTGATGTTTTCAATGGTAATTCGCTTATAAAAAAAAATAGAGCTCGCTTATAAAAAAAAAAAATGAACTGCAAACCAACTCTCTTGTATAACATACTTTTCATGTCCAAGTTTCCATTGCGGATTGGAGAAGGAATTTGCTTGCTTATAACCGAGTTTTCTTATAAAGCAAGTTTCTTATATCCGTAGTTTTGATCATAGATAAGAAAGAAGAGGTTCAGCAGGGAATTTGTTTTGCTTCATTGTAAGCGAGTTTTCTTATAAGCGAGTTTTCTTATATGCGGATTCGGCTGTATCTTTCTATATTAAGGTTAGAGTGTCTGTGACATAGCTGCTCTGACGTAAATTTTCCTCTTTTTTTGTTTGTTTTGTTGGAACACTGCATTTTTGGAACATCCTTTCAGTTCATGCCCTAATTTTTAAAAAATTGCTTATAAGAAAATCAAACTCGCTTATAAAAAAATGAACTGCAAACCAACTCCCTTGTATGAAATCATTTTCTTATATTCAAGTTTACATCGCGGATAGGAGAACGAATTTGCTTGCTTCTAACCAAGTTTTCTTATAAGCGAGTTTCTTATATCCGAGTTTTGATAATACATAAGAAAGAAGGAATTCGGTCTGGGGGGTAAAATAAATTGCTTGCTTATAAGCGGGTTTTCTTATAAGCGAGTTTCTTATAAGCGGGTTCGGCTGTATTTCTATTTTCCTTCATAAGGAAATAGACTGTCTTTTCCTCTCTGCCATTGCAAAGGATGGGCAGGCTCACTTAGAGTATCTTTCTATATTAAGGTAGGCTACTCTAGTCTCACTACAACTAACACAAAAATACAGGCATTCGTATTTGTTCTTCTTCTCAGCATTTATTTTGTACAGAATACTGAAGGAAAGCATGAAATTTAAGGAACAAAAATAACTCTGTTAGTCTTGCAATCAAGTGCCTGTGCAGTTAGAGTGTCTGTGACGTAGCTGCTCTGACGTAAATTTTCCTCTTTTGTTTGTTTTGTTGGAACGACTGCACTTTTTGGAACATCCTTTCAGTTCATGCCCTAATTTTTTTTAAATCGCTTATAAGAAAATCAAACTCGCTTATAAGAAAATGAACTGCAAACCAACTCCCTTGTATGAAATCATTTTCTTATATCCGAGTTTACATCGCGGATGGGAGAACGAATTTGCTTCCTTATAAGCGGGTTTTTTTATAAGCGGTTTTCTTATATCCGAGTTTTGATAATACATAAGAAAGAAGGAGTTCAGCTGGGGAAAAAAATTGCTTTCTTATAAGCGGGTTCGACTGTATTTCTAAATGTGGTTTCTTTTTCAGAATTTTGTAAGGATGGCATTGAATCCTAGACCCACAGGTAGGCCTTCGTATTTTTTTGGTTGTTTTTTAAATTTTACGTCCGCTTCTAATTAAAATACTGCATCAAAGTTTTGCGACAATGCACAAGAAAACCAGACATAAGGACTGTTTTTTGGTTGTTGCATTCATTGACATTTTATTTTCATTGCAAGGAGCTTGGACTCGCAATCGATGTACACAAAAATAGAATCTAAACATCTTTCCATTTGAAGTTTGACCATCAAACTTGGCGACACAAAAGGGCGATCATTTTATGACTGACTTGACCATGCCACCTAGTGACTAGTCGGGGGCAGATAATTTTCTGTGGCTATTATGCTACTAGTTCCTGACAGGCCAAGGCGATAGTCTTAGTAGGTGGCGTTCACATCTGAGTGCACGAGACAGGGGCAGATAATTCTCTGTGGCTATTATGCTACTAGTTCCTGACAGGCCAAGGTGATAGTCTTAGCAGGTGGCGTTCACATATCAGTGCACGAGACAGGGGCAGATAATGTTCTCCTTGTAACTGTAAAGCCTCACCATTGTAAAGATGAGACATAGGGAGTGTTTCGTGAAAAAAGGCAGGAGAATGGACCGCTAAGGCAGAAAGATAGTAAGATGACAGTAAGCAAAGGGGGGGAAAAGGCAGAGTTCAAAGAGAGTGACAGAATTAGAGGGAAGTTACAAGCACAGAACTTCCAGAAGGTGGGGGAACTATTTATGCATAAGCCCCCTCCGGTATTCCCACAGGGAAAATGAATTTAAGATTAGACCATTTTATTTATTCTGACTCAACCTTGGCTCACCAAAACCGTACACAAATACACTCTATAGGCCTATAACAATGACAGTGACAACTTTGGTTTGGTCCAACAAATGTGCAAACTAAAACACTATAGGAAAAATAAAATAAACTAAGAGTGCGATGAATGACAGAAGCTACTTAACCCTTTCACAGCCAATATCGCATTTTTGCACCAAAATGATATAACACCCTGTGACGTAAGTGTCCCGCGCGACCCCTCTTTCTTTATCTACACCATCCCCCCCCCCCCTCTCCTTTTCATTTCTCTGTCCGGCCGCCACGTTAATTGCCATCCCGCGTTCAAAGAGAACGCCGAGTAAGGGCGTTGTCTGTTTCAAGTTCGATTTGTCTCCCCGGTCGGCACGTACCACCTACCGAGGTTATCTCCCTTCACCCCCCCCCCCCCCTTTCTACCGTCTCATCACAAGAAAGTGACAACCACGGTTATCTCCCTTTGAAGATGGTTTTGCTGTTCCAATCACAAGGTTAGGAATGTCAGGAATGTGATAAGGATGGAATAGGCGCGTGATTGTTCGGTACATTTAGAACAGCAATCTTGTGACGTGTCGACTGTAATACACCAATAGCAGGCTTTCATTGTTTGAAAGTGAAGGCTATAATTGGAGTGGTGAGAAAAAGTTGTCACACAAGATGCTGAAACGTAGCTAAAGCAACACTCACAACCAGTCATCATAAGCCCACTAGTAAGTATTATTGATGGCAGGTGATTGAGATCTTGTTTGTTTGACTCTATTTTTGATCTAGATCCTATGTTCAATGATGAATAAGGAGTAGATAGATATGTTATAGAAAAGAAGTGGTAAACATTCTGTTCTATTTATGTGCACTGATTATTTGTGTGTGTGTGTTTTTGACTTGAACACTTTTGGTACCAGAACCGGAGTTTATGCCTACTAACCCTTTTGTCTATTTTTAGTAGGAAACCTATGGGCCGCAATCTTGCACTTTATGATACCATTCCTTTCCAGGTGTTGGATGGAGAGTGATGTTGGATTGATCACCTTTTATGTTTTACTGATCTCAGTTTGTTAACTGAAATTCAGTTTATTTATTAACTACATGTAGTGCTATTGTACAAGGGAAGCCTTCAAGCCGGTTGGGATTCACTAATTCCCTGCCGACTGAAGCCCCTTGTCTCTAAGCCATAGAGATCTACATCCACCTTCTCCTGTGATTATCAGCAGGGCATCGTGGGCCGGACGATCATCCCGGACTCCACCAAGCACCAAGACGGGATCGCCAACAAGACGACCCCGCACCCAGAATCCGCGAGGAGACCACGCCTGAACCGTGCCATCCCGCGAAGCCGTAATAGGAACGACTGGGAGCTACTCTCACCTGACGAGCAAGCCCAGAACTTCAAACAGCTAAGTCTACCTGACTGCGCCAATCATTTGAACTTTCCTACGGACACCGAATATAATTAGTAACCCTTCCGGCATGGGGCGAACCTTATAGAAAGACAAAAGTCTTGTGAATCCTTTCGGATTTCATTGTTTTTTAACCATATTTTGTTTTGGCGCCATTGAGCTGCTTTATTATTATTGTTGCATAATCTTATGCAGATTTTGGGAGTAAATAAAATACAAGTGTCAAATAATCCTGAACCCTTTGGTCAGACTGATGAGAGTGGGAGTCTTGTAATTTCATGTAAAACCCTACTTCTCTCTGTCTGCCATTTAGAGCAATTCAACCACTTGTATTTCTTACAACCATCTGACGAGCCAGAACCCGGGCACAAATATAAATTTATTAGATGAAAAGGGGCCGGGAAAGTTGCTCATCTCCCATACCCTAGAGAAGTGGGCTAAAGGCAAATTTTCTAAAGTCTTCCCTAGAGACTTAGCCTTTTAACCCATTACCTCGTCACATCTAATTGGGGGCTCGCGTCCGGGATATTTTTTTTCATAAAGTCTAACAAATTTCAATTCAAACTGTAGTTCCTTTTCAAAACTTATCTTGTGTCCACTGGGAAAGTTATTGTGATTTGGTTCACTGTGTTTTGATTTGATTTGTTTGAATGCTATTTATGACTTTATTTTGATGTGCATGCTATTTCTGTTTATGCTGAAATAGTTAAGTGTTGTTTGATACATTCAACTCAGCAGCTTTGTTTTTATTTTGAATAGTTGTATTTACAACCATGGCTGAGATTGTTAAACTTAGGAGGGAACTTAAAGAATGGGGAGAATCTCTAGGAATGTCAGGCCAAGAGTTAGCAAATTTTGTCATATCTGAATATGACAAAGAGAAAACTCGCGAGGAAGCTGAGAAAGACAAACAGAGAGCTCATGAGGCTCAAGAGGCTGATAAAGCTCGGGAGGAAGCTGAGAAAGACAAACAGAGAGCTCATGAGGCGCAAGAGGCTGATAAAGCTCGCGACACTCAGGAGCAAGAGAACATCCGTACTCATGAGTTAAGGCAGAGACAACTAGTGCAGGATGCCAAAAATAAAGAACTCGAACTTGAGGCCACTGAGCGAGAAAAGGCGCGAGACCATGAGCTAGCTATGAAGCAGCTTGAAAACTCAGCAGACTCTGAGACTGCTGCCCCTCAAAATTTTCCCCCTCCCATTCATACCTCAGCCATGACCTTCACATTGGAGGCATTCAATGAGGCAACCGAGTCTATCGATGCATTCCTCGATAGATTTGAAAGACTGGCCCAGGAATTTGAGCTTGCTCCGGAAAAGTTCAACCTCAAGCTTGCCCAAAGTCTCAGGGGTGTGGCTTATGAGGTATACAGTAAACTTCCGTCAAGCCAAATTACCGACTACCCAGCTTTGAAAGAAGCCCTGCTCAACAGATACGAGTTGACAGCTGATGCCTACCGGAAAAAGTTCCGGTCAACCAGAAAAGGTAGGGGAGAGTCCTATGCCCAATTTTCAGATAGACTGGGAAACTATCTGACAAAATGGGTGTCCCTTTCTGCCAAAACTGAGTCCTATGAGGATTTACGGGAACTGATGGTTGGCGAGCAACTGCGCGAAACCATGTCCCCAGAGTTACGCACCTTTACTGCCGAACAAGGTGCCACAACTCTGGCTGACCTCATCCAGCTAAGTGACCGGTACACTCTCGCCCATGATGAACCTAGCGCCCCTAAAAAGCCAAAACTACAGCAAGTAGTTGGGTCCACTGTTTCACAGCAGAGCAGGTTTAACCCCAACTCCAAAAGTGGGTCAAACAGTTCTACCCATGAACGACAACCACTGGGACAACCCTTATTCTGCTCATACTGCAAGTCGAACACCCACAATCGGGATGACTGCAGGAAACTTGCTTACAAGCGGCAAAATGTTGCAACTATGCAAGTCGTCTCGACTTCGCAGAATTGCACAAACCCCTCCCCAGTACAGTGTCCAGGCACACCGTCAGTCGTTGGACAGGCGACTGTCAACAACATCCCTGTTCAGTGTCTCTATGACACTGGACTGTCATGCGACGCAATTGTCTGCGGATCCTTAGTCCCCGCGTCAGCATACACGGGAGACTTCATCTCTCTGCAAGGCCCTGATGCTGCAATCCCCCCATCCACTTTGCCAGTCGCCATAATCAATGTCGACACCAGATATGTTAAGGGACCCATCAAGGCAGTGCTCATGGACAGTCCTGTCTATGACCTCATACTGGGATCACAGTATGTGTTTTTAGGGCACCCCTCTCAACCTGCTATTGTTTCAGCAGGATTCCCTTCTCCCCAATCCACAAACCAACTCCCTCCCTCCTTCCCAAAGAGCAAATCTCCCTCAGCAGGGAAGAAACCTCTCAACGCGGCAAACCAAATTGCCGCGCGAGCAAATCCAGATTGTCCCAAGTCCCCAAGTCCGCCACAACTTGGAAAATCCTTCCCAAGGAATGTCCGCCTAATGACCCAAGACCACTCGCCACAGGTACCTCAGGTGAAAGGCAGCACTGTACCCGCAAACCCCCACCGAAGGTACTATCGGGACAGGCCGCCGCACGTACAGCCCTCACCTACCCCTCCCTTTCAGCGAGTGGCAGTCGACTTGGTCGGGCCTCTACCTAAACGGAAGAAGAAATTCCGGTATATAGTCTCCGTGGTCGACATATGTACCATGAGGTGCGATGCCGCCCCAATCTCCTCACTTGATGCTAGCCAGATAGCTGCGGCACTCAAAGCCATTTTCACCCGAATCGGCCTACCAAACCACATCATCAGCAATGATGAGTCCAGGCTAAAGGGGAAACTCAGGCAAGAGGTGTTTGCTATTCTGCAATCAACCTTGGGACAACTCAACACAGGATTGCCGCACCAACCTCAGTCGGAATCCATTCCACTGATCTCTAACCCACCTGCTCCTTTGAACTCTGTGTTGCGACCAGATGTTCCACCATTCCAGCCGACCCAGTCTCCCCACTAATTTGTCCCTGTCGCCCAAGTCGAAAGTGGAGTCGGCGTTCCACAGGAAGATTCCGGTACCAGAATCTTTTCTTCGGGGGGCCTCTGTGACGTAAGTGTCCCGCGCGACCCGCTTTCTTTATCTTATCTACACCCCCCCCCCCCCCCCCCCCCCCATCTCCTTTTCATTTCTCTGTCCGGCCGCCACGTTAATTGCCATCCCGCGTTCAAAGAGAACGCCGAGTAAGGGCGTTGTCTGTTTCAAGTTCGAATTGTCTCCCCGGTCGGCATGTACCACCTACCGAGGTTATCTCCCTTCACCCCCCCCCCCCCTTTCTACCGTCTCATCACAAGAAAGTGACAACCACGGTTATCTCCCTTTGAAGATGGTTTTGCTGTTCCAATCACAAGGTTAGGAATGTCAGGAATGTGATAAGGATGGAATAGGCGCGTGATTGTTCGGTACATTTAGAACAGCAATCTTGTGACGTGTCGACTGTAATACACCAATAGCAGGCTTTCATTGTTTGAAAGTGAAGGCTATAATTGGAGTGGTGAGAAAAAGTTGTCACACAAGATGCTGAAACGTAGCTAGAGCAACACTCACAACCAGTCATCATAAGCCCACTAGTAAGTATTATTGATGGCAGGTGATTGAGATCTGGTTTGTTTGACTCTAGTTTTGATCTAGATCCTATGTTCAATGATGAATAAGGAGTAGATAGATATGTTATAGAAAAGAAGTGGTAAACATTCTGTTCTATTTATGTGCACTGATTATTTGTGTGTGTGTGTTTTTGACTTGAACACTTTTGGTACCAGAACCGGAGTTTATGCCTACTAACCCTTTTGTCTATTTTTAGTAGGAAACCTATGGGCCGCAATCTTGCACTTTATGATACCATTCCTTTCCAGGTGTTGGATGGAGAGTGATGATGGATTGATCACCTTTTATGTTTTACTGATCTCAGTTTGTTAACTGAAATTCAGTTTATTTATTAACTACATGTAGTGCTATTGTACAAGGGAAGCCTTCAAGCCGGTTGGGATTCACTAATTCCCTGCCGACTGAAGCCCCTTGTCTCTAAGCCATAGAGATCTACATCCACCTTCTCCTGTGATTATCAGCAGGGCATCGTGGGCCGGACGATCATCCCGGACTCCACCAAGCACCAAGACGGGTCCATCGCCAAGACGACCCGCACCCAGAATCCGCGAGGAGACCACGCCTGAACCGTGCCATCCCGCGAAGCCGTAATAGGAACGACTGGGAGCTACTCTCACCTGACGAGCAAGCCCAGAACTTCAAACAGCTAAGTCCACCTGACTGCGCCAATCATTTGAACTTTCCTACGGACACCGAATATAATTAGTAACCCTTCCGGCATGGGGCGAACCTTATAGAAAGACAAAAGTCTTGTGAATCCTTTCGGATTTCATTGTGTTTTAACCATATTTTGTTTTGGCGCCATTGAGCTGCTTTATTATTATTGTTGCATAATCTTATGCAGATTTTAGGAGTAAATAAAATACAAGTGTCAAATAATCCTGAACCCTTTGGTCAGACTGATGAGAGTGGGAGTCTTGTAATTTCATGTAACACCCTACTTCTCTCTGTCTGCCATTTAGAGCAATTCAACCACTTGTATTTCTTACAACCATCTGACGAGCCAGAACCCGGGCACAAATATAAATTTATTAGATGAAAAGGGGCCGGGAAAGTTGCTCATCTCCCATACCCTAGAGAAGTGGGCTAAAGGCAAATTTTCTAAAAGTCTTCCCTAGAGACTTAGCCTTTTAACCCATTACCTCGTCACATCTAATTGAGCCCCCAATTAGATGTGACGAGGTAATGGGTTAAAAGGCTAAGTCTCTAGGGAAGACTTTAGAAAATTTGCCTTTAGCCCACTTCTCTAGGGTATGGGAGATGAGCAACTTTCCCGGCCCCTTTTCATCTAATAAATTTATATTTGTGCCCGGGTTCTGGCTCGTCAGATGGTTGTAAGAAATACAAGTGGTTGAATTGCTCTAAATGGCAGACAGAGAGAAGTAGGGTTTTACATGAAATTACAAGACTCCCACTCTCATCAGTCTGACCAAAGGGTTCAGGATTATTTGACACTTGTATTTTATTTACTCCCAAAATCTGCATAAGATTATGCAACAATAATAATAAAGCAGCTCAATGGCGCCAAAACAAAATATGGTTAAAACACAATGAAATCCGAAAGGATTCACAAGACTTTTGTCTTTCTATAAGGTTCGCCCCATGCCGGAAGGGTTACTAATTATCTTCGGTGTCCGTAGGAAAGTTCAAATGATTGGCGCAGTCAGGTGGACTTAGCTGTTTGAAGTTCTGGGCTTGCTCGTCAGGTGAGAGTAGCTCCCAGTCGTTCCTATTACGGCTTCGCGGGATGGCACGGTTCAGGCGTGGTCTCCTCGCGGATTCTGGGTGCGGGTCGTCTTGGCGGCGATCCCGTCTTGGTGCTTGGTGGAGTCCGGGATGATCGTCCGGCCCACGATGCCCTGCTGATAATCACAGGAGAAGGTGGATGTAGATCTCTATGGCTTAGAGACAAGGGGCTTCAGTCGGCAGGGAATTAGTGAATCCCAACCGGCTTGAAGGCTTCCCTTGTACAATAGCACTACATGTAGTTAATAAATAAACTGAATTTCAGTTAACAAACTGAGATCAGTAAAACATAAAAGGTGATCAATCCATCATCACTCTCCATCCAACACCTGGAAAGGAATGGTATCATAAAGTGCAAGATTGCGGCCCATAGGTTTCCTACTAAAAATAGACAAAAGGGTTAGTAGGCATAAACTCCGGTTCTGGTACCAAAAGTGTTCAAGTCAAAAACACACACACACAAATAATCAGTGTGCATAAATAGAACAGAATGTTTACCACTTCTTTTCTATAACATATCTATCTACTCCTTATTCATCATTGAACATAGGATCTAGATCAAAACTAGAGTCAAACAAACCAGATCTCAATCACCTGCCATCAATAATACTTACTAGTGGGCTTATGATGACTGGTTGTGAGTGTTGCTCTAGCTACGTTTCAGCATCTTGTGTGACAACTTTTTCTCACCACTCCAATTATAGCCTTCACTTTCAAACAATGAAAGCCTGCTATTGGTGTATTACAGTCCACACGTCACAAGATTGCTGTTCTAAATGTACCGAACAATCACGCGCCTATTCCATCCTTATCACATTCCTGACATTCCTAACCTTGTGATTGGAAAGCAAAACCATCTTCAAAGGGAGATAACCGTGGTTGTCACTTTCTTGTGATGAGACGGTAGAAAGGGGGGGGAGGTGAAGGGAGATAACCTCGGTAGGTGGTACGTGCCGACCGGGGAGACAATTCGAACTTGAAACAGACAACGCCCTTACTCGGCGTTCTCTTTGAACGCGGGATGGCAATTAACGTGGCGGCCGGACAGAGAAATGAAAAGGAGAGGGGGGGGGGGGGGTGTAGATAAAGAAAGAGGGGTCGCGCGGGACACTTACGTCACACACCCATGTTATTAAAACTCTTGAAATCGGGGTCTATTATTCAATGATATTGTGTTCCTAAATTTGGGTAGTAAGGATTGACCCTATTTTAAATGTGTCACGGAGAAATCCCACAATATTGCAGACAAAATCGTTTCTGTAGCCAAGTAAGTTTAGTGGAAATTTTTGTCTCAAAGGTGGCTGGCGGTGAAAGGGTTAATTGCTTTGGGAGTTTGGAGCTAAAAAAAAGATTTTTGCCCTGAAATCAAACAGCATACAAAATATAAACACACAGGTACATAAAAACGAAAAGGCCTAGAGCCTTTTGATTAGACAAAGGAGCACCCAAAAAATAGATCTTCCATCTGAAAATCTTAATGACATGGCTATCCAGCCGCACACGATGAATAGCAAAAACATACACCATGACAGGCGACTTTCTGTTAATGACCCCACTTTGGGTGACTACATACTATCAGGGCTCCCAGGGACCCCCATTTGGGGGTCTATGAATCACTTAAATTCTAAAGGACCCTCTAAACGAATGTGCAGGGGGTCCCAGGGATGCACTAGAAAAAAAAAATTAGCATTCGCAATGCCACTGGGACCCTCTATCCCGCCTCCAGGACCCTCTGTACTGTAAGTGAAGGAGTCCCTGGGACCCGTTGTTTTGCGGGATGATTGGGAGCCCTGTACTATATAGTTAATGTCCTCTGGGTGGCATTACATAAAAATACCTTCAACCTCATCAGTCAAACATTAGTTAGTTAGTTAGTCTGTTATAGTCCCGTCAACAGCTATGGCTATCTCAGGACTGTCACCACATAAACATCTACCACGTATAGCAAAACACAAATCCAAGAATCTTAACAACGTACAAAACCTGAAAACAAAAAATGTAGTACAATTCATAACATGACACTTCCATCATTATACCCTATAGCACATAAGTCCACACAGTGCTGGAAACGTGGAGCCACGCTACTCTCATTTATCGGATCCAGGTTAAACAAAACAGTAAAAAAGGATAACAAATGCATACTAGTAAGCTAAAATACATAAAAAAAAAGGCTATATAAGCAAATATGCACTGCAGAATGGACAACAGGTGCCCACTCAAGTGCGCAATTATCACGCGTGGATGCCAGTGTACAATAAAAACAACAACTGACATGTCATAAATTGTAAAATGGAAAAACGTGGAAGGGTTTTATTGAAACAAGCGCGAAATCGCAATATAGTTTGTGGCACGCGGTCTATTTTTACCACTCCAATCATGAGTCACCTCCCCTGGCTTTTCAATAATTTTAATCTGTAAACCAGAATGTTATCTCTGCACCATTTCGTAACTTTTGATAACTTTTGGAAAACATTTAACCCATAACTCCATATATAAGTAATGTCCCATATGTTCTTTTAAGAGCGGGAGGACGTTAAGCATAACAGACCAAAACATTTAAAACTATGTATCCTACTTATACTCATCGAAAGAAGCACCGCATACTCGTCGTGTCTGTTGTAGTGTCTGTATTACGTATGTTTATTATTTTGCACGCTTTTAAAATACATCATTTTAAAGAGCGGCCTCAATTAATTTTGAAATGTAGCCTCGATTTGAAGTGCGACATTTTGTCAAAATGTGCGACAATTTTGGACCGACAGACAGACCGACCGACAAAGTGAGTTATAGGTTTGTGGCTTGAGCCACAAACAAAAATGCAGGTGAATGGACCAATAAGGCAGAAAAAAGTAGACGCCAGAAAGCAAAAAGAAGAGAAAAGGCAGAGTCAAAGAGAGTGACAGAGTAGGGGAAGTTACTAGCATAGAACTTCCAGAAGAAGGGGGAACTATTTCTGCTGAAAGACCCCCGGTATCCCCACGGGAGGGCCCTAACCACATAAGCCAGCCTAAGCCGTTGCCCGCCTCCTACGACGAGGACGTGTGGTTGGACTTTAGGAGGCTGCTGGGCTACTCTCTGTAAGTCCCCCCCACCATGATGGAGTAGTCAAACATGGTAGGTAGGTAGGTTGGTAGGGACAGGCTTCATCAGCCTAGGCCTCGCGGCCTATTAATCGTCCCCTCAATATCAAATGACTTATGATTTTGTTTTCAAACATCAACAGAGGCTATCCACATTACATTGGCAAGAAATACAGAAAATCATGTTCTGTTTAATTTGGGCCAACACAACTATATTATCTTCCCATGATGAAAACAACTTCTCATCTACATTATATTTACTAATGTTCCAACCCACAACTCAAAGCACCATTAAATGCATACTCCAACACATCTCTCCACCCATATGTACGTACATGCATGCGTGCGTGTGTGTGTGTGTCTGTCTGTCTGTCCGTATGTCTCTATGTCTGTGTGTACGAGAGAGAGAGAGAGAGGGGGGGGGGGGGGGGGGGGGGGGGGGGGGGGGGGGGGGAGGGAGGCGCATGAAATGTTGGGAACGGGAAGGGACCAAAAATATGTGAAAGCTTGGGGTGACTTGGAGAGGGTAGGGTGGGGGTGAACAAATGAATGCGATAATAGACATGGTGGGAAAGAGGGCAGTTCTTAATGTTTTGATAGTCGCTTCTATCGACCCTAACTATGTTCAAATGTTTTTGCGAAGCATGATTTGTCATTCATTTTTTCCTTAGTTTTGTTTCCATTTTTCATGCATGCAAATGTGTTTCTTTGATTGTATTGAGCTTGTACGAGACCACACTGTAATTTCACCTAACGTGATAATAAAGTATTTTTGACTTTGACTTGACTTTGATATTTAGCACCCAAAGTTCTACCATACACTATACAAGGCTCTCTGGTTTACGCACATAGCCAATATGAGTAAATAAATAAAATAAATGTGTCTGTTCCAGACCAGAGGATGTTAGCAGAATTTCATCATGGCACATTGGTGGGGGTTTTTAG
The DNA here is from genome assembly GCA_017654935.2 of Phymorhynchus buccinoides. Classification (NCBI taxonomy): domain Eukaryota; kingdom Metazoa; phylum Mollusca; class Gastropoda; order Neogastropoda; family Raphitomidae; genus Phymorhynchus; species Phymorhynchus buccinoides. The sequence goes on along the minus strand of CM065696.1, from coordinate 50,319,237 downwards.
TGGGGGTTTTTAGAATGTTTTGTTTGCTTCCCTTTGGCTCTGATCCACTCATTGCTAGGTGGTTGGCATCGTAATCAATTTTGGTGGAAGGGGCAGTTAATTAAAGAGAGTTTTCCCCCTTTGTTCAATCCAATTCTCTTCTTGTTTCAGACGGGCCGGTCGGTGACTTTGACATTTTCTTCTTCTTCTTCTTCTTCTTCTTCACCACAGCACCACAGCCTTCCCCATCTGCACAGCAAGGTCACCGACTTCTTGGATCCTCCAATCAACGTTCTTCTATTTCTTCTGCATCACAGCACCACAGCCTTCCCCATCTGCACAGCAAGGTCACCGACTTCTTGGATCCTCCATTCAACGTCTTTTTTCTTCTTCTTCTTCTTCCATTTATTTCTTCACCAGTTCTTCATTCATGCTCTGCACGCCAACTTTCTACGAGGATCCTGTCAACATTTTTTTCCTTCTTCCATTTATTGCATTATCAGCCCCCCCCCCCCCCCCCCCCCCCCCCCCCCCCCCCCCCCCTTTGCCCCCCCCCCCCCCCCCCCTACCCCCCCCCCCTGCCACTCACCATCATCACCCCGCCCCTTTTCTCCCTCTTAACTTACTCACCCCCTCCGTCTCCTTTCACTGTATTCCCCCCACCCACCCTCCCAAATAATAACCAACAAACCCTCACTACCCCCTCCCTTCCTCTCCCCTGGGTCGAGTCTCTCTCGAGGATGGTCGCTGCGCGAATATATAAAACTGTGACGCCCAAAGGGGTCTAAGAAGAAGCATTATTCAACGCAATAAGCTTGTATTAATATAAAAAAATCGGGACTTTACTGGTTTCGTACTGCCTCCGGGCATTGCCTCCAGTATTGTTCCCACCATATTTGTATTTACAAATGTTCCATATGTGTCTGGTTCAGACCGAGAGGACGTAAAACTCCATTTTTGCTCGCAGGGGTCTAAGAAACACCTTAAAGGGGCACCCTGACGGATGAGTTCTTGCCAGAAACACCTTAAAGGGGCACCCTGACGGATGAGTTCTTTCAAGAAACACCTTAAAGGGGCACCCTGACGGATGAGTTCTTTCAAGAAACACCTTAAAGGGGCACCCTGACGGATGAGTTTCTTTCAAGAAACACCTTAAAGGGGCACCCTGACGGATGAGTTCTTTCAAGAAACACCTTAAAGGGGCACCCTGACGGATGAGTTCTTGCCAGAAACACCTTAAAGGGGCACCCTGACGGATGAG
>CM065696.1:50255497-50312997 GCA_017654935.2 Phymorhynchus buccinoides | reverse complement strand
AAGTACACATCTAGTTCTTGTACTGCCGCTGAGTACGATAGTGCCCTTCGGTCAGTATTGGACAAACATGCTCCTGTTTCTTCACGCAAAGTTTCTTCTAGCAGAGAATCAAGTCCTTGGTTTAGTGTGATGCCTAACGAAATAAAAGAAGCAAAGAAAAAACGAAGACAGGCCCAAGCACAATCAGATTCTTCAGGGCTCACTGTACATAAACAAATATATAATAAAGCTAAAAATTGTGTGACTTTCTTGACAGATCAGGCAAAAACGATGTACTACAGTACCAAAATTGCAGCGGCAAGATCTAGTAAAGAACTGTATTCTATTACAAACAAACTGTGTGCAAGGGTTAAACCTACCAAACTTCCGACTGTTTACCCGCCACCATCATTGCCATGTGTGTTTTCTGATTTCTTTCATTCCAAAATTTATTGAGAACATTAGGAAAGAGCTTGACTTGCAGCCCACTGTTTCACACCCCCTAGGCAAAGATTTTGTAGGCTCCCCTCTTGTTGCTTTTTCGCCTGTGTCTGAGAAAGATGTCTTTGATGTTTTGAAAAGATCTGCCCCCAAGACGTGTGACCTTGACCCTTTACCAACCCCTTTGTTGTATGAATGTCTTGTTGTTGTTGTGCCTGTCATGACTCAGATAATAAACGACTCTTTACTGAGTGGTGTTTTCCCTGACCTGTACAAAACTGCTCTTGTTAAACCCTTGATAAAGAAGCCTACCATGGATCATAATGACTTGAAAAGTTATCGGCCTGTGTCCAACTTAGCGTTTGTCTCCAAAATAATCGAGAAAATTGTCCTTGCACAATTGTCTAACCATCTGTCAGCAAACAATTTGTTCAACCCCCTCCAGTCTGCCTATCGACCTGCTCACAGCACTGAAACGGCTCTGACTAAAGTTCTTAACGATCTCCTCTTAGCTCTTGACAATGGAAAAGTGTCAGTCTTGACTCTCCTAGATCTGTCAGCAGCATTTGATACAATAGATCACACCATTCTTCTATCCCGGCTGGAACGTGTTTTTGGAATCCATTCTACAGTTCTACAGTGGTTCTCCTCATATCTAACAAATCGCTTTCAGACTGTCTTGATCAACAACTGCAGTTCAGATCCGAAGTTAATTTCTTGTGGTGTACCTCAGGGATCTGTATTGGGGCCAGTTCTCTTTGTCCTGTACACTGCTCCTCTCTCTGATGTTTTTGCTAGTCACTCTGTTATTGACCATTCCTTTGCTGATGATACCCAGCTTCAAAAATCGGCGGAACCTACCCAACTTGACAGCGCTATTCAGTCTATGGAATCCTGCCTTCATGATGTCAAATCCTGGATGACATGCAACAAATTAAAACTTAATGATGACAAAACGGAAGCTCTGATTGTTTCCTCTCAGCGTATGTCTGCAACGATATCTCTTCCAGAAACTCTTACAGTTGGCAATGCTTGTGTTCAGTTTTCTAAGTCAGCAAATAATCTCGGAGTTACCCTCGATTCAAATCTTACAATGCATAAACAGGTTATTAATCTCATACGTTCCATCAATTATGAGCTCAGACGAATCAGTGCTGTTCGACACTTTCTGTCTGTTGCAGCCACGAAAACTCTTATTTCTGCCTTTATTCTTTCCCGCATTGACTATTGCAACTCTCTTCTCTGTGGCTGTCCTAAGTATCTCCTGCAACGTGTTCAAAAACTGCAAAACAGTGCAGCACGCCTCACTCTCAAGATTCCACGTTCTGATCATATAACACCTCATCTTCGTAACTTGCACTGGCTTCCAGTAGAGGCTAGAATCAAGTATAAAATAGCTTGCCTTTGTTTCGGTGCTGTTCACTCCTCTGGTCCCGTCTATCTCTCCGAAATAGTAACTGTCTACATACCTGCTCGCTCCCTACGTTCTTCCTCTGACTGCTGCACACTCAAGGTTCCTTGGGTCCACACGAAATCGTTTGGTGAACGATCTTTCTACTATTTAGCACCTCACTTATGGAATTCCCTCCCACAACATGTCCGCTCATCTGACTCTATTTCCGCCTTTCGCTCTGCCCTTAAAACTCACTTGTTTCGGACATATTATGATTGATTAGTGTTTGTGTGTGAGGTGTGTGTGTGTGTGTGTGGGGGGGGGGGGGGGGGGTCCGTTTTATTGCAGAAATATTGTAAAAAATGTATTTACAATTATTTTATTATTCGTATTTTGTATGTAGAATGTCTATGTCTTGTAAACTTTAAATGCTTGTAAATGAGGTAGAAGGGTATTTTTGTTTTTGCAAAATTTGTCTATTATAATTAGTCATGTAATTGGTATGTCGATGGCAGTATGATTTTATTTCAAGTTGCAGTATTGTATTCAAACTTGATTGGGAATGTGAATGTGGTCTCTATGTTTCTTCTTAGAATGTTGTAACTATTTTACTCTTATATAATTAATTGTGTGCGAGTGTGCGTGTGCGCATGCATGTGTGTGTATGTGTGTGTGTGTGTGTGTGTGTGTGTGTGTGTGTGTGTGTGTGTGTGTGTGTGTGTGTGTGTGTGTGTGTGTGAGTAAGGAAGTAAAGAGAACGTTGTGTGCAAGCATCGTGCTTATTTTACTTTCTAATGATTAATTATTTGTTTGCCTTTAATGTTCTTGTTATCAATGTAAAGCGCACTGAGCTCATGTGAGAAAGAGCGCTATATAAATTCCCATTATTATTATTATTATAACTCTTGTCACGTTTGCTTCGAAGAACAGTAAGTCATTCATGGGAAATAACTAAGCTGCATCTGACGAGGACAGATAGCCCTGATGCTGGTTAGTCTCCCTTACAAATGAATTATTATCCTCATGAAAAAAGCCACACAACACACAAAAAGGCACACACACACACACACACACACACACACACACATGGATGCTCCTGCTTTCAGGATGTCCTGAAATGCAGGATTTTGTTTTATTGCCTGGAGCCGGCGTCGCCAGAATTTGAGAAGGAACTAATTTCGTATTTATAAACATTTTGTCGGTTTTTCGCATGTGTAGAATATAAAAGAAATGAATACAAATAAATATTTGCATGCCTTTACCAGGAACTTTATATTTTTAGGATTGTTTAAGTCGAGTTGTTAACTGGGCGGCCCCTGGACCCCTGCCTTGCAGGATTTTTGAAATTTCCCAGGAGCTCCCATGATTATTCACCATTAATGTTGGCTTGTTCGGCGATCTCTGATGAAAGATTGAAGAGCAAAATCTTACAACATATTCTGCCAATGTTCATCAGTTACGATCGGCTCATCACTTCTAGCAGCGGTCATTGGACTATAGTTACACGTTACCACCTCCTCCTTCTTCTTCTTCTTCTTCTTGGCTTTAACATCCTCCGTCAGCTTGTTGACGACTATTATGTATACAAACAGGGATTTCCGGTATCTAAAAACACAAGTACTATGGGAAAGGAACAGCTGCCCAGATGATCAGCTCAAGGGGTTGGGGGAGTAGGTAGTGTAGAGGGTGTAGGGAGAGGGGCAGGGGGCCAGCGGGGGGTGGAATGGGGGACTGGAGCTCAGGGAACAGGGGCATGGGGGGTGGGGGGGGGGGGTCAGATCTGGGTTTTGAAGACCTCCACCGAGGCTGATGAAATTGCCTCAGGTGGAAGACTGTTCCATTCGCACACGGCTCTTGGGAAGAAAGAGAACTTCCTGTAGTTGGTCTTGACAAAATGACAAAAAACGACAAAATGTTTATAAATACGAAATTAGTTCCTTCTCAAACTTCCTGTCGTAGGAAGCAGGTACGCTGCCGTGTGCGACTGTCTCATCTGTCTGGGTGGTGGGTGAGGGACAGGCCTATGCTGAGTATTGATGGCCACCTCTCCATGGTGGTACTTGAAGAAGGTGTCCAGCCTTGCCGTTCTTCGTCAAAGGCTTAGACATGCAAGCGTAGGTTACAGTTGAGCTTGTGTGCTTATACATGTGCACTTTGCCGCACTTTCACGAGCACAATTTAAACACAAGCACAAATTTACATGCTCTTACGAGCCTGTATATGCGCATGCGCATTCACGCATAATAATGCGCATTCACGTGATCAAACGCATTAAATAGATTGACTAATAAAATAAACAATTACATGTAGCAAGGTCCAAAAAAAGACACACACAAACATGCATGTAACTGGACCATTATTTTTGTGACACAATGTTAGTACATCTTATGGATATAAAATAAATGTATTGAATGGGCAAAAGCAATACACCCCCTTACACTCAAATATTGAAAACATGAATTTTCACCTGCATTTGTGTGACATACACACTTACACAAAGACCAGTCTTTCATTTTCTTCATTAAGAAAACAAATTGAGGAATTTCTTTCAAATCTTATAACAAAACCCCCCTGAAACAGCTAGTCTTTATCATGGACATAACACGCATTCATCTCTCTAATACCATGTATTAATATCATGCTCTCTCTCTCTCTCTCTCTCTCTCTCTCTCTCTCTCTCTCTCTCTCTCTCTCTCTCTCTGATTGAAGATGAAGAGCATTTTTGTTGTTGAACGGTTTGTCCTACAGTGATCTTAGAAACAAATTTCTCAAAGAGTCTGCTAAATTTGCAATGCATGTTATTCTTACAGCCACTAATGTTTCACACAGATACAACGTATCACGATTTGTGTTCCACGCAATGAATAGGAGATAAAGTGTCATTGCTATTGTAATTCTTGTATTAAAGATAAATTAGAAATACAACATACAAGCTTATTGCTAAAAAAGAGAAGACAAATATTATCAATTGCACCCATATTGGGGATGATCTTGAAAGATGGTTGTTTTGGAAGTTTATAAATGTATGATTGTGTTAGCTTCTCACATATGGGATTGCTATTTGCGGATTGCGCAAGGGGGTTCCGCATCTACTGTGTACACGGCCTCATAGTCTTCCACAAATTACTAAGCTTCTGACATGATTTTGTCATTACTGTAGACATTATTTCTTGTACAGCTCTCGTGTTGCTGTTGGCCCATCTTAAGACATGAGAACATATTCTGCTAAAGTTCACCACGATCACTTCATCAACTAATGCGGCGGTGTTGTCAGTTACCCATAACAGATCCAAACATGCACACATATATACGAGTCTGTATACGTGCACGCGTACATATTATGCACACACGTGCACGCATTCACACACACACACACACACACACACACACACACACACACACACCACACACACACACACACACACACACACACACACACACACACACACACACACACACACCTATTCAAATAGTTCACCGAACGCATGGGTGATTTATTGAAACAAAATAATTCAAAACGAATATGTTCAAAAGAACCAAATTCAGCTGGCTGTAAACACCAACAGTCCGTAGATGACACAAAAATGTACAGGTTGAACACACACACACAAAGAAAGAGAGAAAAATGGAGTTTTACGTCCTCTTGGTCTGAATCAGACACATATGGGACATTTGTAAATACAAATATGGTTGGAACAATACTGGAGGCAATGCCCGGAGGCAGTACGAAACCAGTAAAGTCCCGAGTTTTTTTTTCATTAATACAGATAGCTGTAGCGGTGACCAAGCCTCGGTTAAACCTCATCGGCTATGGCACCGCCACAAGTACACACACACATATGTTGCACACAGATTCATTGATCAACGGCAATTCATAATATAAAAAAAGAGTTTCAAAAGTTTACAAAAAGCATCTCCCAAAGATTTAATTCAATATTTCGTTACATGTATTTATTTATTTTCATTTTTGTTGCTGCAATATGTGTCAATACTGGCAAGAATATTTCAGGACATTCAAGTGAAAAACGTACTTAAACAAGCGCAAAATCGCAATAGTTTGTGTAGCCTCGATTTTAAGTGCGACAATTTTGTCAAAATGTGCGACAATTTTGTCAAAATGTGCGACAATTTTGGAACGACGACCGACCGACCGACCGACAAAGTGAGTTATAGGTTTGTGGCTTGAGCCACAAACAAAAACCCAAGCGAACGCATGGAAAAGGCGAGTGGGTAGCAACGTGGTTTGATTGAATTCACGATTGGTAGAAACGGGGTCTAGCTACCTCAAAATATACGTTGACTTGTTGACAGCTATCTCCGAAAACAAGCGAGCCTTGAAGCCTCTTCTTTAAAAATCTAAGCAGTCAACGTACGTGTTATTTTTCATGCTTGCTTTGAATTGTTTCACTCGCTTTCAGTGCACATCGTTTAGAACAAAAACTCTGTTATCGAAGGCAGCAATATTCCACGAGGTAAATCATTTTCACGAACAAAACATATTCAATACTTTGATAATCCTCTGGGTACAGATTTCATGTACGTTAAAAACCAAATTCTAGGCCGTTTCCTCGAGATCAATTCGGCATAAAGTAATGTTTTCACATATACACACACAGCTATTTATCTTTTTAGTAAAGATCCCTTTTCTCTTGTCTATTCATTCTTTTCTGACACAGTCAAAAATTTGCAAATGCTAACATAAGACAGAAAAGTGCCATTTAAAAATCCAGTCAAAAATATAACAAAAACCTTTATCATAGTTTATGTCTTGGTCCCTCGCACTCCATGCAAAATCATCTTACCAAAGCAAGACAAACTTGACATGAGGAAAAAACACCTCCAAACTAACTACAACCGAACAACAAGCAAACTCCAGCCCAAAAAAGTTTGTGCATGAATTATGTACAATTGATTGAATTACATGAGTATATATTTCAGCAGATGAAATTGAGGGTTGAAAACAAAAGCAAAGAACTAAGATCACAGACTTGTCAATCCTCAAAACAAAATGTCTCCCAAGAGAGATAGCTGGACACACCAGAAATGCACGTTCAACGTTCTATCAGAGAAGGTGACAAAACAACTTAGAATAGTTACCGTCTTCCCAAGAAACTGGTGACTATCCTTGCACTGAGGTGCATTAGTTCAGCTTTGTTTGAAACCATTAAAGAATACAACATTGATCTTGTAAATATGCTATTAAAAAAACACGTAAGAAGACCTTTTTGAATTTCTGTCAACATGATATAAGTTAAACACAGATATTAGTTCACATTAAAGAATCCATTTGAATTTATGTTCGAAAATGCTGCTGTGACCGACTACAATGTCTACTATGTACAAAATACGAGAGAGAGAGAGAGAGAGAGAGAGAGAGAGAGAGAGAGAGAGAGAGAGAGAGAGAGAGAGAGAGAGAGAGAGAGAGAGAGAGAAAACACACGCCTGAATAAAAATAATAAAATGTACCCCCCCAAAAATCAATGTTTATTTCATCAATCATACAAACAAGCAAGAACAAAAATCTAATAGAAACAGAAATACCGAAGACAATTCATAATCCAAAGTTGCTGTCCAATCCATCATGGTGTTCAGCATCGTCCTCCATAGGTCGGGGGTGGGTGACTCCTCCAGCTGCCGGTACCGGCTGGCCCCGGCCCTGCCTGCTCCTAACTGCTCTGGCCACCTTCCTTGCTGGGAGAACAGTCCAGCTCCTCCATCAGCTTCAGGTCCAGCTGCCGGTACTTGGCGCTCTTGGCTTTGTCTTTGTACGTGCACAGGAACAGCAGGTGCTGCATTTCTTTGGCCATCAACACTCTGGACCCGGCCGTCTTCAGGAGCTCATCAGCGAGGTGGTCCACCTCTTCTCCTTTCACCACTTTGTCCGCGTATTGAAGCAGCAGCTCGTTCTGGGACATCAGAGTCATGTGGCTCAGTGGGATTTCCACCAGCAAGTCTGTCCGCGCTTCGATCAGTTGGAAAATGGGCATGGACTTATTGATGGGTGGCAGCTTCTTTGCCGCTTCTTCTCCCCACAGTATTTTGCTGTAGAGTTCTAACGAGTCCACGAACCTCTGAGCCAGTGCAGCCTTCAGGGCAGGAGAGGCTTTCTGTTTAGGTCCTTCCTTCAGATTTTGCTGCTGCTCAGAGTCTTTCTTTTGATGCTCAGGAACATTTTCTGATATCTTATTTTCATGTCCCTTTTCCGGTTCCAATTGTACTTTCTTTTCTGATGCTGTAGTTGAAGTTACTGAGTGTCTGGTAGAGTCGAAGCATTGAGCAAACTTTTCCTCCAGGTATATCATCAGGGGCTGGGAGAAAGCATCCTTGGTGAACACACTCCGTTTGTCAACCAGGGCCTTCCTCTCCACGGGACCCACGGCGCCATGGTCCAGCATGAGCTGCAGCAGCCTCAGGTGGGTCTGGCCGGTCCTGGGGGTCACCACGCTGGGCCGCAGCAGGCGCTCCACGGGGTAGCGGTAGTGGCGGTCCTGGTACGTCACGTACTCGTAGTACTCGCCCTCAGACCTGCTGTCCACCACCTCGGCGTGGTGAGGCCCCAGGCGCAGGTCCACCAGCAGCACCCTCAGGGTCTCCTCCTTCAGGTCGTCCGGCAGCCGGTGCTGGAGGAGCACCGTGTCGATCAGGGTCAGCCCATCACTCTTCTTCACGATGAAGGACTGCGTTGGAGGCTTGTTTTCGGGGAGCTGACTTTCTTGACTCTGGGAACCCTGGTGGACTGGGCGAGTCCTGCTCCTGAGGTCTGTGGGGTCTGCCCCGTGGCGCACGAAGAACAGCAGGTCCTGGTGGGCCCCCACAGCAGCCAGCAGGTGGAGGGCGGTCCATGTGTTGGCGGCGGGCAGCCAGTGCAACTTTGTGCCGCAGACCACAGCCTCCCTGACCATGGCCACCATCATCTTCCAGCGCCTGCGCTTCACCAGGTACTGCAGCACCGACTGGCCCTCCCCGTCCCTGGCCTGGAGGTCCGCGCCCTGGGCCAGCAGCAGTCTCACCTTCTCCCTCAGCCCCTCACTCAGCGGCTCCTGGGCCAGCACGTGCAGCAGAGACCGCCCTGTCTTGTCCACCGAGTGCACGAACTCCGAGTATGGAACCCACACTGCCAGCCTGGACAGGCTGAACTCCGCGTGCTGAATGGCTTCGTGCAGGGGGGAGGGGATACACTTCTCTTTCTTCCGCTTCGTTTTCACTGGGCGGCTGATCCTCTTCTTTTCAGCGAGATTGGATATGTCTTGAGCAGAATCCAGAGCTCGGCTCGTGTCCACATAAATGATCTCCGTCCTTCCTGTGTCCTGGTATTCATCCGAGTCATCCCTCTCATCGTCCGTGTCTGTCTCCTCTCCGCCCTCCTCCACTGGACTGCACAGTCCAGTGACACTGCCACCCCGGTGAACACAGTCGTAGAACACCTCCAGTTTGCCCTCTTCCCCAGCCGCCAGCATCACCATGGTCAGTTGTCGCTGGGTCAGAGCAGTGTCTTTCAGCTCCCCGTACACACTGAGGATGGCAGCGTTGTTTCCCAGTTGGTACGCCTCCTCCAGCTCCATCTTCTGGCTGGCCGTCTCTTTCAGTCTGTCCATCAGTTCCCTGACGTGGGGCTCCTCTTCTTTCTCCCACGCTTGCACCATGAAGAGCAGATTTTGGGCGGCCGCTCTTTGGAACCTGGCCCTGCGGAGGTGAAGGTCGGCCAGCTGCTTGACCATGACGGCTTGCCCCTGGACCAGGTAATGCTGGAAGCAGGTCAGCACCGGTCTGGTGCGCGCCATCAGCGAGGTTTGAAACTTCAGCCTGTCCTGTAGGTAGGAACCAATCTCGCCTTTCATGGGCTGCTCTGAATCAAAGATTGTAGCATCACCTTTTTCTTGGGGAGAATCGGCACTAGTAAATTCTCCTGCGTCAATGTCTGACCGTTCATCAATCTGCTTCGACTGAGGTTGTTTCCCAACACTGCTTTCTTTGTATTCTGTGGACGACTCTTCAGTGACTAGTGTCCTGAGTTCACCATCCTTTTCTGGTACATTTTTGGATTCGATCATGTGTTCTTTAAAGCTAAAGAACAGCTTTGACCACTTGCTAGATTCACCCACCCTGGATCCTGGTGTCCTGGTTCTTACCACACTGGCCTGAAAGTCCACCAGGTTGAGGTCGTCCAGCAGCACCCTCAGAGTGTTCTCCTTCAGCTCTTCAGACAGGTTGCTCTGGCAGAGGACCGTGTCCACCAAGGTCTTACCCCCAGGCTGTTCATGGAGGTCACCACTGCCTTGGACAAAGTCCTTGATGTGCTCGTAGCGTCCTGTGGCGCACACCAGGCGCAGAGCCGACCAGCCGTAGACTGGTGAAGGCCACTGGATGGATTGTCCGGCTTTATGTGCCTTGGTGACCAGACTGACCATCATGTCCATGACGTGACGGAGACCATCTTCTGAGACGTCCGAGCTTTCACATTGAAGATTAGTTTCTATTCCAAATGGAGCTACTTCTTTTTCGTGGAAAACGTCAGGTGAAGAAGGATCAGATAATGTCCGACAACTATCTGAGCTTTCTGTATCGTTGATGTCTGCTTCCACAGAAGTCTTTTCATGAGCCATAGCTTCAAAATAGGATTTCAACTTTTCTGGGACCATTTCTGCTGCCTCCATGCTTTGGTCCGTAGACTTGTTCTTGGACTCATCCTCTGAGGAATCCGAGCTTTCGCATGGAAGATTAGTTTCTATTTCAACTGGAAGTACTTCTTGTTTGTGGGAAACTTCAGGAGAAGAAGATTCCGACATTTCACTCTCTGAATCGTCCGTATCGTTGATGTCTGCTTCCACAGGAGTCATCTCTTCATGGATCATACCTTCAACAAATGAGTTCAACTTTTCTCGGTCACTATCTGCCTCAGTGCCTTGGTTTGCAGACCTGTTCTTGGACTTCAGGTCCTGTTGGTGTGGAGCCACGTGCCTGGTGGCAAAGATCATCAGATACTTCAGCGGCGTCTTCCCCATGGAATCCTTGAGGTCCACGTCAGCACCGTGATCGCACAAAAAGTCCACAGCCTGAGAGTTGAAGCCACGAACTGCGGCGTGAAGCAAAGAGTCCCCAGAGGTGTCCACAGCATTGAGCAGCTTGGAGTCGATAGAGATGGTGTGGGTGAGCTGCTGGATTGGGAAATGTCTGCACAGGACAGCAACGTGAAGCGGAGACACACTTCTCATGGCGGCCTGTTGTTCCTGGGATTGGAACTCGATCCCCTGCTCACTGTCTGGGCCGTTGACGAGCTGAGCTCCTCGTGCTGCAGATTCCATGAAGACGAACCAGTCGTGGTTCTCTGCTGCCATCAGACACACTCGGTTCAGGTACTGGGGCTTCAGGCTGGTGGTGCTCCTTTCAAAGATGGCCCTCACCTCCTGCCAGCAGTCCCGGCGGATGGCCCTGGTCAGTCTGCTGCACTGGTCACCTTCCTTGCTGGGAGAACAGTCCAGCTCCTCCATCAGCTTCAGGTCCAGCTGCCAGTACTTGGCGCTCTTGGCTTTGTCTTTGTACGAGCACAGGAACAGCAGGTGCTGCATTTCTTTGGCCATCAACACTCTGGACTTGGCCGTCTTCAGGAGCTCATCAGCGAGGTGATCAACCTCTTCTCCTTTCACCACTTTGTCTGCGTATTGAAGCAGCAGCTCGTTATGGGACATCAGAGTCATGTGGCTTAGTGGGATTTCCACCAGCAAGTCTTTCCGCGCTTCGATCAGTTGGAAAATGGACATGGACTTATTGATGGGTGGCAGTTTCTTTACCGCTTCTTCGCCCCACAGTATTTTGCTGTAGAGTTCTAACGAGTCCACGAACCTCTGAGCCAGTTCAGCCTTCAGGACAGGAGAGAATTTCTGTTTAAGTCGTTCCTTCAGATTTTGCTGCTGCTCAAAGTCTTTCTTTTGATGCTCAGGAACATTGTCTGATATCTTATTTTCATGTCCCTTTTCCGGTTCCAATTGTACTTTCTTTTCTGATGCTGTACTTGAAGTTACTGAGTGTCTGGTAGAGTCAAAGCATTGAGCAAACTTTTCCTCCAGGTATATCATCAGGGGCTGGGAGTAAGCATCCTTGGTGAACACACTCCGTTTGTCAGCCAGGGCCTTCCTCTCCACGGGACCCACGGCGCCATGGTCCAGCATGAGCTGCAGCAGCCTCAGGTGGGTCTGGCCGGTCCTGGGGGTCACCACGCTGGGCCGCAGCAGGCGCTCCACGGGGTAGCGGTAGTCGCGGTCCTGGTACGTCACGTACTCGTAGTACTCGCCCTCAGACCTGCTGTCCACCACCTCGGCGTGGTGAGGCCCCAGGCGCAGGTCCACCAGCAGCACCCTCAGGGTCTCCTCCTTCAGGTCGTCTGGCAGCCGGTGCTGGAGGAGCACCGTGTCGATCAGGGTCAGCCCGTCACTCTTCTTCACGATGAAGGACTGCTTTGGAAGCTTGTTTTCAGGGAGCTGGCTTTCGTCACTCTGGGATCCCTGGTGGACTGGGCGACTCCTGCTCCTGAGCTCTGTGGGGTCTGCCCCGTGGCGCACGAAGAACTGCAGGTCCTGGTGGGCCCCCACAGCAGCCAGCAGGTGGAGGGCGGTCCATGTGTTGGCGGCGGGCAGCCAGTGCAGCTTTGTGCCGCAGACCACGGCCTCCCTGACGATGGCCACCATCATCTGCCAGCGCCTGCGCTTCACCAGGTACTGCAGCACCGACTGGCCCTCCCCGTCCCTGGCCTGGAGGTCCGCGCCCTGTGCCAGCAGCAGTCTCACCTTCTCCCTCAGCCCCTCACTCAGCGGCTCCTGGGCCAGCACGTGCAGCAGAGACCGCCCTGCCTTGTCCACCGAGTGCACGAACCTGTCGTAGGGTACCCACTTTGCCAGCCTGGACAGGCTGAACTCCTTATGTTGAATGGCTTCGTGCAGGGGGGAGGGGATCTGCTTCTCTCTCTTCTGCTTCGTTTTCATATGATGTCTGATCCTCTTCTTTTCAGCGAGATTGGTTATCTCTTGAGAAGAATCCTGACCTGGGCTTGGGTCCTCAAAAATGGTGTCCATTCTTCCTGTGTCCTGGCACTCATCTGAGTCACCCCCCTCATCATCCTTGTCTGCCTCCTTTCTTCCCTCCTCCCCTGAACGGCCCAGGCCAGTCACACTGCCACCCCGGTGAACGCAGTCGTAGAACACCTCCAGTTTGCCCTCTTCCCCAGCCGCCAGCATCACCATGGTCAGTTGTCGCTGGTTCAGAGCAGTGTCATTCAGCTCTCCATACACACTGAGGATGGCAGCATTGTTTCCCAGCAGGTACGCCTCCTCCAGCTCCATCTTCTGGCTGGCCATCTCTTTCAGTCTGTCCATCAGTTCCCTGACGTGGGGCTCCTCTTCTTTCTCCCACGCTTGCACCATGAAGAGCAGCTCTTGGGCGGCCGCTCTTTGGAACCTGGCCCTGCGAAGGTGAAGGTCGGCCAGCTGCTTGACCATGACGGCTTGCCCCTGGACCAGGTAATGCTGGAAGCAGGTCAGTACCGGTCTGGTGCGTGCCATCAGCGAGGCTTGAAACTTCAGCCTGTCCTGCAGGTGGGAACAAATCTCGCCTTTCATGGGCTGCTCTGAATCAAAGATTGTAGCATCACCTTTTTCTTGGGGAGAATCGGCACTAGTAGATTCTCCTGCGTCAATGTTTGACAGTTCATCAATCTGCTTCGACTGAGGTTGTTTCCCAACAATGGTTTCTTTGTATTCTGTGGACGACTCTTCAGTGACTAGTGTTCCGAGTTCACCTTCCTTTTCTGGTACATTTTTGGATTCGATCATGTGTTCTTTAAAGCTAAAGAACAGCTTTGACCACTTGCTAGATTCACCCACCCTGGATCCTGGTGTCCTGGTTCTTACCACACTGGCCTGAAAGTCCACCAGGTTGAGGTCGTCCAGCAGCACCCTCAGAGTGTTCTCCTTCAGCTCTTCAGACAGGTTGCTCTGGCAGAGGACCGTGTCCACCAAGGTCTTACCCCCAGGCTGTTCATGGAGGTCACCACTGCCTTGGACAAAGTCCTTGATGTGCTCGTAGCGTCCTGTGGCGCACACCAGGCGCAGAGCCGACCAGCCGTAGACTGGTGAAGGCCACTGGATGGATTGTCCGGTTTTATGTGCCTTGCTGACCAGACTGACCATCATGTCCATGACGTGACGAAGATCATCTTCTGAGAAGTCCGAGCTTTCACATTGAAGATTAGTTTCTATTCCAAATGGAGCTACTTCTTTTTCGTGGAGATATTCAGGAGAAGAAGGGTCAGATAATGTCAGATAACTATCCGAGTCTTCTGTATCATTGATGTCTGCTTCCACAGAAGTCGTTGTTTCATGAGCCATAGCTTCAATAAAGGATTTCAACTTTTCTGGGACAATTTCTGCTGCCTCCATGCTTTGGTCCGTAGAATTGTTCTTGGACTCATCCTCTGAGGAGTCCGAGCTTTCACATGGAAAAGTAGTTTCTATTTCAAGTGGAGTTACTTCTTTTTTGTGGGAAACTTCAAGAGAAGACGGTGCCGACATTTCACTCTCTGAATCGTCCGTATCGTTGATGTCTGCTTCCAGAGGAGTCATCTCTTCATGGGTCATTGCTTCAACAAATGAGTTCAACATTTCTGGGTCACTATCTGCCTCAGTGCCTTGGTCTGCACGCTGGTTCATGGACTCTAGGTCCTGTTGGTGTGGAGCCACGTGCCTGGTAGCAAACGTCATCAGATACTTCAGTGGCGTCTTCCCCATGGAATCCTTGAGGTTCACGTCAGCACCGTGATCGCACAAAAAGTCCACAGCCTGAGAGTTGAAGCCACGAACTGCGGCGTGAAGCAAAGAGTCCCCAGAGGTGTCCACATCATTGAGGAGCTTGGAGTCCATGGATATGGTGTGGGCGAGCTGCTGGATTGAGAAATGTCTGCACAGGACAGCGACGTGAAGTGGAGACACATTTCTCATGGCGGCCTGTTGTTCCTGGGATTGGAACTCGATCCCCTGCTCATTGTCTGATATCTTATTTTCATGTCCCTTTTCCGGTTCCAATTGTACTTTCTTTTCTGATGCTGTACTTGAAGTTACTGAGTGTCTGGTAGAGTCAAAGCATCGAGCAAACTTTTCCTCCAGGTATTCCATCAGGGGCTGGGAGAAAGCATCCTTGGTGAACACACTCCGTTTGTCAGCCAGGGCCTTCCTCTCCACGGGACCCACGGCGCCATGGTCCAGCATGAGCTGCAGCAGCCTCAGGTGGGTCTGGCCGGTCCTGGGGGTCACCACGCTGGGCCGCAGCAGGCGCTCCACGGGGTAGCGGTAGTGGCGGTCCTGGAACGTCACGTACTCGTAGTATTCGCCCTCAGACCTGCTGTCCACCACCTCGGCGTGGTGAGGCCCCAGGCGCAGGTCCACCAGCAGCACCCTCAGGGTCTCCTCCTTCAGGTCGTCCGGCAGCCGGTGCTGGAGGAGCACCGTGTCGATCAGGGTCAGCCCGTCACTCTTCTTCACGATGATGAACTGCGTTGGAGGCTTGTTTTCAGGGAGCTGGCTTGCATCACTCTGGGAACCCTGGTGGTCTGGGCGACTCCTGCTCCTGAGCTCTGTGGGGTCTGCCCCGTGGCGCACGAAGAACAGCAGGTCCTGGTGGGCCCCCACAGCAGCCAGCAGGTGGAGGGCGGTCCATGTGTTGGCGGCGGGCAGCCAGTGCAGCTTTGTGCCGCAGACCACGGCCTCCCTGACCATGGCCACCATCATCTTCCAGCGCCTGTGCTTCACCAGGTACTGCAACACCGACTGGCCCTCCCCGTCCCTGGCCTGGAGGTCCGCGCCCTGGGTCAGCAGCAGTCTCACCTTCTCCCTCAGCCCCTCACTCAGCGGCTTCTGGGCCAGCACGTGCAGCAGAGACCGCCCTGCCTTGTCCACCGAGTACACGAACCTGTCGTAGGGAACCCACTCTGCCAGCCTGGACAGGCTGAACTCCTTATCTTGAATGGCTTCATGCAGGGGGGAGGGGATCTTCTTCTCTCTCTTCTGCTTCGTTTTCATATGATGTCTGATCCTCTTCTTTTCAGCGAGATTGGTTATCTCTTCAGAAGAATCCTGACCTGGGCTTGGGCGCTCAGAAATTGTGTCCATTCTTCCGGTGTCCTGGTATTCATCCGAGCCACCCCCCTCATCATCCTTGTCTGCCTCCTTTCTTCGCTCCTCCCCTGAACGGCCCAGGCCAGTGACACTGCCACCCCGGTGAGCGCAGTCGTAGAACACCCCCAGTTTGCCCTCTTCCCCAGCCGCCAGCATCACCATGGTCAGTTGTCGCTGGGTCAGAGCAGTGTCTTTCAGCTCTCCGTACACACTGAGGATGGCAGCGTTGTTTCCCAGTTGGTACGCCTCCTCCAGTTCCATCTTCTGACTGGCCGTCTCTTTCAGTCTGTCCATCAGTTCCCTGACGTGGGGCTCCTCTTCTTTCTCCCACGCTTGCACCATGAAGAGCAGCTCTTGGGCGGCCGCTCTCTGGAACCTGGCCCTGCGGAGGTGAAGGTCGGTCAGCTGCTGGACCATGACGGCTTGCCCCTGGACCAGGTAATGCTGGAAGCAGGTCAGTACCGGTCTGGTGCGTGCCATCAGCGAGGCTTGAAACTTCAGCCTGTCCTGCAGGTAGGAACCAATCTCGCCTTTCATGGGGTGTTCTATTGAAGCATCAACTTTGTGTTGGTGAGAACCGGAACTAGTAAATTCTCCTGCGTCAATATATGACAGCTCATCACTCTGCTTCGACTGAGGTTGCTTCTCAACACTGCTTTCTTTGTATTCTGTGGACGACTCTTCAGTGACTAGTGTTCTGAGTTCACCTTCCTTTTCTGGTACATTTTTGCATTCCATCATGTGTTCTTTAAAGCTAGAGAACAGCTTTGAGCACTTGCTATATTCACCCACTCTGGATCCTGGCGCCCTGGTTCTTACCACTCTGGCCTGAAAGTCCACCAGGTTGAGGTCGTCCAGCAGCACCCTCAGGGTGTTCTCCTTCAGCTCTTCAGATAGGTTGCTCTGGCAGAGGACCGTGTCCACCAGGGTCTTACCCCCGGGCTGTTCATGGAGGTCACCACTGTCTTGGACAAAGTCCTTGATGTGCTCGTAGTGTCCTGTGGCGCACACCAGGCGCAGAGCCGACCAGCCGTCAACTCCTGAAGGCCACTGGATGGATTGTCCGGTTTGATGTGCCTTGGTGACCAGACTGACCATCATGTCCATGACGTGACGGAGATCATTGTGCGAGAATTCTGACCTATTCTTCAGAAGATCCGTTTTCTTTTCCAATGGAGTTATTTCTTTTTCATGGGAAACAACATCAAAAGCAGTTTGGAACATTTCACCCTCTGAGTCATCAGTAACGTATGTCTCTACGTCCACATAAGGCATGTCTTTATGAAACATTGCACCAAGAGATGGTTCCCACTTTGCTGGGTCACTATCTGCCATCTCAGTGCTTTGGTCTGCAGACGTGTTCATGGACTTCAGGTCCTGTTGGTGTGGAGTCACGTGCCTGGTGGCAAAGGTCATCAGATACTTCAGCGGCGTCTTCTCCTTGGAATCCTTGAGGTTCACGTCAGCACCGTTTTCGCACAAAAAGTCCACAGCCTGAGAGTTGAAGCCACGAACTGCGGCGTGAAGCAAAGAGTCCCCAGAGGTGTCCACAGCATTGAGGAGCTTGGAGTCCATAGAGATGGTGTGGGCGAGCTGCTGGATTGGGAAATGTCTGCAAAGGACAGCAACGTGAAGTGGAGACACACTTCTCACGGCGGCCTGTTGTTCCTGGCATTGGAACTCAGACCCCTGGTCAGTGTATGTGCCGTTGACGAGCTGAGCTCCTCGTGCTGCAGATTCCATGAAGACGAACCAGTCGTGGTTCTCTGCTGCCATCAGACACACTCGGTTCAGGTCCTGGGGCTTCATGCTGGTGGTGCTCCTTTCAAAGATGGCCCTCACCTCTTGCCAGCAATCCCGGTGGATGGCCCTGGTCAGGCTCCTGCACTGGTCACCTTCCTTGCTGGGAGAACAGTCCAGCTCCTCCATCAGCTTCAGGTCCAGCTGCCGGTATTTGGGGCTCTTGGCTTTGTCTTTGTACGTGCACAGGAACAGCAGGTGCTGCATTTCTTTGGCCATCAACACTCTGGACTCGGCCGTCTTCAGGAGCTCATCAGCGAGGTGGTCCACCTCTTCTCCTTTCACCACTCGGTCCGCGTACTGAAGCAGCAGCTCGTTCTGGGACATCAGAGTCATGTGGCGCAGTGGGATTTCCACCAGCAAGTCTTTCCGCGCTTCGATCAGTTGGAAAATGGGCATGGACTTATTGATGGGTGGCAGCTTCTTTGCCGCTTCTTCTCCCCACAGTATTTTGCTGTAGAGTTCTAACGAGTCCACGAACCTCTGAGCCAGTGCAGCCTTCAGGCCAGGAGAGGCTTTCTGTTTAGGTCCTTCCTTCAGATTTTGCTGCTGCTCAAAGTCTTTCTTTTGATGCTCAGGAACATTTTCTGATATCTTATTTTCATGTCCCTTTTCCGGTTCCAATTGTACTTTCTTTTTTGATGCTGTAGTTGAAGTTACTGAGTGTCTGGTAGAGTCAAAGCATTGAGCAAACTTTTCCTCCAGGTATTCCATCAGGGGCTGGGAGAAAGCATCCTTGGTGAACACACTCCGTTTGTCAACCAGGGCCTTCCTCTCCACGGGACCCACGGCGCCATGGTCCAGCATGAGCTGCAGCAGCCTCAGGTGGGTCTGGCCGGTCCTGGGGGTCACCACGCTGGGCCGCAGCAGGCGCTCCACGGGGTAGCGGTAGTGGCGGTCCTGGAACGTCACGTACTCGTAGTACTCGCCCTCAGACCTGCTGTCCACCACCTCGGCGTGGTGAGGCCCCAGGCGCAGGTCCACCAGCAGCACCCTCAGGGTCTCCTCCTTCAGGTCGTCCGGCAGCCGGTGCTGGAGGAGCACCGTGTCGATCAGGGTCAGCCCGTCACTCTTCTTCACGATGATGAACTGCGTTGGAGGCTTGTTTTCAGGGAGCTGGCTTGCATCACTCTGGGAACCCTGGTGGTCTGGGCGACTCCTGCTCCTGAGCTCTGTGGGGTCTGCCCCGTGGCGCACGAAGAACAGCAGGTCCTGGTGGGCCCCCACAGCAGCCAGCAGGTGGAGGGCGGTCCATGTGTTGGCGGCGGGCAGCCAGTGCAGCTTTGTGCCGCAGACCACGGCCTCCCTGACCATGGCCACCATCATCTGCCAGCGCCTGTGCTTCACCAGGTACTGCAGCACCGACTGGCCCTCCCCGTCTCTGGCCTGGAGGTCCGCGCCCTGGGCCAGCAGCAGTCTCACCTTCTCCCTCAGCCCATCACTCAGCGGCTCCTGGGCCAGCACGTGCAGCAGAGACCGCCCTGCCTTGTCCACCGAGTGCACGAACCTGTCGTAGGGAACCCTCTCTGACAGCCTGGACAGGCTGAACTCCTTATGTTGAATGGCTTCATGCAGGGGGGAGGGGATCTTCTTCTCTCTCTTCTGCTTCGTTTTCATATGATGTCTGATCCTCTTCTTTTCAGCGAGATTGGTTATCTCTTGAGAAGAATCCTGACCTGGGCTTGGGTCCTCAGAGATAGTGTCCATTCTTCCTGTATCCTGGTATTCATCCGAGCCACCCCCCTCATCATCCTTGTCTGCCTCCTTTCTTCGCTCCTCCCCTGAACGGCCCAGGCCAGTGACACTGCCACCCCGGTGAACACAGTCGTAGAACACCCCCAGTTTGCCCTCTTCCCCAGCCGCCAGCATCACCATGGTCAGTTGTCGCTGGGTCAGAGCAGTGTCTTTCAGCTCTCCGTACACACTGAGGATGGCAGCGTTGTTTCCCAGCTGGCACGCCTCCTCCAGTTCCATCTTCTGGCTGGCCGTCTCTTTCAGTCTGTCCATCAGTTCCCTGACGTGGGGCTCCTCTTCTTTTTCCCATGCCTGCACCATGAAGAGCAGCTCTTGGGCGGCCGATCTCTGGACCATGGCCCTGCGGAGGTGAAGGTCGGCTAGCTGCTTGACCATGACGGCTTGCCCCATGACCAGGTAATGCTGGAAGCAGGTCAGCACCGGGCTGGTGCGTGCCATCAGCGAGGCCTGAAACTTCAGCCTGTCCTGCAGGTAGGAACCAATCTCGCCTTTTATGGGGTGTTCTATTGAAGCATCACCTTTGTGTTGGTGAGAACCGGAACTAGTAAATTCTCCTGCGTCAATATGTGACAGCTCATCACTCTGCTTCGACTGAGGTTGTTTCTCAACACTGCTTTCTTTGTATTCTATGGACGACTCTTCAGTGACTAGTGTTCTGAGTTCACCTTCCTTTTCTGGTACATTTTTGCATTCCATCATGTGTTCTTTAAAGCTAGAGAACAGCTTTGAGCACTTGCTATATTCACCCACTCTGGATCCTGGCGCCCTGGTTCTTACCACTCTGGCCTGAAAGTCCACCAGGTTGAGGTCGTCCAGCAGCACCCTCAGGGTGTTCTCCTTCAGCTCTTCAGATAGATTGCTCTGGCAGAGGACCGTGTCCACCAGGGTCTTACCCCCGGGCTGTTCATGGAGGTCACCACTGTCTTGGACAAAGTCCTTGATGTGCTCGTAGCGTCCTGTGGCACACACCAGGCGTAGAGCCGACCAGCCGTCAACTTCTGAAGGCCACTGGATGGATTGTCCGGTTTGATGTGCCTTGGTGACCAGACTGACCATCATGTCCATGACGTGACGGAGATCATTGTGCGAGAATTCTGACCTATTCTTCAGAAGATCCGTTTTCTTTTCCAATGGAGTTATTTCTTTTTCATGGGAAACAACATCAAAAGCAGTTTGGAACATTTCACCCTCTGAGTCATCAGTAACGTATGTCTCTACGTCCACATAAGGCATGTCTTTATGAAACATTGCACCAAGAGATGGTTCCCACTTTTCTGGGTCACTATCTGCGATCTCAGTGCTTTGGTCTGCAGACGTGTTCATGGACTTCAGATCCTGTTGGTGTGGAGCCACGTGCCTGGTGGCAAAGGTCATCAGATACTTCAGCGGCGTCTTCTCCTTGGAATCCTTGAGGTTCACGTCAGCACCGTTTTCGCACAAAAAGTCCACAGCCTGAGAGTTGAAGCCACGAACTGCGGCGTGAAGCAAAGAGTCCCCAGAGGTGTCCACAGCATTGAGGAGCTTGGAGTCCATAGAGATGGTGTGGGCGAGCTGCTGGATTGGGAAATGTCTGCAAAGGACAGCAACGTGAAGTGGAGACACACTTCTCACGGCGGCCTGTTGTTCCTGGCACTGGAACTCGGACCCCTGGTCAGTGTATGTGCCGTTGACGAGCTGAGCTCCTCGTGCTGCAGATTCCATGAAGACGAACCAGTCGTGGTTCTCTGCTGCCATCAGACACACTCGGTTCAGGTCCTGGGGCTTCAGGCTGGTGGTGCTCCTTTCAAAGATGGCCCTCACCTCTTGCCAGCAATCCCGGTGGATGGCCCGGGCCAGGCTCCTGCTCTGGTCACCTTCCTTGCTGGGAGAACAGTCCAGCTCCTCCATCAGCTTCAGGTCCAGCTGCCGATACTTGGCGCTCTTGGCTTTGTCTTTGTACGTGCACAGGAACAGCAGGTGCTGCATTTCTTTGGCCATCAACACTCTGGACTCGGCCGTCTTCAGGAGCTCATCAGTGAGGTGGTCCACCTCTTCTCCTTTCACCACTCGGTCCGCGTACTGAAGCAGCAGCTCGTTCTGGGACATCAGAGTCATGTGGCGCAGTGGGATTTCCACCAGCAAGTCTTTCCGCGCTTCGATCAGTTGGAAAATGGACATGGACGTATTGATGGGTGGCAGCTTCTTTACCGCTTCTTCGCCCCACAGTATTTTGCTGTAGAGCTCTAACGAGTCCACGAACCTCTGAGCCAGTTCAGCCTTCAGGGCAGGAGAGGCTTTGTGTTTAGGTTTTTCTTTCATATCCTGCTTTTCACCATCTTTATTTGTGGATTCCTGTTCATTTTCTGATTTATCACTTTCGTGTCCTTTATCTGATTCCAGTTTTACTTTGCTTTGTGATACTACAAAATGAACGTTTGAGTCTTCAGAAGAATGTAATGTCTGACCACTCGCCTCCTCTTCAAGGGCGGTTCCTGAAATATTTTGATCATCCGTCCATGTTATTATTGTCTTTCTCACATCTCCCTCTGGATGTGCTGATTGTTCAATGGGGGCATTTTCTTTTTCCTCAATCGAAATTGGAGACCTGGTGCCTGAGAATGGTGAGTCTGTCTTTTCCACTGGCACTACAGGTTCCTCTTCCCTAACTGCTGAAGCTGTTTCTCCTTCCCATTCACGTGTAAAAACTTTGGAACTGAGCATACAAGCCGCTGTATTTATCTCACTCATGTCTTTATTGACAATGCCAGGGACTTCGGCGTCAAGGTCTTCTTTCTTTTCACATTTAGGAACACTTTCCAATTTCTCATGTCCACGTCCTTTGTCTGATTCCAGTTGTACTTTGCTTTCTGGTATTTGAGGTTGAGTGTTTGAGTCTTCAGAAGAATCTACAGTCTCACCACTCGGTCCCTCTTCAAGGGCGGTTCCTGCCATCTTTTGATCATCCGTCCATGCCATTGTTGTCTTCCTCACATCTCCCTCTGGAGGTGCAGATTCTTCGTTAGAGACGTTTTCCTTTTCCTCGCATTGTTCCGTTGTGAATGTGTGACATGTCAGTTCAGAACAACTGCCATCTGAAGAGTTTAACTCTGAAATGCTAACGTCCAGCGGTTCACTCACAATCGGAGAATTGGAGCCTTTGGGTGATGATTCTGTCTTTTCAACTGTCACTACAGGCTCTGATTCCATTGTGTTCTGCTCATTTCTTTTAGACGATGCTTCTTCAGTGATTTGTTTTTCCTGAATAGATCCGCATGCTGCTATTGAACCGAGGTCCTCTTTCCCAGCTGCTGAAGGCTTTGTTTCCACTTCCCCTTCCTCAGCAGCCGTTTTCCTCTCACACCTGTCTTCACCTGCAGAATTATGGACTCTAGATTTGAGGTATTCGAATAGCATAAACTGCTCATCTAAAAAATGAAGGGCACGTTCCTTTACGGTATAATTATCGAAGGAATATAAACAAGTCCTGTGAACCTGAGCTTCAGGATTGCTCAGTGGACGACGCACGGGTGGGGTTTCGGTCCTTGAAAAGTCCAGATCTGTACAGGAGGCACAAGCACAGCTGCTATGCCCAGAGGAGTTTGCCAGCAGCATTTCAGCGACATCCATACGTTTGGCGAGTAGAGTTTGTTGGATGCCTCGCCTGAGGGCACTGTGAAAAAGACAGCAAGAGCATTCCTCCAAGAATGCATACATTCTTTGCAGCTTAGTTTGCTCTATACTGTACGGCATGGCTGCTCAGTCACAGATACCGTGAACCGTTTCACCAGTGGTCAGGGGTTCTGGGGTCAAATCCTCCCCCACGGGAAGGTTAAAGCTGGGGGGGGGGGGGGGGCCTCTGGCTTCTGGACGCAACCTCACGTCTGCCTCTTCTGCACCGAGTCAGGAAACCTGGAATCATATTTTATGTACATTGAATGAGATTGAGATACAGTGAGCTATTTAGCTGAACTCTTTTCTACTACCACTACTACTACTACTACTACTACTACTAGGGGAAGACGGGGTAAAAAGCGCATGGGCGGGTAAGAAGCCCACCCCAATTATCTCATGAAATAAAGAAAATTTCAGTCAAATTTGCCCATGAGACGAATGCTAGACATTAACGCTCGTCTCATGGGCAAAATGAGACTGAAATTTGCTTCATTTCATGAGATAATTGGGGTGTGCTTCTTACCCACCCATGCGCTTTTTACCCCGTCTTCCCCTACTACTACTACTACTACTACTACTACTACTACTACTACTACTACTTTCTGGCTTTTTTTGCTAACTGAATCATTCTCTTCTCATAGTGTTACACGCTAAAATGTGAAACTACTGAATGCCGAATTACTGACGAATTTAATTCGATATCAACGTTATAGACATTGATGTTTCTAGTCTGCAGGATAAGAGAGTTATCTCTACTTTATGATAGGATTAAAACTTAATAACTTCTTACCTTGAAGTTCGGACGTTTTCCCAAAGTACACAATAAAGCAGAGATACGATCTGTCATCTACGGATTGCCAATGATACCCTTTCCCTGGCAACTGGTCCCCCTCTCTCTCTCAATCTCCTCTTTGTAAGAATAAGAATGAATTGTATTCACGATATTTTTTATTTGTTTCTTTTCTTTTTAAAGACCCACCAGATCACGTGTCAAAATCACGGGTTTCATGTGTTTTCCCTCTTATAGCTGGTAAAGAAATCTTGTTTTGACCAGGTTTGACTCCCATACAAATGTCCCCAAGTTGAAAACGAAACATTTTTAAAGAGCAGCCTCAGTTTGAAGCTACCCAGAAAAAAACCAAGGAACTCAATCGTGGTAGGCCAGTGTGTCTTTAATAGGAAAAAAAGTCGTGATTTTCAGTTGACCTATATTGTGTGTGATTATCCGCAAGTTAGCTGTGCGCTCCGGAAGTCTACAGCCTTGGAAAACGCGCGCGCGCGCGCGCGCGCGCGCGCGCACACGCACACACACGCACACACGCACACACGCACACACACACACACATTTGCACAATTTACGCACATAAGAGAAGAGAAAAGAATGTTCCTGCGTTCACTGCGCGTGAGCGTTCATGCGCATACATGCACATACACCACACGTATATGCGTGCACTTGTGCACACACGCACAGAGAGAGAGAGAGAGAGAGAGAGAGAGAGAGAGAGAGAGAGAGAGAGAGAGAGAGAGAGAGAGAGAGAGAGAGAGAGCATGAGCATAATTTATATAAGTTCTTTCATAGGAAATCGTTGGGAGATTGACAGTGTGAAAGTGTGAAAGTTATAGGACAACAGATGAAGACTGTTTGTAAATTTATACAGTAAGCTTATTACAAACTTTCAAGAAATCAACATTGTAGTTTAATGCACGTTAACATGTTTCACCTTCCCCCCATGGCAACACGTCAGTGAGAGCCACTCATAAGACTAATTGCAGATAACTGTTTTACCGTGGGGAAAGAGTGGGAAATGTATTGAGTCATTTACCTGGCCAGTACATTACACACTAGGCCCTTCACTCAAATGGCTTTTATCACTGGTCGACGATAGCCTGTAGAAAGGGCCAACAGTAAATGAGAGCTGTACTATCAATGATATTCTACAGGCGCATTGGAATATCATGCTACAGCTTAGTCTAGTCTTTCGTGGAAGACTATGACTCTCGAACGAGGCGGTCTTTGCACCGACTCTGGTGCTGCAGCCAAAGGGATTGGTTGGCCTTTGGGGACCTTCCCCAACGCCAACTCTCGTCCTCAAGTCCCTTTTGGCTGAGAGAGTGGGGATGTACCATGTGGGGATGTCTCCATCAACACCCCCTACAGCCCGTCTCTCCACCCACTAACACATAAACCAAGACAGTAGTCACACGAGTCAACTTACCTCCTTCCCTCCTGCAAGGCAAGCTATAGAAAGTTCTGCCCCGTCCCTTCCCCCGGACCATCGGAGATTGGAACTCCCTACCCCCTGAGGCAGTAACATCAGCCTCAGTGGAGGGTTTTTCGGTTTGGTTTGTTTTCAGTTTCAGCCTTACCCTTGTATTCTACTATTAGCGAATGCATATTTTTAATTGTTTAAATGGATGAAAATTAACGTTAAATATAATAGAAAACGACCAGAGGTTTAAGTGCTCAATCTGCAGTATAACAAAAAAAAAGAAAAAAAGGCAAGATTGAAAAAACCCGGAAAGAACCGAACAATTGAAGGGAGGGGGTGGGGGTGGGGTGTTAATTTGCACCTTTGTCAGTTGTTTATGGGCATTAATTTTGAAAGTCAACATGATTCAAATTTAAAAAAAATGTCCACCTGTCTGTACACTCCTGCATTTAGAATAGGGGGTGGGGGGTGGGGTGCGGGTGGTATTCTAAATGAGTGGCACAGTGGTATCGCGTTCGCTTCGTGTCAAGTAAACCCGAGTTCGAACCTGGGTACTGGGGATCTTTTCCTCTCATTCTGCACTAGGCCTTAACGGTCTGAACGTGGAGTCTTTCGGATGAGATGATAAACCGAGGTCCCATGTGCCCATGCACTTAGCATACGTTAAACCCAGTGGCAACGAAAAAGTTGTCATTTGGTCAAAATTTACCCCCCCTCCCCCATCAGTGAAAAAAATCGCATGCAAAAAAAAAAAAAATTGGGTGGCGCTCCTCTGGCTGCGACGCGTTCTCCAGGTGGGAGCAACCCGAATTTCACAGAGACGCCTCTGTGACTATAAAGTACCTAATACCTCTCTCACACATCACTATCTCCCTTATTTGTTGTCCTCACCACCACCACCCATACACTTTTCTTCCCACCTACTTCCTTATCACAGCTCCCCTCCCAATCCCTCAGCTTTGTTTCTTCTTTGTTTGTTGTTGGGTGGTTTTGTTGCTGTTTCTAGCTCCCCCCCCCCCCCCCCCCCTCTCTGTGTAGAGTGGCAGAGGTAATGCGTTCGCCTCATATACAATAAACCCAAATTCGAACCTGGGTACAGGGGATTTTTTCCTCTCACTCTGCACTAGGCCTTATGGTCTGAACGTGGAGTCTTTCGGATGAGACGATAAAACCGTGGTCCCTACTTAGCACATGTTTAACCCAGTGGCCCAAAAAAGTTGTCATTTGTCAAAATGTACCCACCCACCCCTTTCCTTGCTCATCACACACAATAATCGCATGCAAAAAATAAAAAATAAAAAGCCTCTGGCTGCGACGTGCTCTCCAGGTGGGAGCAACCCAAATTTCACAGAGACGTCTCTGTGACTATAAAGTACCAGATACCAAAATACCCCCCTCCCTCTTCCGTCTCACCTTTTATCACATGACCCACCTCAACCAATCACTGTTTTACCATTCATCACATGACCCAAATTTCAGCCAATCACCATTCATCACATGACCCACTTCAGCCAATCACCATTCATCACATGACCCACTTCAGCCAATCACCATTCATCACATGACCCATTTCAGCCAATCACCATTCATCACATGACCCATTTCAGCCAATCACCATTCATCACATGACCCATTTCAGCCAATCACAGCACACCAGTCCATCAAGCATCACAAAAAACACTGACAATTGTGTGTGGGTTTTTTGGGATGGTTTAATCGTAATAAAATACAAATGGGCAGTAAGAAAATTGCACAAAAAAGTCAGCTCAGGCTACACATTTTTTTCACGACTACGTATACTATCTTTTTCTTAATCTACTGAGATCATCGATAATACAAGTTGATTTGAGTTACATTTTGTGTACATAGGCTACAGCAGTGAATATAAAAATGTTACTGTTTTAAAACGGGAGACATTTTGAATGTTCAAAAACAATGATGGCATTATAGTGTATAAAAAACATATATAAAACATGCACACAGCGGGTAAAATCTAAATGGAATGTCAGCAATTAAAAAACAACAACATGCACATATTAAAAAATATGATAAGAACCGTAATAAGATGACAATTGGCATAAACAAATTCATACACATATGCAAATATAACCTACACAAAAAGACAATATCTCATTGAAAGAAATGATCAGTTTTGCATTGGGTAGTGGTTTCTTTCTTTGTTTTTAACTTTCTTTGCTTTCCCTAAAGTTATCGTTGTGCTTGGCGTGTCTAGGCGTATAAGCATGATTGTGCTAAAATCAATTAACAAGTTATTTTTGCAGCAGCTTCAGGAATCTTTACCTTTATTTCAAAATAGTAAAGATGAAACGCATTAACACAAACATTCTCCTGCCTTTTGTCACAAAACACTTTCAAAAAAGATTTCCTCCAGCCGAAGTCGGACTTGCTGGGCCTAACTATATCTTAGGCGGATGACGGCAACATGATGACGCATCTGCGCTTATAATTGACATGAAACTGTCTGAGCGATCGAAGAAGAAGAAGAAGAAGAAGACCACAGATTGAGCAGAAACTTCTGCTGCAGCCGGGGAACCAACCAACCCAGGTCGGTTTGCTTTGTTCTTTACATCTGAACCACTTTACCAAAGGAAGTGGGGAGGATGCTGCGCTAGAAGCGACACACTCGCCCGGCAAGAACAGCCTGAACTTTACAGGGAGTCCCCCCGTGGGGATAACGTGTGTGTGTGGGGAGGGGTCATACAAATAGTTCCCCCACCTTCTGGAAATTTACTGTCACTCTCTTTGACTCTCACGTTTTCCCTTTGCTTACTGTCATCGACCATCTTTCTGCCTTTCTGGCCCTTTCTCCTGCCTTTGTTCCAAAAAACTCTATCAAAGATTTTCGTCAACCGAAGACGGACACGCTGGGCCTAATTATTTCTTAGCCAGGCGCATAACGGCAGCATGACGCATCTGTGCTCATGCGACAGGAAACTGTGTGAGTGGTCGAAGAAGAAAATTCGCTGCAACGAAGTTTATACAATGCAATAATGTGATCGTTTACATTTCCTAACAAATGTTGGACCCAGAACAAAAACACGGTGTAGGAGTTTACAATGGGCTTAAAATTTGCAAACCAACCAACATTTTAAGAGGCATGGTGAATTAATGAAATTGAGGAATTATTTCATGCGAATTTAGTAAATATATTGAAACAATCAAAATGGAATGGACGGAGTAACATGCATGTTAAAAATACTACTATAAAATTAATAATAATAATACTTGGTATTTGTAGTAGTGTAGTAGTAATTAGGGCTAGAAGTGGGCCTCGCGGCCCTTTTACGCCCTTTCTCGTTTGTGACTTTGATTTGTTTCAAGGTGGCTTGCTTTCTACAGCTAAAACTATAAAATTTAACAACATTATGGAATGGACTTTTTCTCTCCTTTCTTTTTTTATTCATCAAAGGTATTATAAAAATTTGACATCATTGTGTCTTTGTCCAGAAGATTTTTGAATATATTTATGTTAGGTGCAGCCTTAATGTTAGTTGACAAGTTATTCCAGTATTTCTAGCGCTTAATCTTAAACAAGCTCTAAGCGCTTACAATAATAAATAAGTTATTAATAAATTAATAAACCATCAATAGAAACAAATGAACGTAAAAAATATGTTGAACACAAGCACACACACACACGCGCGCGCGCGCACACGCACAATAAATGTCCAAGGCAACAAAATAAATTACACAATTTGTAAGTAAATGAATGGTGAGTAAACAAATTTGTTTTTTTAACAAGAATGGAACCAAAAGTGTGTGTGTGTGTGTGTGTGTGTGCATGTGAACAGCCAAGCACAATTATATACCCGGTACATGTGTAGGCATATGTATGAACCTACCAACATGCATATTTTAACTTAAAATTTTTAAAAAGACAACATCACAATGGAATGGCACATGGCAAACATGGATAAGTCATTTCAGACACATTAACCCAAAATAAAATGCCTTTAATTTTCCTTCATGTCTCCCAGTCATTCCCATTAGTCCTTTAAAACTTTTTTTTTTCCCCAAAGAAATCATCAGCAGTTTATCCCATAAATATCACAAATAAACGGTAAAAAAAAAACTCCCTAAAAAAAGTGTATGGTCAGTGATTGGACCAAATTGAGGTAAAGGTAAAGATGTGCCCCCCCCCCCCCCCCCCCCCCCCCCTGCATTTCTCGGTTAATTGTATTTTTCCGTTATTGCCTTTCTTACCATACATAAAGCTGTATTTTAGGAACATTTTTAGCTAATAACCTTTTTGGAATACTAACCCTAACCCTAAACCTAACCCTACCCCCCACTATGTACTGCAGTACACCGCGATTTGTCACAGTTGTGGTTCGTTGCGTTTTTCCGTCTTATAGGGGGTAGGGGGGTAGGGTTAGGGTTAGGGCTAGGGTTAGTATTCCAAAAAGGTTATTAGCTAAAAATGTTCCTAAAATACAGCTTTTTGTATAGTAAGAAAGGCAAAAAAACGGAAAAATACAATTAACCGAGAAATGTAGGGGAGGTGGCACATCTTGACCTTTACCCAAATTAATTTTACATAACAACATTGCACAGCGGAATAAAGTAATGACGCGAATGAAATAAAATCAAACCTAAGATGGTCCCTGCTCCATTTGACCAAAAAAAAAGAGTGAAAAAACAAAAAAGAACAAAAAACAAAACAAAAACGCAATAAGCAAGAATATAAAAAGAAAAGCTCATGCTTACAGAAAAAAAAATATATTAAACAAATTTCAAGGTACTTGATCCAATTTGGCAAGGTGTGCATCAAAGTATTTTTTACAAAAATCGCAACCAAAAAAATGAAACCATCATTCATTTATACTCAGGGTGGTGGTGGTGGTGGTGGGGGGGGAGGGGGAGCAATGAAAGAACATTCAATAATTTTATGAATATAGAATAACTATGGATGAAAAATAGTGTTTACCAAAAAATATCACAATTTAAAAAATTGACATGGGTAGACTCAGCAAAACTTTGGATTTAAATCAGCAGCCAGTTATGTTATCTGTACATTCAGCAGTTTGGGGTAAGAACAACAATAACAAATGTACCACATGACAAAAAAAAGAAAGAGAAAAAAAAGGTATACACAGAATCAAGAATACATGAACCAACAAGAAAATCATTGGTAGCATAAACAAATCTCTCTATACATGATTGCTCGTACCGGGATAAATAAATATCCATGGCAAAAGATGCTTTCAGCAACATGAGAAATCTACAGCAGCAACAAAATCATTATCACCATCGTCTATACTCAGGTCAAAATTATATACATCAATACCCAAACCAATCAGAGGCCATAAATATCGATAATTATATAAGAAATCAGCGTCTAACAAACTAAATTTTGATTTATACACATACATTAATCTTTGGTGTTCGCACAAAAATGGCAAACAAGGCAAGCGTGCATATGCGTGGGGGGAAAACCAACCCAACGATGCACACTTTTCCTAAAGGGTTGAAGCGTAGACTTAAAAACTATGAAAACATTTCATTCAATAACCAACCATACACTAATAACTGGTACACACAAAAAACGAATCAATTCAATCACTGAAAACACGTGGAATTCTTTTGCAAACAAAAATTTGTACAAAACCTAAGAAACGCTCACTGTTATAGCTAATGTTCGAAGCAATGAATCCGGGAACAGTTTGTACGCTATTTTGTCTACATGATGGATCCGAAAAGCACCAGAACATAAAATATCTGGGGGAAAAAACACCTACTAAATAGACTGATAATTTTAATCATATAAAGTGTTCTTCTTGATAATGATATGTGAAATTATTCGTCAATTAATTGTTGCATGTACAAAGGTGTGAAGACAACAAAACAGACATTAAAAACCACCCGTGTCTGCGTGAACAACTTCAGCATCACAACAATCACATAAAGCTCAAAAGATTATCTGCTTCGCAAAAAAATTCTTAACCCCTTCACTGCCAAAGATTTTAAAATAATTTTTTTTTTTTAAATTGCAATGAAAAAGAGAACTGTCAGAGCTAATCTGGCGAAACCTGTCGGGAGATATATCCTTCCTGGTCATTTCAAAACAAAAAACAACAAGAAAATGGGAAGTAAATGTATCTAGTTGAACGCTAACATTCATCTAAAAACACACTACATTCTAAAGCAATCCACGTTGCATTGATGACATTGTCAGCAAGATCATTTCGCCCGTACATTTTTTTGTGTTCAAACCCTTTCGCGGTCAGCCATTTTCCAGCCCAATATTTCTGTCCAAAAAAGGAAAAGAAAATTTGCCGTCTGTAATATTGTGAATCCCGCTATGATATAATTATGCTAAATAAGGCCTTTCTTTATCTCCCCAAAATGAAGACCATCGAGTCACAGGATAACAGATCCTCATTTCGTGACTTCTAGTCACATGGACTCCCCCCGTGGGGATACCGGGGGGGTCTTTTGTATAAATAGTTCCCCTACCTTCTGGAAGTTCTGTGCTTGTAGCTTCCTCTAATCTGTCACTCTCTTTGACTCTGCCTTTTCCCTTTGCTCACTGTCATCTACTGTCTTTCTGCCTTACCGGTCCACTCTCCTGCCTTTGTTCTAGAAATTCTTACAAAGACTTTCTCCAGCCGGAGACGGACAGACATGCTGGGCCTAGCTATTTCTTAGACAAGCGCACGACGGCAGCACGACGCATCAGCGCTCATATGAAAGGAAACCGTCTGAGCGATCAACAAGAAAAGAAAGAAAATCATTCTCTGTCAAAGCCAGCTATACAGAGAAGAACTGTCTGTTCATGGAGTACCATAGTACCTTTAAAAAACTACAAAAAACCTGCATAGACGTGAAACTATATTGCATTTGCACAAAACGCACATGCAGGACTAGACAATTCCTTTATTACTTCCATACATTAATATGTGTATAAGACTAGAAATACTATTGCATCGGCCGTGTCCACAATATCAATGTCGTAACAGCAAGTCTGCAGCGCAACCACGTACAGTGTAACTGTAATGACAGAAAAAAAAAAAAAAATTGTTTGCACCTGATGCCCTTGGTGCATTTGGGTCAAGGTCAACGGGATCAGCATGTTGAAGGGAGCGGTCGTTAGACGGACGTGGCGGCACCCTCGGAGAAAGACCGCGCTCACGCCGACTCCCGCAACCATACCATCATTAAGACTAGGATATCAGAAAGTGCTAAACCCTCCCCAATAAACAGTCTACAAACAGCATCCGACGACGCAACTGCTAGTCTGAATTAAAGAGAGAAAAAAACTGGAAAGAACTAATAACCAAAATAAAAAGCAAAAACACAGAAACAAAAATTTAGTCTGACTTTAGTTGATCGAGGAGTTTACTTTTCAAAGATATATTACGCTATGTCAGCTTCTGCTAATTTAGTTTTTATATCATTTTCATTTTCTAATTGCAATATGTCAGCTTCTGCTACACATGTCCACTTTAGCACGAGATTTGTTCTCTTCACCCAACAATCTAAACCCTTTTATTCCCCTCTCCCCACCCCCTACTCCACACCCAACTGACCCTTGTTTCCAACTTCTGCCATTTATGATTGCGTACTCACTGTCCCCAACCTCTCTCATCTCAAAACATTTTTTTCTTTCTTTCTTTTTTTTTCCCTGACTTGTGTTCACAAATGCAGCCCTGAAAGTGGCGAGTATTTTACTCGCCATGGCGAGTGAAAAACAAAATTGGCAAGTTTATAATTCACTTCACCCGCCAAATGCGAGTGGGCAAAAAACGATGTTCTTTCTCGCGCGAGATTCCTTTCCCAATCCATGTTTTCCCACGCACCGAAAATACGATACGCAATTTGCGTGCTCGCCAGCCAGTGCATGTTCGAAATGAAACGTTCTTCGGCTTCAAGTTCAAGTTCAAAGGCATCGCAGCCATCACCCAAAAAGGGTAGGCCTAAGAGTGAAACATGAACTTTTCTACCAAAATGGAAGAAAGAATTTTCGTGGCTTCTCTTCGACGACAAGGCCAAAAACGTTTGGTTTGGCTGGTAAAATTTTTGGTTTAGCTGGTAAAAATAATAAGTTACCAGCCAAAGGATGGTGGACATTTTCCACTTTCAGTACTAAAATGCATGCCTTGCTCTTTGGTTTCAACTTGGTTGCATCATTTACACATTGGACTGTAGAGGGGAAGTATTTTTTATTTATTTTGATTTGTTGCTCCTTTTGTTGCCTGCATTTTGCTATATTTGCTGTTTAATTGTTTGTCTGTGTTGATAAAGGCGCATTCGCCGAAATATCCAGATGTTTTGCTTTGTCTCTTGTGAATAAAATAACGTCACTTTACACTTCTTGTGTGCCTGTTTGTTCGTTGCTTGTTCCAGTCCGTTTCAGTTTTTTTGTTCGTTAGTCAGTTTGTTAGTCATCATGCAATTCTTGCTCACTACCTCATCATCATCATTATTATTATCATTCTAAAATGATCCCAGGAAAATAAACACTGGCTTGGTGATGTGAAATTGCACATACAATAATGAATATCTACGCTTCTGGCTGCGACGCGCTCTCCAGGTGGCAGCAACCCGAATTTCACAGAGACGCCTCTGTGACTATAAAGTACCAAATAAAATTTTTTTTTTTTTTTTTTTTTTTAAATCTCATCAACTTGCAGACGCTGGTGAGGCTGTCCGTCTGTTCATTAAGCCCAACACCCCGTGTTACTAAACACACAGCACCAATGCAAAAAACAAAAAAAGAACCCACTGTTTTCAAAAATGTGAACACAACTTAGCATTGCACGACAGGTACACTTACTTACTCAAAACTCTGATCTCGAAAAAAAAGAACAAAAAAAGGTACTTACAGGGAAACCCATTTAGTACGAGTACGGTTTAAACGAGTACGGTTTAAACGAGAGCCCGTGTTTAACGAGTGGTTTCAAAATTCCCGACCACAAGCCTTCTTTTTCCTTGTTAAATAATTCTGCATACAACGAGCTCGCTACAACGAGCAACTTGCATATAACGTACAATTTATTGACTCCCAAAGTCAAGCTTTTATGCAAAAACTACGCGGTTAGAACGAGAACGCACTTACAACCACACCGCCATCCCAAAGTCAAGCTTTCTTGCACAACTACCTGGCTAGAACGAGAACACACTGACAACAACATCGCCATCTTGACTGACCCCTCGATATGTAAGCGGCATTCTGATTGGCCGATATAACAACTTGGGTGTCTGCAGCGCAAGCAGACGACACTGGACTCACTCTTTGCGCACTGATCTTGTGACTTCCGGGAAATTTTAACTTTCTCTTAAAGCGCGTGTGTGGATTTTATGTTTTTGATGTTATCGTGTGTTAATAAACTGTTTTAAAGTGTATGTAATCGGCATTAAAAACCCTATGGATACAGGATACTGGGCTTACAACCATGCTTTGTTGGGTAAGTGTGTTGTTTCTGTTTTTCTGTCTTTTTCACACTTTACCACCACGCACATCACAGTAGATGTGAGGACCGATTGATAGGTTCGTCAGGGTTGCCAAAATCGATAAAATGGTTTGAACGAGCAATGCTTACGAGTAAATTGGCCCTCTCCCCTGGAATTCGTACTAAACGGGTTTCACTGTACTTACATTCATTACGAGCTACACAAACACTGGAAGGGATGAGGGTGGGTGCGGTGAATTAAAAAAAGAGGTGCGGGGGGTGGGGTGAAGGGGGGAAATGGAAAATATTAGATATTCGTTAATTATGTCCTTACTTTGATTAACCGTCTAAACAGATGGCTCAAAGTTGGGAGGAAGATGTGCAAACCGCAAATTTTCCAAACTTTTTCCGTTACACTTTCCAGAAAGTTTTTCAATTTATTAATAAGCTTCTTATTATTTTAGTGTTTCAATCTATTAATTGAAGGGGGGGGGGGGGGGGGGCAGAGAAAATAGGGGCGGGGGGAGATTGTCAAACTTCGAAATTAGTACAGTCATAGAGGGTTTTTTTCCTAATCTTTATGACAAAGACCCTCCATCAAGAAGGTTTTTGAAAATTAACAATATTCCCTTTCCTCCCCCTCTACCTCCTCAGCGAAACGTTCACAAATGGAGGACAGCCTGATACATAGTAAGTGGCCATAAATTACTCTAAATTCATGCTCAGTGGACAAAGGAAAAAACCCAGACCATTGTGTCTGATTACAGATGAATTTAGAGAAAAATCCCAAGAATCAAAATGAAATAGATTTTTTTTTAACCAGCGACAAAAAAGGGTGAAGAGAGACAAAGTATTTCAACAAAACTCTGTGAGAAGGGCGATAAAAAGTATCTGATTTGGTTATTGTTCTCCAAATTCTCTCCCCTTGTTACTCGTGACATGTTAGTGGAACTACCCCCTTCAAGACTTCACTGCCTTAAGGACTTCGCACACTAGCGTCAAGATCTCGAGATCGCGGCGATTTTTTGCTGCAAGGCGCAGTTTGATGCGCCGCTTGCGTGTGAGAGATTCGCGGTGCGGCAGGATTTTTGATGCGTAGCTGCGCGATTTTTTGTTGCTTGAGAATAGAACCGGCTCTAATTTTGATGCTCAAGATCGCAGAGATCGTGAAACTAGCCAATCACAACGGACGGAAGGACCATAACTCTGATTGAAGAAAAAAAATGGCAGACTTGCTCGAACCCGAAATAAAGCGTCTGACGCTAGAGTAATCTTTCCTTGCTTTCCAAATAAGGAAGTTCGCGCGACAAGAGGCGAAGCGACAAGAGTCGTGTGTGAGAACACCACTGCCTCGCTACAATGTGTGCTGTGATGCAGGCGTCAACGCGTCATGGCATTGCTCTGAGAAACAATTGACGCCTGATGCTAGTGTGCGAAGGCCTTTAGACAAACACCATGACTGGCCTGGGGCTGCCTAGAGAAAAATTATAACACATAAGAAGCGCAACAAAACTCAACGCTGTCAATGATTCGGTTTTAACAACTTTACTGGTTGATCCAAGTTTAATTTTCGCTTCAAAATCGTAGTTACTTGCATTATGATCAGAATCATCAGTCTCTTTATTACGATCACTGTTAATGAAAACATATTGGAGTATTTTCTGAGGCTTGTGTAAGGCCGATTTTTTAAAAACATTTTTACCATTAATATTGAAACAGAATTGCCAAAACATACGTGAAACAAAATCTGGAAAAGTGCTGAAGAGAAATAACTCGAAAAACGTCATTTGGATTGAAAAAACACAACATTGATTTAGACTCAGAAATCGCTGTTCGGAGATTATACTCGGAATTAGGCCCTGACTGGTGTTCGCCTGTTCCGAGTATACTCGGAATTCATCCGGAATGAGCTACTCTACGAGGAAGGCTGAGGAAGAGAAGGCAAGTCAAGTGGGTTTCTAGATCTACAAAGGTGCATTTGAAAAAATGTCGAAAAATTTTGATTTGTAAAGGCCCAGCAAGTGATAAGTCGCCGGGGTTAATTTGCCCGGCAGTGAAAATGTCGACGTTTGACCAGGATCTTACTGATGTATTCCCGCATTGTGGAAGAACATCGCCGGATTGTGCTGTTTTCTCTGTTCCAAGTCAGGGACCTATACGTCCAAGCATCTGTCAGTCAGGGATCTATCTTACTACCAATCTATTTGTCCGTGGATCTCTCTACCTTGGGGATCTATTTGTCATGGATCTACTCCTCTATCATTGGTTGACATCAGCCTGTAGTAGGGGCCAACAGTAACATGAGAGCTGTACAATAGTTGATTTTTCTACAGTCATGGAAAATCATGGTACAGTTTAGTCTCTTGTGATCTATGAATCCATAGATCTATCCGTCCAGAGATCTATTAGGGGATCTATTTGTCTGAGGATCTGTCAGTTAAAGATCTACGAATCCATAGATCAATCTGTCTGGGGATCTATCTGTCTGGGGATATGTCAGTTAAAGATCTACAAATCCATAGATCAATCTGTCTGGGGATCTATCTGTCTGGGGATATGTCAGTTAAAGATCTACAAATCCATAGATCAATCTGTCTGGGGATCTATCTGTCTGGGGATATGTCAGTTAAAGATCTATGAATCCATAGATAGATCTATCTGGGGATCTGTCTGTCTGAGAATCTGTTAGTTAAAGATCTACGAATCCATAGATCGATCTGTCTGGGGATCTATAGCTAAAGATCTACAAATCCATAGATCGATCTGTATGGGGAGATATAGGGGACATATTTGTCTGAGGATCTGTCAGTCAAAGATCTACAAATCCACAGATCTATCTGTCTGGGGAGCTATTAGAGATCTATCTGTCTGAGGATCTGTCAGTTAAAGATCTACAAATCCACAGATCTACCAGTGCAGGGGTCTATCGGCCGACAAAGCGCTGCCCCCTGGTGTCTACTGTTTTCTGTTCCCGCGTTGCACCAGGTCGATCTCGGCTTTGTCTCGTATCTCCTGCAGGCAGTAGTCCTTCAGCAGCTTGCCGTTCTCAAACACCATCACCATCACGTCCTGTAGGACACGTAGGAACAACGTCAGCAACCAGTAACCATAACAACCAATAATAATCATATTGATATTGTCACCATCACGTCCTGTAGGACACATAGGAACAATATCAACAACCAGTCACCATAACAACCAATAATAATCATATTGATATTGTCACCATCACGTCCTGTAGGACACATAGGAACAATATCAACAACCAGTCACCATAACAACCAATAATAATCATATTGATATTGTCACCATCGCATCCTGTAGGACACGTAGGAACAATATCAACAACCAGTAACCATAACAACCAATAATAATCATATTGATATTGTCACCATCGCATCCTGTAGGACACGTAGGAACAATATCAACAACCAGTAACCATAACAACCAATAATAATCATATTGATATTGTCACCATCACATCCTGTGGGACATGTAGGAACAACGTCAACAACCAGGAACAATAATATAAACACCATCCATCCTGTTGGACACGTAGGAACAATATCAACAACCAGTAACCATAACAACCAATAACCAGTAACCATAACAACCAATAATAATCATAATGATATTGTCACATCATGTCCTGTAGGACACGTAGGAACAATATCAACAACCAGTAACCATAACAACCAATAATAATCATAATGATATTGTCACCATCGCATCCTGTAGGACACGTAGGAACAACATCAACAATCAGTGACCATAACAACCAACAACCAGTAACCATAACAACCAATAATAATCATAATGATAATGTCACCATCACGTTCTGTGGGACACGTACAAACAACATCAACAATCAGTGACCATAACAACCAACAACAACCATGTTAACCCCTCGACTGCCAAATGAGGGCTCCCAGGGACCCTCAAATGAGGGTCTATGAAGTAGTTTAAGCAAAAAGGACTGACTCTCTCTCTCTCTCGGATGTTAGTGGAACATAAAGGGATGTAACTCCATGTGCGCTGCATCATCACGATAATTTCCGAAGTGGAATGGGCTCTAACATCTGCGCAGGATCTGAGAGGGCGAAAGAAAAAGAGAATTGCATGCAAGAAGCCCCCCCCCCCTCTGACAACCTATTAACCATCTGCGGCCCCCCCCCCCCCCCCCCCCCGTGGGGATACCAGGGGCTTTTTGTATAAATAGTGCCCCCACCTTCTGGAAGTTCTGTGCTTGTAACTTCCTCTAATCTGTCACTCTCTTTGACTCTGCCTTTTCCCTTTGCTTACTGTCATCTACTAATCTTTCTGCCTTACCGGTCCATTCTCCTGCCCTTTTTTCACGAAACACTTTCAAAAAGATTTCCTCCAGCCGAAGTCGGACTCGCTGGGCCTAACTGTTTCTTAGTTTAGGCGCATAACGGCAGGATGACGCACCTGCACTCATAAGAGACTGTCTGAGCGATCGAAGAAGAAGAAGAAGAAGAACCAGCTGCGAAGCGGAAACTGGTTAATGTTTTCTGGGTTTTCTGATTGTTCCCGACTGTCTGACTATGTGAACACGATAACGTTTGAACGGAAGGACCTAGAAGGCTCACATTTTGCATGCGGATACCGTAAAAACTGGACTATAAGACGCACCTGTATATAAGCCGCATCTCTTAAATTTACATAATATTAGGTATTTATTCACATATAAGCTGCAGCAGTATATAAGCCACAGAGAAAATTATTCAAGGAAAAGAGCAGTAAATTTGCGCACTTATGTGCTGAAAGCAACATAAAAATATAAATTATGCCAGTAGAACATGAGTATTTAAAGATGTTAAACTTTTTAACATGGGATTTGTTTTTAAATTTTTTTTAAAATAAAATTATAACATACTTGTGGCGGTACCATAGCCGATGAGGTTTATATAACCGAGGCGTGGTCACCGCTACAGCTATCTGTATTAATTTTAAAAATCGGGACTTTACTGGTTTCGTACTGCCTCCGGGCATTGCCTCCAGTATTGTTCCCACCATATTTGTATTTACAAATGTCCCATATGTGTCTGATTCAGACCGAGAAGACGTAAAACTCCATTTTCTCTCTCTAACATGGGATTTGAATCTATTAAGTGTCAAATAGCTACAGTGAAGCTAAAGAATATGCTGAAAATGTGTCTTAAAACAGATTCCATAACACTGATTTTTTTTTTATAAACATGAAATTGAAATAATCCACATACAAGCCGCATCAGTCTATAAGCCGCATGGACCAAAGTTAAGGAACAAAGTAGCGGCTTATAGTCCGCATTTTACGGTAGGTATTTCGGATATAAAAAAAAGTTAAAAAAAAAATGAAGGTCATTGGTTCAAAGGTCAAGGTCGTTAGAGCCGAAAATGCTGCCGCGCACCTGCTTTTCTCTAGCTGTCAATAGAGCGTGGACTACAGTTGAGATCCTCGCTGGCGCAGGGGTACACTGTTTGATTGGACTTTAGTTTCAGGGGTGCGCTTGTTCGTTTATAATAATAATAATAATAATAATAATACATAGTATTTATACAGCGCCTTTCTTTAGAATTAACTCAAGGCGCTCACATTCACTGATTCACACGCACTTGGGCTAACATACACATTCATTCGATCATCATCTAACTAATGTGAAAAGTTAGAGAGAGAAAGCTCTTTGAAACGAGTGAGTTTTCATTTGGGTTTTGAAAGCGGGAAGTGCTGAATTGTGACGGAGGTGAACAGGCAAGGAGTTCCAGACAGTGGGGGCGCAAAAACTAAAACTGCGTTGTCCAAAAGACTTTAAATTCACTTTAGGAACTTTCAACAGTTTGGCATGGGAAGATCGGAGTGGGTGAGAAGGAGTGTAAGTTTGGAGAGCACTTGAGAGGTAGGATCTGTTCAAAGTGGCCGGAACGACTCGAAAGAGTTAATTCTCTTCCTCATCATCATCATTATTGTTGTTGTTTTCATCATCATCATTGTCCATGTCTTTTTCTTCTTCTTTATTCTTCAGTCGTTTATTCCTGCGATGTCAATGGACCCGAAAATGATGCTGCCGCGCGGCTGGTTGATCTAACCTCTTCACGCTCTAGTTTTAAAGGTGCACCCAAGCCAATCACGAAACTTGGTCAAAACACTTCTTTTGGCGAAATAAACCTTTTCTTACTTACTCTTTTGGAAAATCAATCTGCGCCCTCTTTTTAATGATTCGTTAAAAGCCTGAATGACAGAAGACCCGCCATTTTTTAAGGGGTGGGGAGGGAGCTATTTCCTTTGTTGTGAGCGAAATCGTTTTGTCATACTGAAACTATAAAATAAAGGCTTGTATTGTGGAAATTTTGTGCAAACGATTTGGCCTAATTAAAGCAACTCAGGCGGCCATTAGAAAAGAGAAGACACGTGCCTTGTCATTCACTGAAAAATCCTGACTTCCAGCACCTCCGCCAAGGAGGAATCGTCGTTTTGATGGTTTGGTTTCTAGGAAACCAGAGCAAAGTGAGTGTCGCAATCTCTGTAAAGTTTTTTTGTCCTAGTGATCTTTCAGAAACAAGTCCACAGAGCTGATTCTAGGATTTTGAAAAAGTGGGGGCGTTCCCCCCCTAAGAATGAAAAAAGGGGGGCAGGTCCAATGGATATGAGGGGAAGGGGGGGGGGGCGATTCAATCTTCGCTAACCATGGCCACTTCTTCAGCCACTCGTCTTGGAACCGGTGTTCCCTCGCACTAGTGCTGTTATCTTCGGGCTGCTTCTCTGAGACTGTTGATGCAGTAGCTGTTTCTGCAACATCTTCTGCACACGCGTTTGGCAGAGGATTTCTTTTTTTTTAATTTGCCGACACAGTCGAAGAGCGTCATTGTCCGCTTCATTTTGAAAAAAAATCAACATGGCGGGTAGGACTCTCGCAACTTCTTGTCGGTAAAACGAGGTGAACGCGATTGGTTGATGTGCACTAACATTGCAAAGGAACCAATGAAATGTTGAGAAATCATTCATTCCTGCTCGATGCTTTCGGTTTGTGCAGTCGACAGATTTAGCAGACGACGAAGGAATTCCCGCAGCGATCGGTAAAAAGTGGGGGGCAGTTCTGCAAATATGCGGGCGTCGGCCCGCGTTTAGACCCGATTATTGCGGGAAGGAACAGATTTGTGGGGGATTGTACCAATCAGCTCCGAGTCCATCCGGGTGACCCTTTAAGAAATGTCATCGACAGACGGACGGGGGGACCCACCTTTTGGGGGTCTCCCATGCCTTCCTGCATCGTGGTGAATTTCCCCTGGCTGCACTCCAGCGTTAGACGGCCCTTTTTGCTCGTCTTCCCGGGGTCTGTGATGGGTTTCTTGAACACGTTCACCTGAGGGAAAATAAATCGTTAACTCATTCGCATCGCAACGATTTGGAATTTTTTGTGTTTTAAAAACACAAATCACTCCAGCCATACGCGCAGACAAAATGTACATAAACAAAATGAGAAATGAAGGAAGATTACGGGGTTTTTACTTCAGGTTTAGACATAGGGAGGTGGTAGATCAGACTTTTACCAACCGCGATAGTAGAGAGCGGATTGGTAATGTATTCACTCGTGTCTGAGGCGGACTATGTTTGTATGTTTGTATCCTCTCTAGCGTTTGAACGGATGGACTTAGGGTGCTCAAATTTTGCATGCGTGTAGGTAGTAGGAAGATCTAGGCCAAGTTCGGTCATGAAGGTTATGGGTCAAAGGTCAAGGTCACTGGAGCGGATTGGTAATGTTTTCACTCGTGTCTGAGGCGGACTATGTTTGTATGTTTGTATCCTCTCTAGCGTTTGAACGGATGGACTTAGGGTGCTCAAATTTTGCATGCGGGTAGGTAGTAGGAAGATCTAGGCCAAGTTCGATAATGAAGGTTATGGGTCAAAGGTCAAGGTCACTGGAGCCGAATAACACTGCCGCGCTGCATCCTCTCTAGCATTTGAACGGATGGACTTAGGGTGCTCAAATTTTGCATGCGGGTAGGTAGTAGGAAGATCTAGGCCAAGTTCGATCATGAAGGTTATGGGTCAAAGGTCAAGGTCACTGGAGCCGAATAACGCTGCTGCGCGGTATCCTCTCTAGCGTTTGAACGGTTGGACTTAGGATGCTCAAATTTTGCATGCGGGTAGGTAATGGAGAGATCTAGCCCAAGTTCGATAATGAAGGTCATGGGTCAAGGTCACTGGAGCCGAAAACGCTGCAGTTTTTGATTTAGCGTCTTAACCGAAAAGGAAGGAAGGGAAAGGAGTGAAGCCGGTCAGTGGTTAGCCTTAGGCCCTTCACAGGTCAAAGTCACTGGAGCCAAATAACGCTGCCGCGCGGTTGGTGATTTAGCGTCTTAACGCTCTAGTTTTTATATGTAGACATTATATACAAAAACTCTCTACACCGATTGGTTGCCTCACAACAAACCACTACAAAAGCAAAGTCAGAAGCAAAATTGTGGTCTAAGGGAGCAAAGCGAGTTTAGAAGTGACCAAGGTATGAAAGTTTTTTATGCTTTCAATACCAAATACTATACACGTCAATTGTGGACGGTTCTCTCCCTTAGCGAGCAGTATCTTTCTTTTTTAATTTTCTTCGTTGTCAGAAAACAAGGTGTAAGCAATCCCAATGTGAGCTTATTCTTCAATCTTAATAATAATAATGATGAAAATTTATATAGCACCCATCCTACTATGTAGGCTACAGGGCGCTTTACACAGAATATTGAAACATAGAATAAAAACATTAAACAGAATAATGTGAGCAGCAAGTGCAGATAACAATCAATAACATTAAAAACAACAACTACTACTACTTCTTTTCTCTAATAAATCCATTTTCATTCGTTTGGTCGTTCATTTATTTTCTCCTCACCTCCTCAGCGCTCCTTTTCCTTTTCGGCCCCATCAGTTTGGAATTCCTTGCCACGCCAAATTCGCCATATCCAGTCTTC
Organism: Phymorhynchus buccinoides; assembly: GCA_017654935.2. Taxonomy (NCBI): domain Eukaryota; kingdom Metazoa; phylum Mollusca; class Gastropoda; order Neogastropoda; family Raphitomidae; genus Phymorhynchus; species Phymorhynchus buccinoides. Next base: position 50,269,238 of record CM065696.1, on the reverse strand, counting down.
ACCATCTTTCAAAACAGCTCTCGAAACCTACTTATTCAAACTACACCACAACCTCTAGGCCATATTACTTCTTGATTCCCTGTCCAGCCATTGCAGCAGAGTTCAGAACAGTATCGCATAGCGTTCAATGTTTCAAGTTCACCTCACCTCTTTTCCCCCCGATGACGGCATGGCAACACTTGCAGCACACTTCTGCATGTCCCTGTCCAGTCGCCGTAAGAGAGCCCTCACTTGTTCACAACAGTACTGCATAGTATTAGGTACTTTATACTTTATAGTCACAGAGGTGTCTCTGTGAAATTCGGGTTACTCCCACCTGGAGAGCGCGTCGCAGCCAGAGGCGCACCACCCAATTTTTTTTGCATGCAATTTTTGTGTGACCAATGAGGAAAGAAGGGGGGAGGGGGGGTAAATTTTGACCAAAATGACATATTTTTCGTTGCCACTGGGTTTAACGTGCACTAAAGTGCACAGGCACATGGGACCTCGGTTTAACGCCTCATCCGAAAAGACTCCACGTTCAGACCCGTTCAGGCCTAGTGCAAAAGTGAGAGGGGGGGAAAAAAATCCCCTGTACCCAGCTTCGAACTCGGGGGTTTACTTGACACGAGCGCGAACGCGCTACGTCTGTGCTACTCTACTACACCTCTGCCACTCTAGTATTGCATTGTTCAATGTTTGAAGTTGTTCTCCTCACCTCTTTGCCCCTCAATGACGGCATGGCTACACTTGTAGGTGCACTTCTGCGCGTCCCTGTCCAGCCATTGTAAGAGAGCCCTCGCTTGTTCACAACAGCATTGCGTAGTACTGAAGGCGGAAGTGGTGGTGGGTTGCATGATGAGTGAGCAAGATAGGGGAGAGCGGATGAATGATTGGGTGTGGTGTGAGAGCTACATAGTCTATTTGTTAATGTAAATTTATGTTTCATACTTTTATTTAATATTTTTATTTTTACACGGTGGAAGACAAGTTTCCATGTGCGTTGTACAATGCCAATGGACAATAAAGAAACTTATGACATGACTTATGTATTACTCAACGCTTCAAGTCGTTCTCCTCACCTCTTTCCCCCCGATGACGGCGTAGCTGCACTTGTAGGCGCACATCTGCGCGTCCCTGTCCAGCCATTGCAGCAGAGTTCAGAACAGCGAGTTCAGAACAGTACCGCATAGCATCGCATCGTTGTAGCGTTCAATGTTTCAAGTTCTTCTCACCTCTTTGCCCCCGATGACGGCATGGCTACACTTGTAGCACACTTCTGCGCGTCCCTGTACAGTCGCCGTAAGAGAGCATACACTTGTTCACAACAGGATTGCGTAGTACAGTGGAACCTCCCTTATAAGACCTTAAAAAAACATCCAAAATGAGGTCTTATAAGGGAGGTCAATTTAATACTTACAAAGAAGGGCAATGTCTCAGAGAAGTAGGTCTTATAAGGGAGAGAGTCTTATAATGGGAGGCAGGGCTCCCAATCGTCCTGCAATACAAGGGGTCCCAGGGACTCCTTCACTTACAGCATAGAGGGTCCTAGAGGCAGGGTCCCAGTGGCATAGCGAATGCTAAAAATAATTTTTCTAGTGCACCCCTGGGACCCCCTGCACATTCTTTTAGAGGGTCCTGTAGAATTTTAGTGCTTCATAGACCCCCAAATGGGGGTCCCTGGGAGCCCTGGGATGGTCTTATAAGGGAGGTTCAACTGTACTGCATTACTCAACGCTTCAAGTTCTCCTCACCTCCTTCCCCCCGATGACGGTGTAGCTGCACTTGTAGGCGCACTTCTGCGTGTCCCGGTCCAGCCGCTGCAGCAGCGCCCCCCCGCTGCCGAAGGTGAGGTTGTCCACGCTCCACTGGCTGCTCTTCATGTTGTCCATGATGGCCTTGAGCGTGTCATAGCTGATCCCGTCCCCCTGGATCACGCGGATGTAGGGCGGCAGCAGCTTGTGCCCCTTACCGTTCAGCGTGAACCCGAACTTGTCGCCCAGGATGTTCAGCACCTGATAAAAAAAAAATTGTATTTGGTATATTCTAGTCACAGAGACTTATCTCTGTGAAACTTGGGCTGCTCTCCCCTGGAGAGCGCATCACCGCAAGCACAGCGCCTACTCATTTTTGTGTGTTTTTTTGTTGGGGGTGGGGGGGCACACTTGGAAAACCTAGCTATCAATTTGGCCATAATACCAGGCAGCGGGATTTCTCCCTGCTCTTACCGACTTTCAACTGCCGTGGGATTTTTACGTGCATAAAGCGCACGGGTCAGACTGGACGTTCAGTTTGATTTTCCTGTCAAACTAGAAAGAAAGGGCGAGGCCGGGATTCGAACCCGGGTCACTCACGCTGCAGTCACGCATTACATTTGGCAGGCGAACGTCTTAACCACTCTGCCACCCTTCTCTGCAAAGGCACGTACAAGTCGGATCTGAATGTGATGCGATTTTGACGACGCGAGTTGTGATTCACGCGAAATTCGTGTCTTGGGTCTACTCGAGTATCGTGAGCGAAAATGTGCAGAATCGGAACGGTTCTATACGGAAGTATTTCGTGCGAATCGTGACTCACGTGACCCGGTCGCATCGCATCCCCATACAATTTTACGCGTGTGTGGCCGCCGGCTTCAGCGTGAGGGAAGTGGGGTTTGGTGGGTGGGTGTTGGGGAGGGGGGGGGGAGGGGTAATGTTCCAAGCGCCTAGAGCTTAAAGGTGAAGCGCTATATACATTTTATTAAATAAATAAATAATGTGTGCGTGTGTACGTGTTACCTCAGCAGTTTCTAGCCTTTATCTTTCTCAGCGAAGCCGGATTTGTCGCCACTAATGTTCAGCACCTAAACACAAATGGATAAGTTGCGTGTATGTGTGTCACTCTGTGTGTGGAAGGGGGGGGAGGAGAAAGGGGGGGGGGATATGCGTGTGCATTTCTGCAGTAGCTTGTTCCCTTTGCTGTTTACCGTGAAGCTGAATTTGTCACCAAGGATGCTCAGCGCCTAAAAAGATACATGGATTAGTATGTGGGGAGAGGGGTTGTGGCGCGTGTGTGTGCGAGTATGTGTGTGTGTGTGTGTTGTGTGTGTCTGTGTGCATGGGTGTGGGTGTCCATCTAGGTTTTGTGCATCCATGCCTTACGTGTGTGTGTGTGTGCGAGTATGTTGTGTGTGTGTGTGTTGTGTGTGTCTGTGTGCAAGGGTGTGGGTGTCCATCTGGGTTTTGTGCATCCATGCCTTATGTGTGTGTTGTCTGTATGTGTCTGTGTATTTGTGTGCGTGTATAATAATGCATACATGCATTTCTGTTGTCTCCTTTATGTTCACAGAACACTTTACAGGGTTCGTACAGAATTTTGGAAATAAAAATCCATATTTTTTCCAGACCATTTCTGCAACTTTCCCATACCAAAAAGAGGCCAGATGCACTCACCTCTCAGATGATGTCTGCGGCCTATAAAAGTCACGCATTGTCATTGCCGGGGCCGAACTCATAAAAAATTAAAAAAAATTAAATATTAAAAAAACAAACTTTTCGTCTTTTGCCGGGGCCGACTTGCTCTGTTTTGCCGCTTTCTCCAGCTGCTGGTGCTTCTTGCCTTCAGCATGGCATTTTAGTGCCCCCACACCCATGTTCCGAACATCAAAGTCCTTTGCGCACAGTAAGCACCGCGCTTTGTACTTCGACCCATCAGATCCAATCCTTCGCTAGGCCTATGTTCCAGCCACGTTTGGCTAAACACGCACTTGACTGCACTTCCAACAAGAGAAAACAAAATCGACTTCCGGCGCATGCGTATTGCGTACAAGGGACGTCACTTCGCTGGCCAAGAAAGAAAAGTTCGTCTGCTCACCATGGCACTCACTCGTCAAGTATGCATGCTGTGGTAGCGTTGTTATTATCATGTAAAATCAAAGTGAGATTCTCTTTGTCTTCAGTGAGAAAACAAATTGCCTGTCGCTGTGAACTGTGCCAGACTGAAAAATTCAAGACTTTTCCAGACTCAGGCAACCAAAGTTGATAATTCCATGCTTTTCCAGGCCTGGAAACCATTTTTCCATTTTCCAAGACTTTTCCTGACTTTAAAGACTGTACGAACCCTGACTTTAAACACCCCCCACCCCCCCATTACCTTAACAACGACTTCAGGAGGATAGCCGGAGTCTGGTCGCACCACCAGTGTGCCACCACCGGCTTTCCCCCTCTTGACGATGACATCCTTCAGCTGCTGACCCCACACGTTCTGACAGGCGTTCCACAGGTCGTAGCTGTCGCTCACCACGGCAACCAGCCCCGTCGGGAACTTGGTCAGCATGTTCCGAAAACCCTCGCACTCCCCCGAGCGACCCCACGTGGTGATGGTGCTGAAGTTTAAACCCACAGCCGGCATATATAAAGCATTCACGTTCTTCTTTCCTTGTTGCCCGAGCCACTGCGAGGCAGAACTTCGCAGCGACTAGGCTAGCAGTGTACATGGGTGCAACTCCCCAAATGAAAAAAACTGAAAGGCAGGGATCCAGGGACAAGGCACGGCATAAGGGCAGGGGGGGGGGGGGGGCAACTTAAGAGAGGGAGATATAATGAGACAGACAATACAGTTAAAATGATAGACAGAGACAGCTTAAGTCTGATAGGCCTTGTAAAATTATTACAATGCCTTTGTAAACTTCCAAGATAGAACAACCAAGTTCAAAATGGCCCAAATCGCTCGTGGTCAAATTTTCTTTTTTTCCCCTGATGAAGTTCAGTTTCTGGTAAAATTAAAAATACTGAAATCAGTGTAAAACTGAAAGAGTAGCAGCCATGCAGTCTATACCCGATCCCTGGGATCGGTTATTTTCCCTTCAAGGAACAGGCATCAGAATAGTCTGAAGTCCAATCCTCTGAAAACCGCAGTAAAAGGGACATCAAGAACCCAGACTACAGAGGCACGACGCTGAAATGAGATCCCAGCACCACCAAAAAGGCTTAAATATAGTGAAAAATCACTTTAAAATGCTATTTAACAGAAACGATAGCACTGAATAAAAAGGCAAAACCTCTGACAAAAGAAGCCAATCCTCTGTCAGAAATTCTTAATCCTCTGAAATCCTGATCCTCTGACAATTCTGATGCCTGAAGAAAGGAAAGAAAAAAAAGAAACAAAGAGGCAAAGCCTTCAAGGCTCACTCCGGGGGGATAATGACTTTGAGATGGAGGGTCGTAAACATGAGGGAGGTTGTTTAAAGTACAAATGAAACTATCGTTGATGGATATAACTAAAATAAAAATAATAAAAAATTAAAAAGTGCCTTTGCCAAGAATTGGATCCGGAACCATTGGCATGAGAGACAGAAGCTCTACGCAATGAGCTATCGAGGCTTTCACTGTGGAATACTTTCTTAACTCATGTTGCCTGTTGAATACTCTCTAACCCACTAATCTAAAATGTTATCTGTTTACAGTGTTGTTTTAAGTATTTAATTATCAAAATCATTAATGTTTGAAAGCTTGCAAAGACTGCATATATTGTGTGCATAGTTTGAACAATGTACGCCTTCTATTTCCCGAGAAAATGCCAACGTTAAAGTTTGGAGACACACACACACACAACCGAACAACTATCATACTATAGGCATTGCAAGAGTGAGCCAACAGGGTTAGTGCCTGCGCTCGTGGTATGACACACGCTCTGAAAGCTGAAAAGCAGTTCCGAAATTTCACGGAGACTTGACAGCGACTAGCTTCGGTCCAAAGACCAGAATATGCGTCGATGAAATTCACAAACCTTATATCACGATTGAGAAAAATGGAGACAAAAAAAGGTTTAAGAGTTAACCGCGTTTACCACAATTTATCAACTATGATGACTATGTTGTTCGAGACATTGCAAGTTTAGTCCTGCATTTTGTTAACATTAGAGAATGAAATAGTGAGGCCAAGAAAGGAAATAACGAAATTGAACAAAGGGGGAAACTCTCTTTCTAATTAACTCCCCTCCTTTTGTTCAATTTTGTTAACATTACTTTTTAATGTTTTAGATATATGAAAAAATTACGAAGATACGAGATTTTTGTCCTTAAGTATCATCTGAATTTGGGACTTAGAGTTTTTCTTCTATTTACACAACCTCATTTACCCCAGATAGAAAGTCGTTAGAGATACAAGCTTTGGGTGGAATGTGGCGGGAAAAATTAGAGAGCTGACTATGCATCTAACTCAAACCCCCCAAAAAATTGAGATATGAGGTTTATGAATTTCACCGACGAATTATACCAAATACCAAACTATTGGTATCGACATTGTTGTAGTCACCATTATTGAGACTAGAAAAAAAATTCATTATTACCATTATCCTCTTTATCACCACCACCACCAGGCAGAGTGGCACAGAGGTCACGCGATCGCTTCGTGTCAAGTAAACCCAAGTTCGAACCTGGGTACAGGGGATTTTTCCTCTCACTTTGCACTAGGCCTTACGGTCTGAACATGGAGACTTTCGGATGAGACGATAAACCAAGGTCCTGTGTGCACATGCACTTAGCACACGCTAAACCCAGTGGCAACGAAAAAGTTGTCATTTGGTCAAAAATACCCCCCCCCCCCCCCCCCCCCCTTCCTTCCTTATCAATCACACAAAAATCGCATGCAAAAAAAAAAAAAAAAAGGGTGGCGCACCTCTGGCTGCGACGCTCACTCCAGGTGGGAGCAACCCGAATTTCACAGAGATGCCTCTGTGACTATGTACTTAATAATAAAAATAATAAATAACCATCATCATCAGAATAGTTCAACAAATTTTTTAACCCTTTCGTACTCGCCCTCACGACCCTCATCGTGATTAAGCTGAAAATGATTGGTGACATTATCGTTAGTTGTCATCGTCGTTGACATCATCATAATCTTCTTCTTCATCATTGTCATTACAGTGGAACCTCCCTTATAAGACTCCCTCCCACATAAGACCTACTTCTCTGAGACATTGCCCTTCTTTGTAAGTACAGTGGAACATCCCTTTTAAGATCTTCAAAAATCATCCAAAATGAGGTCTTATAAGGGAGGTCTTTAAGGGAGGTAATTTTAATGCTTACAAAGAAGGGCAATGTCTCAGAGAAGTAGGTCATGTGGGAGGGAGTCTTATAATGGGAGGTCTTATAAGGGAGGTTCCACTGTATTAAAATTACCTCCCTTATAAGACACCTCCCTAATAACGCACACACACACACACACACAAGCAAACACACATACGCACACAACAACAAAAAACACATTTAAACACACACACACACACTCACACATGCACACACACCTACCTATGCTCAGCAGCTGGTATGGAGGTTCCTGCCATAGCACAGTCGTAATAGGCCCTGGCAGTCATGATAGCCGCTATATTGTCCGTGCCCTCAAAATTCACCAGATGGGCCACCCCTCCTATCCCTGCAGCCTGAGAATGACAAAGCATAAACTACTGAAAGGATTGCCATTAAAATGTCGCCATATTGTCTGTGCCCTCAAAATTCACCAGATGGGCCACCCCTCCTATCCCTGCAGCCTGAGAATGACAAAGCATAAACTACTGAAAGGATTGCCATTAAAATGTCGCCATATTGTCTGTGCCCTCAAAATTCACCAGATGGGCCACCCCTCCTATCCCTGCAGCCTGAGAATGACAAAGCATAAACTACTGAAAGGATTGCCATTAAAATGTCGCCATATTGTCAGTGCCCTCAAAATTCACCAGATGGGCCACCCCTCCAATCCCTGCAGCCTGAGAATGACAAAGCATAAACTACTGAAAGGATTGCCATATCAGTGGTAATAGCTGCTATTTTGTCAGTTCCCTCAAAATTCACCAGATGGGCCACCCCTCCTATCCCTGCAGCCTGTGAATGACAAAGCATAAACTACTGAAAGGATTGCCATATCAGTGGTAATAGCTGCTATTTTGTCAGTGGTGATAGCCGCTAGTCAGTTCCCTCAAAATTCACCGGATGGGCCACCCCTCCTATCCCTGCTGCCTGAGAATGACAAAGCATAAACTACTGAAAGGATTGCCATCAAAATGTCATATCAGTGGTAATAGCAGCTATAGTGTCCGTGCCCTCAAAATTCACCAAATGGGCCACCCCTCTGAAGCCTGTGACAACGCATAAACTACTGAAAAGATTGCCATTAAAATGTCATATCAGTGGTAATAGCAACTATAGTGTCCGTGCCCTCAAAATTCACCAAATAGGCCACCCCTCTGAAGCCTGTGACAACGCAGAAACTACTGAAAAGATTGCCATAACTATGCGCCACTCCTGTATCAGTGCCTGCAATATGTAAACAACGGCCTAAACTACTGAAAAGATTGCCATAGCTATGTGCCACTCCCGTATCAGTGCCTGCAATATGCAAACAACGGCCTAAACTACTGAAAGGGTTACCATCACTATTCCCTGGCTTGGTGATAGCAGCAACAATCTGTGCCTTCTCTACACCGACTGGTCTCCCCACAACAAACCACTACAAAAGCAAAGTCAGAGGCAAAATTGTGATCTAAGGGAGCGAAGCGAGTTCAGAAGTGACCAAGGTATGGCGTGCAGATTTACTTCCCTTGAAGCAAATGCATCAAATTGACAGTTATCTAGTAATTCCGGACATATATTTGCCAGAACGATTTGAATGAGTTAATCAACCAATTAATTAATTAAATAAGTAAACTGCCTCGCCAACCTCGACAGAGGTGGATCCCCTGAAGCCGAAGTCGTGCAGTTTTAAGGGCAGGTCCTTCAGAGTGTCGGACGTTTCGTTCAAATACTCCGCGATGATCGTCTTCTGCTGTCGAGAGTTGGTGGCCACGGTCATCGGGTACCACACCTGCACCAGCAACGTCTGAAAAACACACACATTGGGGTTTTGTTACAGTGGGGTTTTGATTACCCCCTGGGACCAGATAGGTAGTGGGGCAACCATCCCCAACCCAGTGGGTAGCAGGTGGCGGATAGCGACACAGCCTTCAGGTATGGAGGCTAGCAGTGACATAAGCCATGCTCAGTGGGACCAGACTACCTCCAGATAGGTAGTGGGGCAACCATCCCCAACCCAGCGGGTAGCAGGTGGCGGATAGCGACACGGCCTTCAGATATGGAGGCTAGCAGCGACATAAGCCATGCTCGACAGGACGAATAAGCTGCTCCGGACCAACTGGCTGGTGTACCTAGGCTCCCTTGCCTAGCAGGACGGGGCGGGGCAACAGGCGGCACTGTTGCCTCCACTGAAAACACCAGTGAATTTCCCCATATGTCCTATGACGGGTACATCAAACGCGGGTAAGAGCCGCGTCAAAAGCTCTAGCTATGGGGTGGGATCCTCGGTAAACAATCCCCCCTGTGCTCACAGGGTTGGACTCTTCAGTCTTGAGCTAAGGGAGAAGCTTTCCTACAGAAAACTTGATCCAGCCTGCCGAAGACGGAGTGTGTCAGCTACGGCGCAGACTGGAGATACATCAGGACACACACGTATCAACGATTATGGATCGACCACTGAAGAAGAAGAAGAAGTTTACCTCTATTTTGCAAATTTGTAATTTCTGAAACAAAAAATAGTAATTTTGAGAAGAAAAAAAAACTAATCCAATGCGCGGCCGATTCTTTTTCTTCACAAAACCCGATTACCAAGAAATCTATTTGTAATTACACAATTATATGCAAGCAATAGTGCACTGGGAGACATTTAAAAACATTTTTTAAACCATGTATCTGCCTTTTCTTTGGTGTCTTTCCATCAGATTTTGGATCATTTGACCTAGAACTCTCACCACGCGGTCGCTTTGACGCCATCTTGAAACAGAATGAAAAGAAATTGATGCGCGTTGTATGCTGGGAACCGGAATAACTTTTCACCGCATTGTTTCAAAAGCATCGCTTGCTGATACAACTGTAGTGGGTTTGGTTTTTTAAAGGATTTGTGTGTGTGTGTTTTTTCCGTCGCCGTAATGATCGTAATTTGACTTTTGTTTCGTAAAAATTACGGCATAATCGTCAAGGTAAACAGGTCTGTTAGCATCTTCAGTGCTTGCAATGCACAAACATGTCTACCAAAACGCCCGAGTACTTGCCACCCATCTGAAATATTATATGTCTACACTCCGTTGTACACTCATTCACAGCCTAACAGGAAACACAGATTTACAGTGTGAGAGGGTTCGCCCAGTAGGTCGTTTCGGCGATTTTGGTATCTATGGTGTGCAACCACATGGTCACATATAAATCTTAGATTTGGTAAAACTAATTCTAACAAATAATAAATAAATTTAAAGTATTACTATAAAATTTAATTAGTAAATTTATAGATAAAGCTATTTTACAATTTAGAATTTTTGTAGTTTGTTCAGAAATTTAATAATCCAATTTAGAAAAAATAGAATTATAATTTTGTAGGCACAGAGATCACGTGATGTATTCAAAAATGAAAACAACTCAGTGCTGACAGCAGCTGGTCACTGATTCAAGAGTTGTCAGTCACCTTTCAGTCTGCTAGAAGCAGTTTGCTGTTTTGGGAGCCCACTGCTTGTCATAGCGTGCAAAGTGTACAATAAATAAAGATAGCAAACCAAGACTGGAGTCCTGACTGATCCGAGAAGTGGATGAGTAGAACCCCTACATTGATCACCCTAAACCCCATTTCCGCACCCTGTTACAACAGAGTACTGTATTTTTCGGATTATAAGGTGTACCTCGTTATAACTAAGGCGTGACCCCCCAAATTTGACACAAAGTTCAGATTTTGTTATTATATTTCCTTGCTATATTATCAGTCACATTATAAGGCGCAGAGGTCTCAGTACATGTATCGCCTTATAGTCTGAAAAATATGGTAGTCCAAATACGTGGCACTAAAAAGTTTATCTCCAACAAAGATTTTTGTTCTTGGATTTTGCTGCTGTTCTCTTCATAAATTTTTCTTCCCCTCCTTGCATTATACAGTGGCGTAGGAACGTTTTCAAGCCAGGGGGGGCAGGATTGCCAACAAGGGGGGGGGGGGGGGGGGGGGGGGGGGCGCAAGCGCACGGACAAGACGACTGGATGGATAGGTTAAATTACATGACTTAGTAAATCCTACAAAAATACTTTATTATTGTTATTTTTAAACATAATCAATTATATCAAAAAATCTATGAATGAAATAAAACATGATGTGAATTGAAAGGAGACAACAAAAAAGCATAAAAATACAACCATGTTTGGGGCGGATCAGCCAGTCATGGAAGAGGGGAGGAGGTAGCTCCAAGTGGTCAGTTGGGGTGGGGTGATGGGTCTGGGAGCTGATGATAATTTGAATGTTAAAGATGCAATCAAGGCTTCTCGTGAGAGAATAACTGTAGCATGGAACTACAATTTGTCTTCCTCTTTTTCTTTCCATTTTTTGTCTGAGGGGGTGGAACCCCTGTAACCCCCCTCAAATCCATCTTTGATGCAGTACCAAGTCCCATGTGTAGTGAATGGGCTGAGACTATTAACTCTTTCGTTTCCTTGTGTCCTTTTTTTTTTTATTTGCCTTTATAAATTTGGGGGGGGGGGGGGGGGGCGCAGAGAGATACGTCTGCCCCCCCCCCCCCCCCCCCCCCCCATTCCTACGCCAGTGTTATAAACTAATTTTGATTTTTAGCAATCATCATCAGTAGGGATGAGATGCCAAAGGATTTCATAGAAACTGATTCAATTAAATGTGTGTGTGTGTGTGTGTGTGTGTGTGTGTGTGTGTGTGTGTGTGTGTGTGTGTGCGAATGTGCGAATGTGCGTGTGTGAGTGAGTGAGTGAGTGTGTGTGGGTGGTGTGTATGTGGGCATGCATGCGTGCGTGTGTGCATGTCAGTGAGTGTGTCCGTGTGTGTGCGCGTACGTGTGTGGGTGCGTGCGTGCGCTTGTGTGCATGCGCGCGTGCATACGTGCATGTGTGTGCGCCAGAAGAATGAATTTGAGTTTGCATGCAAGTGCAACATACACGTACACCTGCATACAACTGTGTACGTGCATGCGTGTGCACGTCCACGCATCACTGCACCTCAAAGTAGTTGGTGAGCCAGTAGCACTTGGGGTCGGTGTTCTCCACGGTGAACAGAACGTTCTTCACCGGCACCACTGTTCCCTCCGGCACCGCCTTGATCCGCAGGGGGAGGTGACCCTTGTGATGCTGATGCGACAGGCAGAGAGCAAATCATCATCGTTATCATCATCACCATCATCATCAACGTTATCATCATCATCAATATAATCGACATCATCATCACCATCATCATCAAATGTTAACATCGTTATAATCATTGTTAACACCATCATCATTATCGTAATCATGATCATCATCACCATCATTTTTATCACCATCATCATCGTTATCGTCATCAGCATAATCGACATCATCATCAATATCACCATCATCATTGCTAACACCATCATCATTGCTATTATACTCATCATCACCATCATCACAACAGAATGAATTATTTTTAGAATTTGCAATGCTACTGCCTCTAGGACCCTTTATACTGTAAGGGAAGGAGTCCCTGGGACCCCTTGTTTTGCGGGGCGATTGGGAGTCCTGTTATCATCTTGCTTTACATCATCTTCATCATCATTGTAACCATCATCATCATTATTATAACATCCTTACTGTTATCATCATCATCTATCATCGTCATTGTCGTCCTCATCATCATCATCACAGCCACAAACATCATCATCTTCATCTTCATCATCATCATCATTATTATCATCATCATCATCGTCGTCATCACCTTCATCATCATTGTAACCATTCTCATCCTCATTATAACATCCTTAATGTTATTGTCATCATCATCATTGTCGTCCTCTTCATCATCATCACAGCTACAAACATCATCATCTTCATCATCATCATTATCATCATCATCATCGTCATCACCTTCATCATCATTGTAACCATTCTCATCCTCATTATAACATCCTTACTGTTATCGTCATTATCATCGTCATTGTCGTCCTCTTCATCATCATCACAGCCACAAACATCATCTTCATCATCATCATCATTATCATCATCATCGTCGTCATCACCTTCATCATCATTGTAACCATTCTCATCCTCATTATAACATCCTTAATGTTATTGTCATCATCATCATTGTCGTCCTCTTCATCATCATCACAGCCACAAACATCATCATCATCATCATCATCATCATCATCATCATCATCATCGTCGTCATCACCTTCATCATCACTGTAACCATTCTCATCCTCATTATAACATCCTTAATGTTATTGTCATCATCATCATTGTCGTCCTCTTCATCATCATCACAGCCACAAACATCATCATCTTCATCATCATTATCATCATCATCGTCGTCATCACCTTCATCATCATTGTAACCATTCTCATCCTCATTATAACATCCTTAATGTTATTGTCATCATCATCATTGTCGTCCTCTTCATCATCATCACAGTCACACAAATCATCATCTTCATCATCATCATCATAATCATCATCATCATCGTCATCACCTTCATCATCATTGTAACCATTCTCATCCTCATTATAACATCCTTAATGTTATCGTCATCATCATCATTGTCGTCCTCTTCATCATCATCACAGCTACAAACATCATCATCATCATCGTCGTCGTCCCAAACTTTCCACCCACACAACACACAACCAGACCTGTTTACCCCCTACACAAGTCTTGAGTAGTCTGGATAGCTAAAATGAGTAGCTTTGGCTCAAAATGTCTAGCTTTATTCATTAAACCATCAA
>CM065696.1:50245497-50250497 GCA_017654935.2 Phymorhynchus buccinoides | reverse complement strand
TGGACGACCCCCCCCGCCCCCTCTCCACGAGTCTCTCCCCGTGGGGATACTGGTGTGTGTGTGTGTGTGTGTGTGTGTGTGTGCATGTGCGTGTGCGTGTGTGTTTCGTACAAATAGTTCCCCCACCTTCTGGAAGTTCTGTGATTGTAACTTCCTCTAATCTGCCACTCTATTTGACTCTGCCCTTTTCCTTTGCTTTCTATCATCTACTATCTTTCTGACGTATTGGTCTATTCTCCTGCCTTTTTTTTTTTTGTGGTGGGGTGGTGGGGGTGGGGTGTGTGCCTGTCTGTGTGTGTCTATGTGAGTTTAATCTTACGATACCATTTCATATCTAATGTTGTTCTTGTTGTCTTGTAGTTGTAATGAAAAAACAACCTCTTTGATGATTAGCTATACATGTGTAAAACTGCTTTCAATGAGTAATTTTTATTGAATTAAGCTTGAAAAACTGATTGCTTCTTTATTTTATTTTATTTTCATCCTGTTGTTTATAATGGGCTACCTTTTCTTACGTTTGCGCTTGCTTCACTATATGCATATGTTGATGGGATGAAAGAGTGAGTGAAAGCAGGAATTGTGGAATGAATGAAGAGAAGGAATTAAAATTATTGAATACAAAAAAACTAAATCTTTCTGTGAGTGACGTCAAACCGCATCTTATCGAAGAAAAGACGTCGTGAGCGAGACACAATGGCCGGCCAATTTCAGCTGGCAGATCTGCGATTTTTTTTTATAGAAATAAATGTGTGAGTGCTCTTTATTATTTTTAATGTGACACAAAAGGTAAGTAATAGCGATAGTTTTCAGTCTGTGCTTATCGATATTATAAAACCATGCTGTGGCGTTTTTGCATGCGAATAGAGCACCTGAATCCCCTTTAACACCGCCCTAATGAAGTTGCGTGCCTATTTACGCCTGGGTAGAGTGAGAAAAATAGTAAGAAAATGTACAGTGAAAATTGCTTAAGTCAAAATTGGAGCCTGGACTGAAATTTCATTTTGAGATAGCCAATATTTTGAGTCAAAAAGACCTTTTAGCATAAAGATTATTATACTGGGAGCAGTGGGACCAGAAAATTATTGTGAGTCACCCAGTGCTTTGGAGTTATCTGTTTTTGAGTTAGCAGGGTCGAGTTTCTCTAGATAACGGTCGCCGCGCGAATAACGCTTACGCCAAATGGGGCCTAAGAAACACTTTAGAAAACGTTTGCGGAAGAATATTACAAGCTCTTGTCTGATTGTTCAATTTTTTTACATTATTTTAACCAAACTTTAATGGACCAATCAACAACAAGAAATGTATTCACCCCATGCTAGTCACGTGATAGTTCGCCAAGAGATACTTTGGGAGTAGCCACAAAGCGTTTTTGGCAAACGTCGGCGATAGAGGTATTTCTTAGTACCGTTTTTGCCGATTTGTGCTCACGCTACGTAACGTTAGCCCTTGTGAAACGGCCCCCTGGAATCCACTGTATTTCTTCAATGGATGCAAACCTGAGTCAAATGTGATTTGAACTATCAACCTTTGGAACGTGACCATGGCATCTCCAAGTCCTACATTCAACTTCAACTATGCACACACATCAGTACAGTAGAACCTCCCTTATAAGACCTCCCTTATAAGACTCCCTCCCATGTAAGATCTACTTCTCTGAAACATTGCCCTTCTTTGTAATTGTAAGTATTAAAATTACCTCCTTAACAAGACCCCTCCCTTATAAGACCTAATTTTGGATGATTTGTGAAGGTCTTATAAGGAGGTTCCACTGCACAGCAATGGCTGCCCGACTGTCTGGGGCAGATAATCATAAGTGTCGGGGAGATGGCTAGCTTGACGAGCTTGACAAATGAAAAATATCTCTCCAGAAAGGTGTGTTTTTTATCAACAATAACAAATATTACCGTGGAAGTCGAAAACTACGCCTTGCGGGGCAGCCTGACCTTTCAAAAGCATCATTTCCGGCCAAACCCGAATGCCATATATGTTGTATCGAGCAAGATGATTGGCTGAAGATAAAGCACTATCCAATCAAAATGAAGCATACTTATCCGGTCGCTTGTTTAGCAAACACTATCCAATCAAAATGAAGCATACTTATCCGGTCGCTTGTTTAGCAAACGGCAGACAAATGATCATTAACTCTAATAACTGTGATGCAAATTCATACCCTTTGGAAAAGAAATAAAAACACGTATCGGGTAGGTGGGTTAACCCTTTCACCGCCAGCCAGTTTGTAACCAAAAAATACCAATAAAATTAACTTAAAATTTATCGGCAATACTGAGAATTCCTCTGTGACGAGTATAACATTAGGCCGATCCATACCTCCCAAAATTAAGATACCGCCACTTTTGGGACCAGGAAAAATATGGCCGATAAAGCGAATTGGCCGATAAAACGAACATCGAGATACTGTATGATGCAATTATGCAAGTCAAAAGCAATGACGTCAAAATTAAATGTTGCATTTCACATTCAAATTCTTTCCCTTTTTGTGATGTGTGTGTGTGTGTGTGTTTATTAATCCTACAACTTGACAGAAGCACGAGTAAAAGACAATGATTTTGTTTTCTTGAGTGATTTTAACGCCATGCAGGGTCTTTCAATTGACAACAGCTCACCTTCCAACTTCACACTCAACCATGTAAACGTCAAAAGCGTGTTGTCAGGTTGTCTGCCTCTGTTGTTCTCCCTCTCAAAAAGGGGTAAAGAGGAAAAATTAGAGAGAAAAAGTGGCCAATAAAGCGAAATTGAAGATTTCAGCTTTGGCCGTAAAAACGAACAAAATAACACATGCTTAAGAAGAAAAAATTCCGTTCTAGAGGAAATTGGCCGATTAAGCGGCTTTGGCCGATTATCCGATGGCCAATTAAACGGATTCCACTGTAATAGGGTCTTTGGATAACAGGCCATGGTTTGATGCCTTTTAGTGACATGGTTGTTAAACCATTGTGGTGCATGAATGCGACATTGGCGGTGAAAGGGTTAAAGTAAATTGGGGGGCAGGTACAAAATCTTTTTTATTTATTTATTTATTAAGACAACTTTTATAGCGCCTAATCTTTAAGCTCTAAGCGCTTTACAGAAATCACTAAAATGAATAGTAAACACAATGAACAAAAAGTATACATCAAACATTGACCAACACCCCCCTTCCCTGATCCCTCAGTCAATTTCTCAATCACGCCCAAATAATGAATGACATAATCTACAGTACACTTTCGCAACCAACTTGAAAACACTCACACTGATGGACACTTAAAGACGCCCAGGCCACACTATTAACAAATCACACTCACACCCACACTTATAATGATAGAGAGAGAAAGAGAACGAGAGAGAGAAAGAGAAAGAGACAGACATACAGACAGACAGACAGAGAAAGACAGAGACGGAGACACAGAGAGCCAGACAGAGGGACAGACTGTAGAGCAGAAGCTCTGGTTTGCGAGCAAATGCACCCGCAGAGACGACAGAGCAAAACGGCAACCCGTCACCGGGACGGACAATTTTGATTTTCGTCAAATCCAGATTTTTCCCGTCAAATACGGAGAATTTTCGGTTAACGGAACCTCTAACCTGTAGGACATGTGTTAGTGAAAACTGAAAAACTGACACATACTTCAAGTCACTTTCACGTCACACAATTAAAGAACATATATACATCTGTGGTGGCACGTAAAACATAAACAGTGAATAAATAAGACCACAGCTCAACATGGCCATAGATTATCTGAATGCAGAAGAAGATAACATTAAAACAGCACAGGTCTTTATTAAGGGTGAAAAATCAGGCTTTGTGTATTATTAAACTACCGTGAGTGTCAAACTATAATCTTAATGCCTCATATATTTGAACAACTGTGTGTGTGTGTGTGTGTGTGTGTGTGTGTGTGTGTGTGTGCGTGTGCGTGTGTGTGTGTGTATCCTTATGTTTGTTCGCCCTGTAACTCGTGAACCAGTGCACAGAATCGCTTCAAATTTTGTGTGGTGATGTATTATGGTGCTCGGAGGGTTCCATAGAAAATCCATAACCGTGGTGACCTTGACCTTGGAGTTTGACCTTGAAAACCGGTCAGAAGTAGGACTAGTAACTAAAAGGTAGTAATTAGGGAATGACTGGCTGGACTGGTTTTCACTGATTACTTCCCTTGTATCATAAATCTGAGTGAAAGAGGGAGAGGTGAAAGAGAGAGAGAGTGTGTGAGTGTGAAAGAGAGAGTGTGTGTGTGTGCGCGCATGCGAAGCATAGCGAGGACTGCTAGTGTATCATAAATCCTCACAGCATGTCAAATGTCTTTCTCACAAGTTAAATGATTGGGTGGAGGCTTGTCTTGAATCTACAAAGGCCCTTGGCTTGGGAAATTTTGAAAAAAGAATTAATTATGATGAATTAAATCCGTATTTTTAATGGTTGATTTCTTACTTTATTTTGACTGTCCATATAATGTCATTAGCAACTGTTCATAAGCTTTTACATGAAATAAAATGAAAAATATAATTCACATTCTTCTTACACATGCATACAGGGGGGGGGGGGGGGGGGGGGGGGGGGGGGGGGGAGAAAAAAGAGTAAGAATGGGGGGGGGGGGGGAGGAGAAAGTGTGAATTGTGTGTGTGTGTGTGTGGAGTGTGCGTGTGTGTGTGTGCGTGTGAGGGTGTGTATGTGCATGTGTGTGTGTGTATGTGCACGGCTCCCAGGGACCCCCATTTGGAGGTCTATGAAGTACTAAAATTCTCAAGGACCCTCTAAAAGAATGTGCAGGGGGTCCCAGGGATGCACTATAAAAATTGTTTTTAGCATTCGCAATGCCACTGGGACCCTCTATCCTGCCTCTAGGACCCTCTATACTGCAAGTGAAGGAGTCCCTGGGACCCCTTGTTTTGCAGGACGATTGGGAGCCCTGATGTGTACGTGTGTGTGTGTGTGTGTGTGTGTGTATGTGCGTGTGTGTGCTTGTTTCTTTCCTCCTCTCCCCATCTTTATTTCCCGGGAA
>CM065696.1:50225497-50240497 GCA_017654935.2 Phymorhynchus buccinoides | reverse complement strand
CTTTCGATTTCTCCCGTGATGCCGATCAAGTATATAGTTAATGGTTATGAGGGTGTACGACCAATGGTTAACAGACTACAGCTGTAAGGTCAGGCTCAAGGTCAACACGCTTCAAAATGTATCCTCCCGCTGCACCTTAATTGGGTGATGCCGACTAATCATCTATACCTATAAAATAACATTCTTGCGGGGTGTGTGTGTGTGTGTGTGTGTGTGTGTGTGTGTGTGTGTGTGTGTGTGTGTGTGTGTGTGTGTGTGTCTGTCTGTCTGTCTGTCCTCCCTGTAACTCTTGAACCACTGAACATAATCGCTTCACATGTTGTTTGGTGGTGCATCATGGCACACAGATGGTTCCATAGAAAACAATTGTGACCGTGCTGACATTGACCTTGGAGTTTGACCTTGAAAACCGGTCAGAAGAAAGGGTAGTAATTAGGGATTGACTGGCTTTTTTCACTGGTTGCTTCCCTTGCATTGTAAATCAAAAGAGAGTGAGAGGCGAAAGAGAGAGTGTGTGAGTGAGTGAGTGAGTGAGAGAGAGAGAGAGAGAGAGAGAGAGAGAGAGAGAGAGAGAGAGAGAGAGAGAGAGAGAGAGAGAGAGAGAGAGAGAGAGAGAGAGAGAGAGAGAGAGAGAGAGAGAGAGAGAGAGAGAGAGAGAGAGAGAGTGTGCATGCGCGGGTGCGAAGCGTAGCGAGCAGAAAGCTAGTATATATATATATATATGTGTGTGTGTGTGTGTGTGTGTGTGTGTGTGTGTGTGTGTGTGTGTGTGTGTGTGTGTGTGTGTGTCTACGTGTATGTATCACAGAGTTCAGTTCATCGAAGTTTCCTTGACAAAACTTCAACACAAAACAGACAATGGAATGAACATACAAACAACAACAACCCCCACAACAACATTTCAATCCACTCTCTGGTGCCTTATTGGCACGGTCAAAGAAGTAGCCCATGGATACTCCTGGGAAATTTCAAAAATCCTACAAGGCAGGGGTCCAGGGGCCGCCCAGGCCCCGGCGGGGTGCAGGGACAGTGCCCCTCCTGGGGGTTCCTGGGGGCAATGCCCCCTGGAAGCTGAAGGGACACAACAGTTTCCAATGTAATTGACAGGCTCTCGTTGCACTTTCATTTCTGGTTAATTAAACTCCATGACCTCTATAACCAGCAAAATGCATCTTTTCAAATTCTCATAATCCAGCGACGCCGGCTCTTGCAGGCAATAAACATTTTTTTCATGAACTTCAGGACATCCTGGGTTAAGATTATTCATTTTTATGTCACAGTAATACCTGTATTGTTACAAATTTGGGAATTTCCTGGTGTTGCACTGCCTCCTGGCATTGCCTCCAGGATCGTTCCCACCGTCTTCATATCTACTAATGTCCCATATATGTCTGTTTCAGACCGGAGGACGTTAAACAGATTTTTCTTCTTCAGGACGTCCTTGACAAAAAAATCCTGAACTTCAGGATATCCTGAACAAAAAAATCCTGAACTTCAGGACATCCTGGACAAAAACATCCTGAACTTCAGGACATCCTGGACAAAACAATCCTGAACTTCAGGACATCCTGGACAAAAAAATCCTGAACTTCAGGACATCCTGAAAGCAGGAGCATCCATGGTAGCCTGCTGCTGAAGCAGAAAGGCCTGGGAGTCCAGAGGGGAGGAAGGGGTGACGGGGGGTTTGTGAGAGGGGCAGTAGACGCTGAGGTCCCCCTTGTCGCGGTCGTTGAGGTGAAAGGTCCTTAGGGTCAGCAGGCAGCGGCACGCGACGCACGTGAAGCATGCCGCGTGGTACAGCACGCGCCGAACCGGGCCCACCTGTTTCTCCATGGTGTAGACCTGGAGTAAAGCAGAGAGAGAGAGAGAGAGAGAGAGAGAGAGAGAGAGAGAGAGAGAGAGAGAGAGAGAGAGAGAGAGAGAGAGAGAGAGAGAGAGAGAGAGAGAGAGAGAGAGGTGGAAGAATAGATTAAATGCAGAAGAGATCATACACATTCACGGTCATTACGGTAAAGGATTTCTTACTTTACTTGGCAGGATCAGTGTTTTGAAACCTTAGGCCAACGCACGCGTGCATGTACGCGCGCATGCGCGCATGTATGCACATAAATGCATGCATACTACGTAGCTTACACTAACACCTAGACATGTAGGCCTCTATGCTTCTCTAATTATGCTCTACAGGTGCACATGCAGACATATGAGAGTACACAATGATAAATGCACATACATGTGCAAACATTTATGTAAATGTACATGCACTAGCACGCACACGCACACACGCACACACACACTGGTGCGCGCGCGCCTAGCATGCACACACACACACACATCAGTACACACACACACACACACACACACACACACCACTAAACCGTTCTCACCTTTTTACCACACCTCATACAGCCTCGCGGGTCATAGGGCGGATCATAGCAGGGGGGTACCCTGGTCACCCCCCTGGTCACCGTCACCCCCGCCCTCTCCACCCCCTCCCCGTCCCCCACACTTCCCAGCCGGGGGGTGGGTGAGGAGGAGGAGGAGGAGGATGAACAACGAGAAGGGGTGTTGGGGGTGGTCGAAGACTTTCTCCATGACGTCATCGCAGACTCTCCTAATGCTGAATCCATGTCGCAGGATGCGAGCGCGGAAGACCTGGGTTCAACGTCGAAGGTTTCTTTGCGTGAAGCGCTCTTCAGAGCCGCTCTTTTAGAGCGGTAGGCTGCAGCGGGGTTATGATCTAGAATCGGAGGCGGAGCCTTTCTTTGATAATCAACTTCCGGGGAGCTCTGGTCAAGAATAGAAGAAGAAGAAGGAGGAAAACTTCTGCTATATGTCTCTGACGGTTTTGTGTCTAGATTCGAAGGGAAAGACTTTCTGTTATACGCTTCCGAAGAGTTTGGGTCTACAGCCAAAAGAGGGGATTCTCTTTGCAGCGGGCTACGCCGACGGTTGACTAGAGCAGCATTTTGGGTGGAATCCGTCTCTGTTGGTGTGGGGAGGGAGAAGGGGAGAGTGGGGAGCAAGGTGGGGTAGGGGGAGATTAAGCTATCTGTGGAGAGTGCCTTTTGGGTCATCATCAGATAGGCGCTCAACGCATCCAAAGGGTTCAACAACGGCAGTGGAAGCCACGGAACTTGGGATAAACCCACAGGAAAACTCTTCTGTGAAAGAGGCGGAAACGGTCCTAGGCAAGGTGTAGGGAAAATTGGTGTAGACGTCAGCAACGGGAAATGAGGGGTCTGTGACAGATTCCACAGTAGTTGTCCCACATTTGGCTGGGCTGCTGGGGTTGTAATGTGCGAGATGTTCAACTTGTTATCCAAGGAAGAGGTCAGAAGGTCAGGGGTGACGTCATTCTGTTGCGGGAAAACCAGTGGACCAAGACTTCCTGGTGTGAGGGGAAAACCGGACATCATGGAGGAAGGTAGTGAGGGAAGGAAGGTACCCGCACCGTACCCAGAATGCAACAGATTATTTTGCCTGGTGAACAAATCGTTATTGCTGGTTTCAATGGTCGCGTTAGTCAGGGTAGAGCTGCTAATATCATCGCCGTCGGATGAACTCTTTTCTCTTAAAGCATGAAATGAACTCTTTTCTCTTAAAGCATCAAACCTTTTGCTGCTGCTGCTGATGCTGCTGCTGTTCATTTTATTAGGGGGGCTAACTCCACCAGACAAATACGCAGTTGTCGACAACACATCAGCTTTGCTCAGCTTTTGGGGGGTAGGAGGCCTATTTTCCTCTCGGCAGTTGCTTGTCATACCGAAACTGTTGAGCTTAGAGTTTGACTTCAGACCGGGAACCTTGTTCAAAGAAGACGTTGATGCAGGACGTTCGGTTTTGTCAAAGTTAGTTCGCCGCTCCACTACAGACTGACCAGTCGCTCCCAGGGATGTCGTCGGTGCTGAAGGAATCACCGTGCTGTGTCTTCGTCGGGTGGGTGACCCCGGGGCGGCCTGAGAGGCGAAGTTTTTAACCGAGACCACCACGAAGTCTCCTCCTCCTCCTCCTCCTCCTCCTCCTCCTCCTCCTCCTCCTCTTCTCCTCCTCCTCCTCCTCCTCCTCCTCCTCCTCCTCCACCGCTAGTGGTCATCTGCTTGGGAACCCTGCGGTCAGCTGTCCGGGGTGGTCCAGCCTGGCTAAGCTGTCGGGTCATCTTGGCTGGAGGAGAATGGTGGCCAGTAGTGATGGTGGGGTGGTGGGGGTAAGGGCGACGACTCTTACCCACCCACACAGAGCTCACTCCGGATGAAGGGGAGGAAGAAATAACTGCCCCCCTTTCGTTCTGTCCCTTCTCGTTGGACGTCTGTCTGTGGTAGGAGGTCATGGTGCTGGAACAAACAAAATAAATGAATAAATAAACGAATGATCAATCAATTATGTGGTGGAAGAAATACAAACAAGCAAACAAATCAGTTCCTTGGTCACGGAGAGAGACAGAGAGAGGGGGAGAGAGAGAGAGAGAGAGAGGGGGGGGGGGGAGAGAGGGAGAGAGAGGGAGGGAGGGAGAGAGAGAGAGAGAGAGGGAGGGGGGGCAGAGAGAGGGAGGGAGAGAGAGAGAGAGAGGGAGGGTCCAGTGAGCTGCATAGATTCAGGCTTAAGGGGCAATGTTTGGCGTTGTTTTGTTTTCTTTTGTGTGGTGTTTTGGTTGGGTTGTTTTGTGGGGGGGTTTTTTTTTTGGGGGGCAGGGACGAAGCCCCTGGAATTGTTTGCAGTTTTGTGGTTATTATGGCAAAAAATCGAGCCACTTTCTTACTTTTCACCCTTGGGGGGGGGGGGGGGGGGGGGACCAGAAAACACCACCACCCCTAGATCCGGCCCTGTTAAGTGTGTGTGCGTGTGCGTGTGCGTGTGCGTGCCGGTGCGTGTGTGTGTGTGTGTGTGTGTGTGCGTGTGCGTGTGATGTGCGTGTGTGCGTGTGTGTGTGTGTGTGTGTGTGTGTGTGTGTGTGTGTGTGTGTGTGTGTGTGTGTGTGTGTGTGTGAGAGAGAGAGAGAGAGAGAGAGAGAGAGAGAGAGAGAGAGAGAGAAGAGACAGACAGACAGACAAACAGGAGACAGAGACGAAATAAGCTTACAGCCGGAGAGAACAGAGAGAGAGAGAGAGAGAGAGAGAGAGAGACACACACACACACACACACACACACACACACACACACACACACACACACACACACGCACACACACACACACACACACACACACACACACACACACACACACAACACACTGATACAGAAAGAGAGAGGAAGACGGAGAAACAGAGACAGAGAGACACAGGCAGATGCACAAAGAGAGAGACAGAGAGACATCACATAGAAACGCAGAGAGCCAGATGCACAAAGAGACAGAGACAGAGAGACATTGAGAGAGACATCACATAGAAACATAGAAAGCCAGATGCACAAAGAGACAGAGACAGAGAGACATTGAGAGAGACATCACACAGAAACGCAGAGAGCCAGATGCACAAAGAGACAGAGACAGAGAGACATTGAGAGAGACATCACATAGAAACATAGAAAGCCAGATGCACAAAGAGACAGAGACAGAGAGACATTGAGAGAGACATCACATAGAAACATAGAAAGCCAGATGCACAAAGAGACAGAGAGACAGTGAGAGAGACATCACACAGAAACGCAGAGAGCCAGATGCACAAAGAGACAGAGACAGAGAGACATTGAGAGAGACATCACATAGAAACGCAGAGAGACAGATGCACAAAGAGACAGAGACATTGAGAGAGACATCACATAGAAACGCAGAGAGACAGATGCACAAAGAGACAGAGACAGAGAGACATCACATAGAAACGCAGAGAGCCAGATGCACAAAGAGACAGAGAGACATTGAGAGAGACATCACATAGAAACATAGAAAGCCAGATGCACAAAGAGACAGAGAGACATTGAGAGAGACATCACACAGAAACGCAGAGAGCCAGATGGACAAAGAGACAGAGACAGAGAGACAGTGAGAGAGACATCACATAGAAACGCAGAGAGCCAGATGGACAAAGAGACAGAGACAGAGAGACATTGAGAGAGACATCACATAGAAACATAGAAAGCCAGATGCACAGAGAGAGAGACAGAGACAGAGAGACATTGAGAGAGACATCACATAGAAACGCAGAGAGCCAGATGCACAAAGAGACAGAGAGACATTGAGAGAGAC
Source organism: Phymorhynchus buccinoides (assembly GCA_017654935.2). Taxonomy (NCBI): domain Eukaryota; kingdom Metazoa; phylum Mollusca; class Gastropoda; order Neogastropoda; family Raphitomidae; genus Phymorhynchus; species Phymorhynchus buccinoides. The sequence goes on along the minus strand of CM065696.1, from coordinate 50,234,319 downwards.
ATCACATAGAAACAGAGAGCCAGATGCACAAAGAGACAGAGACAGAGAGACATTGAGAGAGACATCACATAGAAACGCAGAGCCAGATGCACAAAGAGACAGAGACAGAGAGACATTGAGAGAGACATCACATAGAAACATAGAAAGCCAGATGCACAAAGAGACAGAGACAGTGAGACATTGAGAGAGACATCACACAGAAACGCAGAGAGCCAGATGGACAAAGAGACAGAGAGACAATGAGAGACACATAAAAGTGACAGACAGAGCGTGACACTAAAACAGAGGGAAACTTGTTTCTTGTTGTAATTGAATTCAAGGGTGTTGCCTCAAGCTCTCAAGACTTCTGACGTGTCTGCCGCTAAGCAATGTAGCAGCATTCGTCTCATGGGCAAATTTGACTGACATTTGCTTTATTTCATGAGATAATTGGCATGGGCTTCTTACCCGCCCATGGGCTTTTTACCCCGTCTTACCCTAGTAGGCTAGAGCGACAGACACACTGCATACGAAGCGACCCGACTGTGACATTTGTGAGGCATGATTCTCGTGAAATTCTACTGTCTGAATGAATCTGATGAAAACATCCTACTAGTATTGTTCACTATATTCATAATCCCTCGTACATGAATCTGATGAAATATCAAATATCTGTTATTTTATTTTTTTGGTATCAGATATTTGAGGTAATTCGCGTATTTTTGGGTTCTACATGAGTATAGTGAAGGAAAACGGTAGAGTTATTTTTAGACAGAAGTTATTTCTGGCGAATCCTGAATACCGTTTTATGAATAGGGGAAGACGGGGTAAAAAGCGCATGGGCGGGTAAGAAGCCCACCCAGGGCGGGTAAGAAGCCCACCCCAATTATCTCATGAAATGAAGCAAATTTCAGCCTTATTTTGCCCATGAGACGAGCGTTAATGTCTAGCATTCGTCTCATGGGCAAATTTGACTGAAATTTTCTTTATTTCATGAGATAATTGGGGTGGGCTTCTTACCCGCCCATGCGCTTTTTACCCCGTCTTCCCCTAGTGCATTTAACTTTATTAGTTTTAACTTATTTATTTTGTTGTGTGTGTGTGTGTGTGTGTGTGTGTGTGTGTGTGTGTGTGTCTTTCATTTAACGTCTATCCACTTCTCGTGATATTAGACGGGGCAACAAAAAAAAATGTTTGTGAGATTGGATGCAGGCATGTGAGTGTGTGCATGTATGTGTGTATATCTGTATAGTGCATGTGAGTATCTATTATTGTGTGTGTGTGTGTGTGTGTGTGTGTGTGTGTGTGTGTGTGTGTGTGTGTGTGTGTGTGTGTGTGTGTGTGTGTGTGTGTGTGTGTGTGTGTGTGTGTGTGTGTGTGTGTGTGTGTGTGTGTGTGTGTGTGTGTGTGTGTGTGTGTGTGTGCTCCTCTTTAACTTTCATTGTTTCCATGTTGTCTACTTGTGCCTATCGTTTGCGTAGAGTTGTCTTCTTCAATGTATGTTGTGTAACTGACCAGTTAATGAAATGTTTTCATTATTTATTCTGTATTTTATGCGCAAGCTGGGTAACAAATTTCTTCTGTTTTGAAGACAATGAATTGATTTGATTGATTGATGGATTGATTGATGGATTGATTGAATCATGACGTGTGTAACTGACCAGTTAATGAAATGTTTTTATTATTTATTCGGCGCAAGCTGGGTAACACATTTCTTCTGTTTTGAAGACAATAAATTGATTTGATTGATTGATTGATTGATTGAATCATGACTCACTCACAGCCATCGTCACAATCGGATCGCAATCGAATCGCATTGCATAGTGTGGCTGGATCTTAACGGGCGTACTATTCACACAGACACAAGGCTTGTGCCTTGTCAACCAACTTTTATGATATGAAGTAGGCTACGTGGGAATAAGACAAGTCAACATCTCAGTTATGAAATATGCGTATCAAAATGTTGTTACGCTCTGCATAGTTATGCGGGGGATTGTTGTTTTTTTTAGCTATGGCAAGCTCCTAGCATAACATAAATCAGTCTCCCAAAATCCTCCGAAATCGGAGTGTGGCTGCTCACGTGGCGGGGTAATATATATTTTAAAAAACGGTCACACGCGTAATGTTCTCATCCCTATGTAGCTGGTGCATTTGTACCATAGTGTTCAAGTGGTTCGGTTGTTGTTGGGATGATCCCTGGAGTCTTTTAGCCAGGGTAGGACAACATCAACATCATCATCATCATCATCACCATCATCATCATCTACGTCATATGATCACGTGACCACGATCCGCCTCAATCCTTGTCCTCTTCAGCAGTAGCAGCATCGTCGTTGTCATTCAACATTTAGGCCAAATAGGTTTTTGTTGTTTTGTTTTAAATTAAAACGAATACCACACCAAGTAATTTGTTGTAACTCGTGCCACCATTGTTTTAAAATATATACAGTGGAACCTCCCTGATAAGACCCCCCCCCCCCTCCCCCCCTCCCCCCCCCCCCCCCAATTATAAGACTCCCTCCCACTTAAGACCTACTTTTCGGAGACATTGCCCTTCTTTGTAAGTATTAAAATTACCTCCCTTATACAACTCCCTCCCATTTAAGACCTCATTTTGGATGATTTTTTATTTATTTTTGACCAGGTCTCACTACCATACAAATGCCCCCAAATTCAAAGCGATACATCATTTTAAAGAGCAGCCTCAATTTGAACATGGGGTCATTTCTATATGGGTCACAGCTACCCAGAAAAAACCAAGGGACTTAATCGTGGCGCGTCTGTGTATCTTTAAAGTCACGGAAACCATGACGATGTCTTAGTAATTAATTTAATTATTTTGCTAGACGATATGCCAAGACCTATCCCAGAACTTAAAAATCGTCCCCCACCCCCCGTATGGATACTGTGGGGGTATTTCGTACAAATAGTTCCCCCACCTTCTGGCAGCTCTGTGCTTGTAACTTCCTCTAATATGTCATTCTCTTTGACTCTGCCCTTTCCCCCCTTTGCTTTCTGTCATCATCTAAACTTCGGATCTTTCTGCCTAACTGGTCCACCATTCTCCTGCCTATATTTTTGTCTCAAGAAATTCTTACAAAGCTTTTCAATCTCCAGCCCAAGACGGACATACTTGGGGCCTAACTATTTCTCGGTTAGGCGCATAACGGCAGCATGACGCATCTGCGCTCATATTGACAGATAACTGTCGGAGTGGTCGACAAAGGAAACAGAAGAAAACTCGTTTCTTACCTGACTCGCTCCAACAAAACCGTCGTATGCCCAGAACGACTTATATCATTACACGCGCATGCCTTCCTCTATTATTTATTCGATGTATATAGTGGGAGGCCTCTATTGTAGATTGTTTCAAAGTAACTTTGCCTAAAACAAAAGGCTTCGACTTTGGCCACAGGACTGACACACGAGAGTTTCAAATGCAAGAAGCTAAACTGAACCACGAAAAACTCAAGATTGCCCGTGACTGTCTTTAGGCCCGGCCAGCCACACGTCCACTCAAATCGCACGACTGTACGATGCGATTCGATCACGTGGTCTCGATGCAGCGAATCACATTTGTTCTTCGACACCACGTGATCGAATCGTATCGTACAGTCGTACGATTTGAGTGGACGTGTGGCTGGTGGCCCTTTTGCGAACGATAATAACGGACAGTTTGTGTGGCTTCAGTGTCGAGGGACTCGCAAGGATTAGGGAGATGGGGTGAATAACGTAAAGTTGTAGCCGCATTCCGCCATGTCATTTTGATGAATGTCTTAACAAGACAGTATCCTCAGTCGTACGTCACGTTCAGAATAACGAAGAAGAGAAAGGAATGAAATAGGATGACAAGCCATGTTCGCGTACTTCTAGGGCGTTGTGCAGAGGGCATCATTCTCCGAGGATACTTCTGCAAGTTTTTTTCTTCTCTCCATTAAAACATGACGATATGCATCGTCATCTCGAAATCGACCTCACTTGAAGTACGTTTATACGGCTTGACGTCAGTTTGGATGAAGTGAGATACAAATTGAATAAGCATCTCCCTCATAAGGATACCGGGGGTGGGGTGGGCTTTCGTCCAAATAGTTCCCCCACCTTCTGGAAGTTCTGTGCTTGTAACTTCCTCTAATCTGTCACTCTATTTGTCTCTACCTTCCCTTTGCTTTCTGTCATCTACTATCTTTTTGGGGGGCCTTAATACTGGTCCATTCTTCCGCCTCAGTTTTTCTCAAGAAACACTTCGTCTTTTTCCAGCCGAAGACGGGCCAGTACTGGGCCTATTTCAGTCTTAGCCTGAGTTAGGCGCATAACGGCAGCATGATGCATATGCGCTCATAATTTACAGGAAACTGTCTGAGCGATCGATGAAGAAGAAGAAGAAGAAGAAGAAGAAGAAGAATTGGCATCATTGATGAGACACCTGTGACAATCAAGTGCCATCGTGATTCATTGATTTGTACTTTGTGGCGATATAATATAGTTTTCATTTAAAAAAGCACTTACTGGGAGAACGCTTGTATGACTTGCCATTTGGGTAACCAATTTCATCACAGGCCTCATCTCGTGGACATCAGAGACTGCATGCTTTCAATCTGATCACTTCAATAGGTCTATCTTATGCATTGTCGTTGTTTTTAAAAAATCATACTCATCGCGATTACGTTTAAACGGCTTGGCTTCTGGGTAAACTGACATAACGGCGGCTATCTTCGTCGTGTTATCATGGTTAATTCTGCAACTTTCACCATGATGGATTGAGTAAGATCGTGACCAGTGGCGGAGGCTGACCACCCAATCCAGCATGGCACCCCGATGACCAAGCCGGTCAAGGGCGGAGTGAGTGAGTGAATATTATTACACGCTAGCCACTACAGGGACCACATGACACATGCATATGTGCACAAACTCGCATGGCCGCGTTTGAACATATTTACACACGCGCGTGCGCGTGCGCGCACACACACACACACACACACTGACACGCGCGCGCGCGCGCGCGCACACGCACACACACAGACACAGACACACTACACACACACACACACACACACACACACACACACACACACACACACACACAGTCTCTCTCCCCCCTCTCTCTCTCTTTTGCATGAAAAATGGTCCGGTCATGACCGGGCCAGCCGGGCCGCTTGCTACATCCATGTCTGAGAGCGCGTCGCTGCTAATGCGCTACTGAGCGGTTTTTTTAAACTGGCTTTTTGTGTGTGACTGAATAAGAGGGATGGAAGCAAAATTTTGGCTACCTGTCAACTGGTTTGTTGCTACTGTGTGTTTTGTTTTTCCTAACGTCTTTGCAAATGGAGGGAGGGGGTGCAGAAGCATCTTTCCATCAAGCTTTTTTTTCATTTTCTTAATCTGCACTGGTGGACAGGAACAATCGTATTACGTCATTCATGCTAATCGGGCATGCGCATTCGCTCTGAATCAGTGAAAGGAAACCGCGAAAGCTCGTCAAGGTGCATAACTCTGCACACAGCTGATTTCACTTCTATTCGCTTTCTAACACAAAACAAAACTTCAAAAATGGATTGGTGGCTAGCCCTGATCTCCCTGTTGATTCTTGTGGCGGTTCTGCTTGCAACCTGCGCAATCCTGCTCATATATTCAGGATTATTGACGGCAGTTGACGTGGGAGCTGGTCGGCCGCCGATAGGTCAGGCGGTGATCGCTTACAAATTTGCTCGAGGTCCATACAAGGACGTGGGGCCGCTGTTCGCTCAAGTGGGGAAGATCGCCCCTCGTAACAAATGCCTGGGCATCTACTACGACGATCCGCACAAGGTACGGCTTTTGACACGTTTTACTTTAGCAGCGTTTGTTTTTCTTATGGCATGGTGAGAACAGTAGCAAAGTCATACCTCATGGTGGTTGTTCAAAGAAAGAAGAAAAGAAAAAGAAAAAGCCAGAGCGGCAACGTAGGGGTCATTCACAACAGCTCCTCACCCCCCAGTGTCGGACGCAGTACCGTCAAAGCTCCTTTATCCCACGAACAATCAAGGAGTGGAACGACCTGCCATTTTTGCCAACACCCGCAGTGGAGGCCAGAACTCCAGAGAGCTTCGCAGCTGGAGTTTGGAAGTTTATCAAAGGACACCCACCTGCTGCGGCTGGTGGCCCCACTCAGGGGTCATCAGTCTAACAACCAAGCAAAAGCCCCACCTCCCTTCCTCCCTCTCCCCTGCAGATTCCCATCAAGCTAGGCGTTTTCCTTTTCAGGCTTTTGTCCGTCCTCTCTCCTCTTTCTTTAATCTTCGGCCTCCTGGCCCTTCTTCCGGCATATGTGGATGAACCTCCCCGGTTCTGTGGCATAATAATCAGTGTGTTGATTGTGGCTACGTACTGCGAAGAAGAAGAAGAACGAACCCCCACTTCATTCTGTAACACATGACCACACACACATTGACACGGGCACACACCATGTCATGATGTATACAAAATTACAATAAAATATACATGTATACTATACATAGCTCTTGACACAATTACGATGTTCATCAGCCTAACTCAGTTGCATATACTAAGTATATGCAGTGATAATATTTTAGTTGGGGTCAAGCAAAGCTTAATCTTTGCAAGTGACAAAAATAGCAGCGCTCTTTCAGTTTCACTGTTTCAGCCAGCCAATCAAATTAATGTATGATCACTGTGGTTAGGTTTCTGTGTCCAACAGTAACATCTATGTGTTACGTAATAAACATTGTAGTGATACTGTTAAATTAGTAATGAATGTTCAGTACAAACTACAATGATGGTCAATGACTTTGGTGACTTGCTGGAAGAAGTGTGAAAATTCGTGAAATAGCTAGATGGATCTCAATGATTTTCATAATGTTGATTTTTTTTTTCATTCACAGGTGGAGGCCAAGCGGCTGCGTCACGTGACGGCCTGCGTGTTGGCGGAGGGCTCTCAGGCTGTGGATGAATATTTGGTGAAGAAGTTCCTGGCGGAGGGATTCCGGACGTTTCACCTCCCCGAGGTGGAGCATGTCGTGCGCTGCTCCTTCCCCTTCATCACCACCCTGTCCATCTTCATCGCTGTGCAGAAGGTGTACCCCAGAATGATGAGCTACGTTAAGGTAGGTGACTTTTCATCGTCGTCGTCATCATCATCTTTGTCATCATCCTCATCATCATAATAAATTATTATTATCATGTATATCATCACCACCCTGTCCATTTTCATCGCTGTGCAGGTGTACCCCAGAATGATGAGCTACGTTAAGGTAGGTGAATTTTCATCATCATTGTCGTTATCATCATAATGATCATCATCTTTGTCATCATAATTATTATCTTTATCATCACCACCACCCTGTCCATTTTCATCGCTGTGCAGAAGGTGTACCCCAGAATGATGAACTACGTTAAGGTAGGTGTTGGACTCTTCATCATGTTCGTCATCATAATTATCATTATCTTTTATCATCATCATCATCATCGTCACCACCCTGTCCATCTTCATCGCTGTGCAGAAGGTGTACCCCAGAATGATGAGTTGTCATCATCATCATCATGTTTGTCATCATCATCATAATTGTGACCCGATTTCACGAACCGGGTCTTAACTCGCAAGCAGCAATTGTGGTAGAGGCCCCAAAAAGGTTAGGTGGGTCAAAAGTATGGATTTTGAGTTTTCACTTGAAATGGATTCTGCCACCATTAAACTTCAACTTCATGCATTGGACTAAGTGAAATTCAAATTGTAAATGCATTAAAACACATTTTAAATGACATACCCCATGGCAATTATCCTATTTTAATCGCCTGTAAAGACTAAATTTTTGATTAAAAACTGTAAACTGAAACCCTGATCGGGCCCCCATCATGTTACATATCTCTGGAAAGCTTGTGACCTTAACCTGCTTCTGTTCGCGTGCTCGTTTTGAAATCTAACCAATCGAAAGCATGGTATTGCAAAATGTAGGCGTAAACACAGAGTTAGAGAGTTGAAAACTTCGACCAATGAGAGGTTAGGATAGACTCTGTCGCTAGTTACTGAAAGGCAACGCGCAACGGGATTGGTCGAGAGGGAGACAACTTGCTGCTTGCAGTTTCGAAGCAACATGGATATGATGCAGACGATCTCTTTCGAAAGATTTACTTTTTTGCTCAATTCTCGGCCATTTACAACCCTACCAGCCGCAGATCAAGGAGAACTTGGAGCATTGTTAGCAAAATATTTCAATTCGACGGATTCCGACGATGAAAACGAAACTGACCGTGACGATGACTGCCTCAAAACTGTAAAACCTGCTTCGACTCCGACTCGGCGACTGCTACACTAGTCAGTGACTAGTGCTAGGCCTAGGATGGGTCAAAAATCTTTGAACCCCGTTTTCTCAAAATGGCCATCTGCTGGGTTACCCTCTTTAACACCCAATAACTTCCTCATTTTTTTGAGTAGAGCAATAAATCATATATCAAAAGAAAGGTAAGTGTCTGCAGATTATGTAAATGCTAATATATCAAAATCTGCCATTTCACCTTAAGACCCACTTTGTGGTGATGGGTCACAATTATCATCATCTTTGTCATCATCATAATTATCTTTATCATCATCATCATCATATATATATATTATATATCATCACCACCCTGTCCATTTTCATTGCTGTGCAGAAGGTGTACCCCAGAATGATGAGCTACGTTAAGGTAGGTGAATTTTCATCATCGTCGTCATTGTCATCATCATCATAATTATCATCGTCTTTGTCATCATCGTCATAATTATCATCATTATCTTTATCATCATCATCATCATATATATCATCACCCTGTCCATTTTCATCGCTGTGCAGCATGATGAGCTACGTTAAGGT
>CM065696.1:50186284-50224997 GCA_017654935.2 Phymorhynchus buccinoides | reverse complement strand
TGTGGTTGTTGTGAGGCAACCCCCCAATCGTGTAGAGAGTTTTTTTGTTATAATGTCTTCCATATAAAACTAGAGCGTTAGACGCTAATCACGCAACGCGCGGCAGCGTTTTTGGCTCCAGTGACACTTGACCTTTGACCTGTGAAAGGGCCTAAGGCTAACCACTGACTCGCTTCACTCTTTCCTCTTCCTTCCTTGTTTCGGTTAAGAACGCTAAAATCAAAACTGCAGCGTTTTCGGCTCCAGTGACCTTGACCCATGACCTTCATTATCCGAACTTGGGCTAGATCTCTCCATTACCTACCCGCGATGCAAAATTGAGCATCTAAGGTCCCACCGTTCAAGACGCTAGAAGAGGATCACCGCGCAGCATGCGTTATCGGCTCCAGTGACCTTGACCTTTGACCATAACCTCCATGATCGAACTTGGCCTAATCTTCTAGTTAAATAACCTACCCCTGCAAACTTTGAGGCACCCTAAGTCCATCCGTTCAAACGCTAGAGAGATAACAGACATAGTCCGCCTCAGACACGAGTGAAACATTACCAATCCGCTCCGTGACCTTGACCTTTGACCCCATACCTTCATGACGACTTGGCCTAGTCTTCCTACTCCCTACACTCATGCAAAATTTGAGCCCCCTAATTCATCCGGTCAACGCTAGAGAGGATACAACATACGCAACATAGTCCCCCTCAGACACGAGTGATACATTACCATCCGCTCTCTACGATCGCGTTGTAAAAGTCTGATCTACCACCTCCCTATGTCCCTAACCTGAAGTAAAAACCCCGTAATCTTCCTCATTTCTCATTTTTGTTTATGTACATTTTGTCGCGCGTAGGCCTGGAGTGTTTGTGTTTTTAAAACACAAAAAAATGCCAAATCGTTGCGATGCGAATGATTTTAAACGATTTATTTTCCCTCAGGTGAACGTGTTTTCAAGAAACCCCATCACAGACCCCGGGAGACGAGCAAAAGGGCCTTCTAACGTGGAAGTGCGCCAGGGGAAATTCACCACGATGCGGAGGCATGGGAGACCCCAAAAGGTGGGGTCCCCCCGTCCGTCCTGTCCGATGACATTTCTTAAAGGGTCACCCGGATAGGACCTCGGAGCGATTGTACAAATCCCCCACAAATCTGTTCCTTCCCGCAATAATCGGTTCTAAACGCGGGCCGACGCACGCATATTTCAGACTGCCCCCACTTTTTACCACGGGGGGGGGAATCGCTGCGGGCTTCCTTCGTCTCTGCTAAACTGTCCGCTGCACAAACGAAATGCATCGAGCAGGAATGAATCTTTCTCAACATTTCATTGTTTCCTTTGCAATGTAGTGCCCATCAACCTAATCGCGTTCACCTCGTTTTTAAACCGACAAGAATTGCGAGAGTCCTACCCGCCATGTTGATTTTTTTTACAAAATGAAGCGGACAATGCGCGCTTCGACTGTGTCCGTCAAATTAAAAAAAAGAATCCTCTGCCAACGCGTGTGCAGAGATGTTGCAGAAAACAGCTACTGCATCAACATCCTCAGAGAAGCAGCCCGCAAGATAACAGCACTAATGCGAGGAACACCGGTTCCCAGACGAGTGCGAAGAATTGGCCATGGTTAGCTAAGATTTGAATCGCCCCCCCCCCCTTCCCTCATATCCATTGACCTGCCGCCCTTTTTTCATCTTAGGGGGGAACGCCCCCACTTTCAAATCCTAGAATCGGAGCTCTGTAACTTGTTTCTGAAAGATCACTAGGACAAAAAAACTTTACAGAGATTGCGACACTCACTTGCTTCTGGTTTCCTAGAAACCAAACCATCAAAACGACGATTCATCCTTGGCGGAGGTGCTGGAAGTCATGGATTTTTCAGTGAATGACAGGTCACGTTCTTCTCTTTTCTATGTCCGCCTGAGTTGCTTTACTTAGGCCAAATCGTTTGCACAAAATTTCCACAATACAGCCTTTATTTTTAGTTTCCGTATGACAAAACGATGTCGCTCACACAAAGGAATAGCTCCCTCCCCACCCCTTAAAAAATGGCGGGTCTCTGTCATTCATGCTTTTTAAAGAATCATTAAAGAGGGCGCAGATTGATTTTCCAAAGATAATAAGAAAGAGGTTTATTTCGCCAAAGAAGTGTTTTACCAAGTTTCGTGATTGCTTGGGTGCACCTTTAAAACTAGACGTGAAGAGGTTAGATTCAACCAGCCCGCGCTGCAGCATCATTTTCGGTCATTGACATCGCAGGAATGAAACGACTGAAGAGTAAGAAGAAGAAAAAAACATGTACAATGATTATGATGAAACAACACAATATGATGATGATGCGGAAGAGAATTAACTCTTTTTCGAGTCGTTCCGCCACTTTGACGATCTAACCTCTCAAGTGCTCTCCAAACTGACACTCCTGCTCACCCACGTCCGATCTTCCATGCCAAAACTGTTTAAAGTTCCTAAGTGAATTTAAGTCTTTTGACAACGCAGTTTTAGTTGTTGGGCGCCCCCACTGTCTGGAACTTCTTGCCTGTTCACCTCCGTCACAATTCAGCACTTCCCGGCTTTCAAAACCCAAATGAAAACTCACTCGTTTCAAAGAGCTTTCTCTCTCTAACTTTTCACATTAGTTAGATGATGATCGAATGAATGTGTATGTTAGCCCAAGTGCGTGTGAATCAGTGAATGTGAGCGCCTTGAGTTAAATTCTAAAGGGAAAGCGCTATATAAGTGTCTGTTTATTATTATTTATTTTTTTATTATTATAAACGACAAGCGCACCCCTGAAACTAAAGTCCAATCAAACAGTGTACCCCTGCGCCAGCGAGGATCTCAAATATAGTCTCGCGCACTATTGACAGCTAGAGAAAAGCAGGTGCACGGCAGCATTTTCGGCTCTAGTGACCTTGATCTTTGAACCAATGACCTTCATTTTTTTTTTAACTTTTTTGTTATAATCCGAAAAATACAGTACTGTAAAATGCGGACTATAAGCCTGCTACTTTTTCCCCTCAACTTTGGCCCATGCGGCTTATTAGACTGATGCGGCTTGTATGGTGGATTATTTCAATTTCATGTTTATAAAAAAAAAAGCATGTGTTATTGGACTCCTGTTTTAAGACACATTTTCAGCATATTCTTTTAGCTTCACTGTTAGCTATTTTGACACTTAATAGATTCAAATCCCATGTATAGAGAGAAATGGAGTTTTTACGTCTTTCTCTGGTCTGAATCGACACATATTGACATTTGTAAATACAAATATGGTGGGAACAATACTGGAGGCAAATGCCCGGAGGCAGTACGAAACCAGTAAAGTCCCCAATTTTGTAAATTAATACAGATAGGTGTAGCGGTGACCACGCCTCGGTTATATAAACCTCATCGGCTATGGTACCACCTGCCACAAGTATGTTATATAATTTTATTTAAAAAAATCCACAAAAAAAAATCCCATGTTAAAAAGTTTAACATCTTTAAATACTCATGTTCTACTGGCATAATTTATATTTTTATGTTGCTTTCAGCACATAAGTGCGCAAATTTACTGCTCTTTTCCTTGAATAATTTTCTCTGTGGCTTATATACTGCTGCAGCTTATATGTGAATAAATACCTAATATTATGTCAAATTTAAGAGATGCTGCTTATATACAGGTGCGTCTTATAGTCCATTTTTTACGGTATCCACATGCAAAATTTGAGCCTTCTAGGTCCTAAAATCCGTATCAAACGTTATCGCGTTCCCCGTTCACTCTTCCTCCCGTCTTTCCGCAGCCGGAAACCACCAGAAAAACCCAGAAAACCTTTAACCTTACTCGCTTCGCAGCTGTGTTCTTTCTTCTTCTTCTTCTTCTTCGTCTCGCTGGTAGACAGTTCGACCTTGTCAAATGAGCGCATATGCGTCATCCTGCCGTTATGCGCCTAAACTAATAAACAGTTAGGCCCAGCAAGTCCGACTTCGGCTGGAGGAAATCTTTTTTGAAAGTGTTTCGTGAAAAAAGGCTGCAGGAGAATGGACCGGTAAGGCAGAAAGATTAGTAGATGACAGTAAGCAAAGGGAAAAGGCAGAGTCAAAGAGAGTGATAGATTAGAGGAAGTTACAAGCAAGCACAGAACTTCCAGAAGGTGGGGGCACTATTTATGCAAAAGACCCTGGTATCCCCACTGTGGGGGAGGTGGGGGGATGTGCAGATGGTTAATAGGTTGTCAGGGGGAGGGGGGGCTTCTTTGCATGCAATTCTCTTTTTCTTTCGCCCTCTCAGATCCTGCGCAGATGTTAGAGCCCATTCCACTTCGGAAATTATCGTGATGATGCAGCACACCTGGAGTTACATCCCTTTATGTTCCACTAACATCCGAGAGAGAGAGAGAGTCCTTTTTGCTTAGACTACTTCATAAACCCTCATTTGAGGGTCCCTGGGAGCCCTCATTTGGCAGTCGAGGGGTTAACATGGTTGTTGTTGGTTGCTATGGTCACTGATTGTTGATGTTGTTTCTACGTGTCCCACAGAACGTGATGGTGACATTATCATTATGATTATTATTGGTTGTTATGGTTACTGGTTGTTGGTTGTTATGGTCACTGATTGTTGATGTTGTTTCTACGTGTCCCACAGAACGTGATGGTGACATTATCATTATGATTATTATTGGTTGTTATGCTTGTTGGTTGTTATGGTCACTGATTGTTGATGTTGTTCCTACGTGTCCTACAGGACGCGATGGTGACAATATCATTATGATTATTATTGGTTGTTATGGTTACTGGTTGTTGGTTGTTATGGTCACTGATTGTTGATGTTGTTCCTACGTGTCCTACAGGATGCGATGGTGACAATATCATTATGATTATTATTGGTTGTTATGGTTACTGGTTGTTGATATTGTTCCTACGTGTCCTACAGGATGCGATGGTGACAATATCAATATGATTATTATTGGTTGTTATGGTTACTGGTTGTTGATATTGTTCCTACGTGTCCTACAGGACGCGATGGTGACAATATCAATATGATTATTATTGGTTGTTATGGTTACTGGTTGTTGATATTGTTCCTACGTGTCCTACAGGATGCGATGGTGAAAATATCAATATGATTATTATTGGTTGTTATGGTTACTGGTTGTTGGTTGTTATGGTCACTGATTGTTGATGTTGTTCCTACGTGTCCTACAGGATGCGATGGTGACAATATCATTATGATTATTATTGGTTGTTATGGTTACTGGTTGTTGATATTGTTCCTACGTGTCCTACAGGACGCGATGGTGACAATATCAATATGATTATTATTGGTTGTTATGGTTACTGGTTGTTGATATTGTTCCTACGTGTCCTACAGGACGCGATGGTGACAATATCAATATGATTATTATTGGTTGTTATGGTTACTGGTTGTTGATATTGTTCCTACGTGTCCTACAGGACGCGATGGTGACAATATCATTATGATTATTATTGGTTGTTATGGTTACTGGTTGTTGGTTGTTATGGTCACTGATTGTTGATGTTGTTCCTACGTGTCCCACAGGACGCGATGGTGACAATATCAATATGATTATTATTGGTTGTTATGGTTACTGGTTGTTGATGTTGTTCCTACGTGTCCCACAGGATGCGATGGTGACAATATCAATATGATTATTATTGGTTGTTATGGTTACTGGTTGATGTTGTTCCTATGTGTCCCACAGGACGTGATGGTGACATTATCATTATGATTATTATTGGTTGTTATGGTTACTGATTGTTGATGTTGTTCCTACGTGTCCCACAGAACGCGATGGTGATAACATCATAATTGTTATTGGTTGTTATGGTTACTGGTTGTTGGTTGTTATGGTTACTGGTTGATGTTGTTCCTATGTGTCCCACAGGATGTGATGGTGACAATATCATTATGATTAGAATTATTGGTAATATTACTGGTTGTTGACGTTGTTCCTACATGTCCCACAGGATGCGACGGTGACAATATCATTATGATTATTATTGGTTGTTATGGTTACTGGTTGTTGACGTTGTTCCTACGTGTCCTACAGGATGCGACGGTGACAATATCATTATGATTATTATTGGTTGTTATGGTTACTGGTTGCTGACGTTGTTCCTACATGTCCTACAGGACGTGATGGTGATGGTGTTTGAGAACGGCAAGCTGCTGAAGGACTACTGCCTGCAGGAGATACGAGACAAAGCCGAGATCGACCTGGTGCAACGCGGGAACAGAAAACAGTAGACACCAGGGGGCAGCGCTTTGTCGGCCGATAGACCCCTGCACTGGTAGATCTGTGGATTTCTAGATCTTTAACTGACAGATCCTCAGACAGATAGATCTCTAATAGCTCCCCAGACAGATAGATCTGTGGATTTGTAGATCTTTGACTGACAGATCCTCAGACAAATATGTCCCCTATATCTCCCCATACAGATCGATCTATGGATTTGTAGATCTTTAGCTATAGATCCCCAGACAGACAGATCCCCAGACAGATCGATCTATGGATTCGTAGATCTTTAACTGACATATCCCCAGACAGATAGATCCCCAGACAGATTGATCTATGGATTTGTAGATCTTTAACTGACATATCCCCAGACAGATAGATCCCCAGACAGATTGATCTATGGATTCGTAGATCTTTAACTGACAGATCCTCAAACAGACAGATCCCCAGACAGATCTATCTATGGATTCGTAGATCTTTAACTGACAGATCCTCAGACAAATAGATCCCCTAATAGATCTCTGGACGGATAGATCTATGGATTCATAGATCACAAGAGACTAAACTGTACCATGATTTTCCATTACTGTAGAAAATCAACTATTGTACAGCTCTCATGTTACTGTTGGCCCCTACTACAGGCTGATGTCAACCAATGATAGAGGAGTAGATCCATAACAAATAGATCCCCAAGGTAGAGAGATCCACGGACAAATAGATTGATAGTAAGATAGATCCCTGACTGACAGATGCTTGGACGTATAGGTCCCTGACTTGGAACAGAGAAAACAGCACAATCCGGCGATGTTCTTCCACAATGCGGGAATACATCAGTAAGATCCTGGTCAAACGTCGACATTTTCACTGCCGGGCAAATTAACCCCGGCGACTTATCACTTGCTGGGCCTTTACAAATCAAAATTTTTCGACATTTTTTCTAATGCACCTTTGTAGATCTAGAAACCCACTTGACTTGCCTTCTCTTCCTCAGCCTTCCTCGTAGAGTAGCTCATTCCGGATGAATTCCGAGTATACTCGGAACAGGCGAACACCAGTCAGGGCCTAATTCCGAGTATTCTCCGAACAGCGATTTCTGAGTCTAAAACTTGTCTAAAATGTTGTGGTTTTTTCAATCCAAATGACGTTTTTCGAGTTACTTCTCTTCAGCACTTTTCCAGATTTTGTTTCACGTATGTTTTGGCAATTCTGTTTCAATATTAATGGTAAAAATGTTTTTAAAAAATCGGCCTCTACACGAGCCTCAGAAAATACTCCAATATGTTTTCATTAACAGTGATAGTAATAAAGAGACTAATGATTCTGATCATAATGCAAGTAACCACGATTTTGAAGCGAAAATTAAACTTGGATCAACCAGTAATGTTGTTAAAACTGAATCATTGACAGTGCTGAGTTTTGTTTCGCTTCTTATGTGTTATAATTTTTCTCTAGGCAGCCCCAGGCCAGTCATGGTGTTTGTCTAAAGGCCTTCGCACACTAGCATCAGGCGTCAATTGTTTCTCAGAGCAATGCCATGACGCGTTGACGCCTGCATCACAGCACACATTGTAGCGAGGCAGTGGTGTTCTCACACACGACTCTTGTCGCTTCGCCTCTTGTCGCGCGAACTTCCTTATTTGGAAAGCAAGGAAAGATTACTCTAGCGTCAGACGCTTTATTTCGGGTTCGAGCAAGTCTGCCATTTTTTTTTCTTCAATCAGAGTTATGGTCCTTCCGTCCGTTGTGATTGGCTAGTTTCACGATCTCTGCGATCTTGAGCATCAAAATTAGAGCCGGTTCTATTCTCAAGCAACAAAAAATCGCGCAGCTACGCATCAAAAATCCTGCCGCACCGCGAATCTCTCACACGCAAGCGGCGCATCAAA
Organism: Phymorhynchus buccinoides; assembly: GCA_017654935.2. Classification (NCBI taxonomy): domain Eukaryota; kingdom Metazoa; phylum Mollusca; class Gastropoda; order Neogastropoda; family Raphitomidae; genus Phymorhynchus; species Phymorhynchus buccinoides. The sequence goes on along the minus strand of CM065696.1, from coordinate 50,216,891 downwards.
CTGCGCCTTGCAGCAAAAAATCGCCGCGATCTCGAGATCTTGACGCTAGTGTGCGAAGCCCTTAAGGCAGTGAAGTCTTGAAGGGGGTAGTTCCACTAACATGTCACGAGTAACAAGGGGAGAGAATTTGGAGAACAATAACCAAATCAGATACTTTTTATCGCCCTTCTCACAGAGTTTTGTTGAAATACTTTGTCTCTCTTCACCCTTTTTTGTCGCTGGTTAAAAAAAAATCTATTTCATTTTGATTCTTGGGATTTTTCTCTAAATTCATCTGTAATCAGACACAATGGTCTGGGTTTTTTCCTTTGTCCACTGAGCATGAATTTAGAGTAATTTATGGCCACTTACTATGTATCAGGCTGTCCTCCATTTGTGAACGTTTCGCTGAGGAGGTGGAGGGGGAGGAAAGGGAATATTGTTAATTTTCAAAAACCTTGATGGAGGGTCTTTGTCATAAAGATTAGGAAATAAACCCTCTATGACTTTGTACTAATTTCAAAGTTTGACAATCTCCCCCCCGCCCCTATTTTCTCTCCCCCCCCCCCCCCCCCCCCCCTCAATTAATAGATTGAAACACTAAGATAATAAGAAGCTTATTAATAAATTGAAAAACTTTCTGGAAAGTGTAACGGAAAAAGTTTGGAAAATTTGCGGTTTGCACATCTTCCTCCCAACTTTGAGCCATCTGTTTAGACGGATAATCAAAGTAAGGACATAATTAACGAATATCTAATTTCTTCCCTTCACCCCACCCCCCTTCCCCCCTTCCCCCCCCTTCCCCCCCCCCCCCACACACCTTTTTTTTTTTTAATTCACCGCACCTACCCTCATCCCTTCCAGTGTTTTGTGTAGCTCGTAATGAATGTAAGTAAGTACCTTTTTTTGTTCTTTTTTTTCGACGCGCTTTTTTTTCGAGATCAGAGTTTTGAGTAAGTAAGTGTACCTGTCGTGCAATGCTAAGTTGTGTTCACATTTTTGAAAACAGTGGGTTCTTTTTTTGTTTTTTGCATTGGTGCTGTGTGTTTAGTAACACAGGGTGTTGGGCTTAATGAACAGACGGACAGCCTCACCAGCGTCTGCAAGTTGATGAGATTTAAAAAATTATTTTTTTTATTTTTGTTTATTTGGTACTTTATAGTCACAGAGGCGTCTCTGTGAAATTCGGGTTGCTGCCACCTGGAGAGCGCGTCGCAGCCAGAAGCGTAGATATTCATTATTGTATGTGCAATTTCACATCACCAAGCCAGTGTTTATTTTCCTGGGATCATTTTAGAATGATAATAATAATGATGATGATGAGGTAGTGAGCAAGAATTGCATAATGACTAACAAACTGACTAACGAACAAAAAAACTGAAACGGACTGGAACAAGCAACAAACAAACAGGCACACAAGAAGCGTAAAGTGACGTCATTTTATTCACAAGAGACAAAACAAAACTACTGGATATTTCGGCGAATGCGCCTTTATCAACACAGACAAACAATTAAACAGCAAATATAGCAAAATGCAGGCAACAAAAGGAGCAACAAATCAAAATAAATAAAAAATACTTCCCCTCTACAGTCCAATGTGTAAATGATGCAACCAAGTTGAAACCAAAGAGCAAGGCATGCATTTTAGTACTGAAAGTGGAAAATGTCCACCATCCTTTGGCTGGTAACTTATTATTTTTACCAGCTAAACCAAAAATTTTACCAGCCAAACCAAAAGTTTTTGGCCTTGTCGTCGAAGAGAAGCCACGAAAATTCTTTCTTCCATTTTGGTAGAAAAGTTCATGTTTCACTCTTTACCCTTTTTGGGTGATGGCTGCGATGCCTTTGAACTTGAACTTGAAGCCGAAGAACGTTTCATTTCGAACATGCACTGGCTGGCGAGCACGCAAATTGCGTATCGTATTTTCGGTGCGTGGGAAAACATGGATTGGGAAAGGAATCTCGCGCGAGAAAGAACATCGTTTTTTGCCCACTCGCATTTGGCGGGTGAAGTGAATTATAAACTTGCCAATTTTGTTTTTCACTCGCCATGGCGAGTAAAATACTCGCCACTTTCAGGGCTGCATTTGTGAACACAAGTCAGGGAAAAAAAAAGAAAGAAAGAAAAAAATGTTTTGAGATGAGAGAGGTTGGGGACAGTGAGTACGCAATCATAAATGGCAGAAGTTGGAAACAAGGGTCAGTTGGGTGTGGAGTAGGGGGTGGGGAGAGGGGAAAAAAAGGGTTTAGATTGTTGGGTGAAGAGAACAAATCTCGTGCTAAAGTGGACATGTGTAGCAGAAGCTGACATATTGCAATTAGAAAATGAAAATGATATAAAAACTAAATTAGCAGAAGCTGACATAGCGTAATATATCTTTGAAAAGTAAACTCCTCGATCAACTAAAGTCAGACTAAATTTTTGTTTCTGTGTTTTTGCTTTTTATTTTGGTTATTAGTTCTTTCCAGTTTTTTTCTCTCTTTAATTCAGACTAGCAGTTGCGTCGTCGGATGCTGTTTGTAGACTGTTTATTGGGGAGGGTTTAGCACTTTCTGATATCCTAGTCTTAATGATGGTATGGTTGCGGGAGTCGGCGTGAGCGCGGTCTTTCTCCGAGGGTGCCGCCACGTCCGTCTAACGACCGCTCCCTTCAACATGCTGATCCCGTTGACCTTGACCCAAATGCACCAAGGGCATCAGGTGCAAACAATTTTTTTATTTTTTTTCTGTCATTACAGTTACACTGTACGTGGTTGCGCTGCAGACTTGCTGTTACAACATTGATATTGTGGACACGGCCGATGCAATAGTATTTCTAGTCTTATACACATATTAATGTATGGAAGTAATAAAGGAATTGTCTAGTCCTGCATGTGCGTTTTGTGCAAATGCAATATAGTTTCACGTCTATGCAGGTTTTTTGTAGTTTTTTAAAGGTACTATGGTACTCCATGAACAGACAGTTCTTCTCTGTATAGCTGGCTTTGACAGAGAATGATTTTCTTTCTTTTTTTGTTGATCGCTCAGACGGTTTCCTTTCATATGAGCGCTGATGCGTCGTGCTGCCGTCGTGCGCTTGTCTAAGAAATAGCTAGGCCCAGCATGTCTGTCCGTCTCCGGCTGGAGAAAGTCTTTGTAAGAATTTCTAGAACAAAGGCAGGAGAATGGACCGGTAAGGCAGAAAGACAGTAGATGACAGTGAGCAAAGGGAAAAGGCAGAGTCAAAGAGAGTGACAGATTAGAGGAAGCTACAAGCACAGAACTTCCAGAAGGTAGGGGAACTATTTATACAAAAGACCCCCCCGGTATCCCCACGGTCCATGTGACTAGAAGTCACGAAATGAGGATCTGTTATCCTGTGACTCGATGTTCTTCATTTTGGGGAGATAAAGAAAGGCCTTATTTAGCATAATTATATCATAGCGGGATTCACAATATTACAGACGGCAAATTTTCTTTTCCTTTTTTGGACAGAAATATTGGGCTGGAAAATGGCTGACCGCGAAAGGGTTTGAACACAAAAAAATGTACGGGCGAAATGATCTTGCCGACAATGTCATCAATGCAACGTGGATTGCTTTAGAATGTAGTGTGTTTTTAGATGAATGTTAGCGTTCAACTAGATACATTTACTTCCCATTTTCTTGTTGTTTTTTGTTTTGAAATGACCAGGAAGGATATATCTCCCGACAGGTTTCGCCAGATTAGCTCTGACAGTTCTCTTTTTCATTGCAATTTAAAAAAAAAAAATTATTTTAAAATCTTTGGCAGTGAAGGGGTTAAGAATTTTTTTGCGAAGCAGATAATCTTTTGAGCTTTATGTGATTGTTGTGATGCTGAAGTTGTTCACGCAGACACGGGTGGTTTTTAATGTCTGTTTTGTTGTCTTCACACCTTTGTACATGCAACAATTAATTGACGAATAATTTCACATATCATTATCAAGAAGAACACTTTATATGATTAAAATTATCAGTCTATTTAGTAAATGTTTTTTCCCCCAGATATTTTATGTTCTGGTGCTTTTCGGATCCATCATGTCGACAAAATAGCATACAAACTGTTCCCGGATTCATTGCTTCGAACATTAGCTATAACAGTGAGCGTTTCTTAGGTTTTGTACAAATTTTTGTTTGCAAAAGAATTCCACGTGTTTTCAGTGATTGAATTGATTCGTTTTTTGTGTGTACCAGTTATTAGTGTATGGTTGGTTATTGAATGAAATGTTTTCATAGTTTTTAAGTCTACGCTTCAACCCTTTAGGAAAAGTGTGCATCGTTGGGTTGGTTTTCCCCCCACGCATATGCACGCTTGCCTTGTTTGCCATTTTTGTGCGAACACCAAAGATTAATGTATGTGTATAAATCAAAATTTAGTTTGTTAGACGCTGATTTCTTATATAATTATCGATATTTATGGCCTCTGATTGGTTTGGGTATTGATGTATATAATTTTGACCTGAGTATAGACGATGGTGATAATGATTTTGTTGCTGTAGATTTCTCATGTTGCTGAAAGCATCTTTTGCCATGGATATTTATTTATCCCGGTACGAGCAATCATGTATAGAGAGATTTGTTTATGCTACCAATGATTTTGGTGTTGGTTCATGTATTCTTGATTCTGTGTATACCTTTTTTTTTCTTGTTCTTTTTTTTGTCATGTGGTACATTTGTTATTGTTGTTCTTACCCCAAACTGCTGAATGTACAGATAACATAACTGGCTGCTGATTTAAATCCAAAGTTTTGCTGAGTCTACCCATGTCAATTTTTTAAATTGTGATATTTTTTGGTAAACACTATTTTTCATCCATAGTTATTCTATATTGATAAAATTATTGAATGTTCTTTCATTGCTCCCCCTCCCCTCCCACCACCACCACCACCAACCCTGAGTATAAAAGAATGATGGTTTCATTTTTTTGGTTGCGATTTTTGTAAAAAATACTTTGATGCACACCTTGCCAAATTGGATCAAGTACCTTGAAATTTGTTTAATATATTTTTTTTTCTGTAAGCATGAGCTTTTCTTTTTATATTCTTGCTTATTGCGTTTTTGTTTTGTTTTTTGTTCTTTTTTGTTTTTTCACTCTTTTTTTTTTACTTGTCAAATGGAGCAGGGACCATCTTAGGTTTGATTTTATTTCATTCGCGTCATTACTTTATTCCGCTGTGCAATGTTGTTATGTAAAATTAATTTGGGTAAAGGTCAAGATGTGCCACCCCCCCTACATTTCTCGGTTAATTGTATTTTTCCGTTTTTTTGCCTTTCTTACCATACATAAAGCTGTATTTTAGGAACATTTTTAGCTAATAACCTTTTTGGAATACTAACCCTATCCCTAACCCTAGCCCTAACCCTAACCCTACCCCCCACCCTATAAGACGGAAAAACGCACTGAACCACAACTGTGACAAATCGCGGTGTACTGCAGTACATAGTGGGGGGTAGGGTTAGGTTTAGGGTTTAGGGTTAGGGATAGGGTTAGTATTCCAAAAAGGTTATTAGCTAAAAATGTTCCTAAAATACAGCTTTATGTATGGTAAGAAAGGCAATAACGGAAAAATACAATTAACCGAGAAATGCAGGGGGGGGGGGGGGGGGACACATCTTTACCTTTACCTCAATTTGGTCCAATCACTGACCATACACTTTTTTTAGGGAGTTTTTTTTTTACCGTTTATTTGTGATATTTATGGGATAAACTGCTGATGATTTCTTTGGGGAAAAAAAAAAGTTTTAAAGGACTAATGGGAATGACTGGGAGACATGAAGGAAAATTAAAGGCATTTTATTTTGGGTTAATGTGTCTGAAATGACTTATCCATGTTTGCCATGTGCCATTCCATTGTGATGTTGTCTTTTTAAAAATTTTAAGTTAAAATATGCATGTTGGTAGGTTCATACATATGCCTACACATGTACCGGGTATATAATTGTGCTTGGCTGTTCACATGCACACACACACACACACACACACACACTTTTGGTTCCATTCTTGTTAAAAAAACAAATTTGTTTACTCACCATTCATTTACTTACAAATTGTGTAATTTATTTTGTTGCCTTGGACATTTATTGTGCGTGTGCGCGCGCGCGTGTGTGTGTGTGCTTGTGTTCAACATATTTTTTACGTTCATTTGTTTCTATTGATGGTTTATTAATTTATTAATAACTTATTTATTATTGTAAGCGCTTAGAGCTTGTTTAAGATTAAGCGCTAGAAATACTGGAATAACTTGTCAACTAACATTAAGGCTGCACCTAACATAAATATATTCAAAAATCTTCTGGACAAAGACACAATGATGTCAAATTTTTATAATACTTTTGATGAATAAAAAAAGAAAGGAGAGAAAAAGTCCATTCCATAATGTTGTTAAATTTTATAGTTTTAGCTGTAGAAAGCAAGCCACCTTGAAACAAATCAAAGTCACAAACGAGAAAGGGCGTAAAAGGGCCGCGAGGCCCACTTCTAGCCCTAATTACTACTACACTACTACAAATACCAAGTATTATTATTATTAATTTTATAGTAGTATTTTTAACATGCATGTTACTCCGTCCATTCCATTTTGATTGTTTCAATATATTTACTAAATTCGCATGAAATAATTCCTCAATTTCATTAATTCACCATGCCTCTTAAAATGTTGGTTGGTTTGCACATTTTAAGCCCATTGTAAACTCCTACACCGTGTTTTTGTTCTGGGTCCAACATTTGTTAGGAAATGTAAACGATCACATTATTGCATTGTATAAACTTCGTTGCAGCGAATTTTCTTCTTCGACCACTCACACAGTTTCCTGTCGCATGAGCACAGATGCGTCATGCTGCCGTTATGCGCCTGGCTAAGAAATAATTAGGCCCAGCGTGTCCGTCTTCGGTTGACGAAAATCTTTGATAGAGTTTTTTGGAACAAAGGCAGGAGAAAGGGCCAGAAAGGCAGAAAGATGGTCGATGACAGTAAGCAAAGGGAAAACGTGAGAGTCAAAGAGAGTGACAGTAAATTTCCAGAAGGTGGGGGAACTATTTGTATGACCCCCCCCCCCCCTCCCCACACACACACGTTATCCCCACGGGGGGACTCCCTGTAAAGTTCAGGCTGTTCTTGCCGGGCGAGTGTGTCGCTTCTAGCGCAGCATCCTCCCCACTTCCTTTGGTAAAGTGGTTCAGATGTAAAGAACAAAGCAAACCGACCTGGGTTGGTTGGTTCCCCGGCTGCAGCAGAAGTTTCTGCTCAATCTGTGGTCTTCTTCTTCTTCTTCTTCTTCGATCGCTCAGACAGTTTCATGTCAATTATAAGCGCAGATGCGTCATCATGTTGCCGTCATCCGCCTACTAAGATATAGTTAGGCCCAGCAAGTCCGACTTCGGCTGGAGGAAATCTTTTTTGAAAGTGTTTTGTGACAAAAGGCAGGAGAATGTTTGTGTTAATGCGTTTCATCTTTACTATTTTGAAATAAAGGTAAAGATTCCTGAAGCTGCTGCAAAAATAACTTGTTAATTGATTTTAGCACAATCATGCTTATACGCCTAGACACGCCAAGCACAACGATAAACTTTAGGGAAAGCAAAGAAAGTTAAAAACAAAGAAAGAAACCACTACCCAATGCAAAACTGATCATTTCTTTCAATGAGATATTGTCTTTTTGTGTAGGTTATATTTGCATATGTGTATGAATTTGTTTATGCCAATTGTCATCTTATTACGGTTCTTATCATATTTTTTAATATGTGTATGTTGTTGTTTTTTAATTGCTGACATTCCATTTAGATTTTACCCGCTGTGTGCATGTTTTATATATGTTTTTTATACACTATAATGCCATCATTGTTTTTGAACATTCAAAATGTCTCCCGTTTTAAAACAGTAACATTTTTATATTCACTGCTGTAGCCTATGTACACAAAATGTAACTCAAATCAACTTGTATTATCGATGATCTCAGTAGATTAAGAAAAAGATAGTATACGTAGTCGTGAAAAAAATGTGTAGCCTGAGCTGACTTTTTTGTGCAATTTTCTTACTGCCCATTTGTATTTTATTACGATTAAACCATCCCAAAAAACCCACACACAATTGTCAGTGTTTTTTGTGATGCTTGATGGACTGGTGTGCTGTGATTGGCTGAAATGGGTCATGTGATGAATGGTGATTGGCTGAAATGGGTCATGTGATGAATGGTGATTGGCTGAAATGGGTCATGTGATGAATGGTGATTGGCTGAAGTGGGTCATGTGATGAATGGTGATTGGCTGAAGTGGGTCATGTGATGAATGGTGATTGGCTGAAATTTGGGTCATGTGATGAATGGTAAAACAGTGATTGGTTGAGGTGGGTCATGTGATAAAAGGTGAGACGGAAGAGGGAGGGGGGTATTTTGGTATCTGGTACTTTATAGTCACAGAGACGTCTCTGTGAAATTTGGGTTGCTCCCACCTGGAGAGCACGTCGCAGCCAGAGGCTTTTTATTTTTTATTTTTTGCATGCGATTATTGTGTGTGATGAGCAAGGAAAGGGGTGGGTGGGTACATTTTGACCAAATGACAACTTTTTTGTTGCCACTGGGTTAAACATGTGCTAAGTAGGGACCACGGTTTTATCGTCTCATCCGAAAGACTCCACGTTCAGACCATAAGGCCTAGTGCAGAGTGAGAGGAAAAGATCCCCTGTACCCAGGTTCGAATTTGGTATTATTGTATATGAGGCGAACGCATTACCTCTGCCACTCTACACAGAGAGGGGGGGGGGGGGGGGAGCTAGAAACAGCAACAAAACCACCCAACAACAAACAAAGAAGAAACAAAGCTGAGGGATTGGGAGGGGAGCTGTGATAAGGAAGTAGGTGGGAAGAAAAGTGTATGGGTGGTGGTGGTGAGGACAACAAATAAGGGAGATAGTGATGTGTGAGAGAGGTATTAGGTACTTTATAGTCACAGAGGCGTCTCTGTGAAATTCGGGTTGCTCCCACCTGGAGAACGCGTCGCAGCCAGAGGAGCGCCACCCAATTTTTTTTTTTTTTTGCATGCGATTTTTTGTCACTGATGGGGGAGGGGGGGTAAATTTTGACCAAATGACAACTTTTTTCGTTGCCACTGGGTTTAACGTATGCTAAGTGCATGGGCACATGGGACCTCGGTTTATCATCTCATCCGAAAGACTCCACGTTCAGACCGTTAAGGCCTAGTGCAGAATGAGAGGAAAAGATCCCCAGTACCCAGGTTCGAACTCGGGTTTACTTGACACGAAGCGAACGCGATACCACTGTGCCACTCATTTAGAATACCACCCGCACCCCACCCCCCACCCCCTATTCTAAATGCAGGAGTGTACAGACAGGTGGACATTTTTTTTAAATTTGAATCATGTTGACTTTCAAAATTAATGCCCATAAACAACTGACAAAGGTGCAAATTAACACCCCACCCCCACCCCCTCCCTTCAATTGTTCGGTTCTTTCCGGGTTTTTTCAATCTTGCCTTTTTTTCTTTTTTTTTGTTATACTGCAGATTGAGCACTTAAACCTCTGGTCGTTTTATTATATTTAACGTTAATTTTCATCCATTAAAACAATTAAAAATATGCATTCGCTAATAGTAGAATACAAGGGTAAGGCTGAAACTGAAAACAAACCAAACCGAAAAACCCTCCACTGAGGCTGATGTTACTGCCTCAGGGGGTAGGGAGTTCCAATCTCCGATGGTCCGGGGGAAGGGACGGGGCAGAACTTTCTATAGCTTGCCTTGCAGGAGGGAAGGAGGTAAGTTGACTCGTGTGACTACTGTCTTGGTTTATGTGTTAGTGGGTGGAGAGACGGGCTGTAGGGGGTGTTGATGGAGACATCCCCACATGGTACATCCCCACTCTCTCAGCCAAAAGGGACTTGAGGACGAGAGTTGGCGTTGGGGAAGGTCCCCAAAGGCCAACCAATCCCTTTGGCTGCAGCACCAGAGTCGGTGCAAAGACCCCCTCGTTCGAGAGTCATAGTCTTCCACGAAAGACTAGACTAAGCTGTAGCATGATATTCCAATACTGTAGAATATCATTTATAGTACAGCTCTCATTTACTGTTGGCCCTTTCTACAGGCTAATGTCAACCAGTGATAAAAGCCATTTGAGTGAAGGGCCTAGTGTGTAATGTACTGGCCAGGTAAATGACTCAATACATTTCCCACTCTTTCCCCACGGTAAAACAGTTATCTGCAATTAGTCTTATGAGTGGCTCTCACTGACGTGTTGCCATGGGGGGAAGGTGAAACATGTTAACGTGCATTAAACTACAATGTTGATTTCTTGAAAGTTTGTAATAAGCTTACTGTATAAATTTACAAACAGTCTTCATCTGTTGTCCTATAACTTTCACACTTTCACACTGTCAATCTCCCAACGATTTCCTATGAAAGAACTTATATAAATTATGCTCATGCTCTCTCTCTCTCTCTCTCTCTCTCTCTCTCTCCCTCTCTCTCTCTCTCTCTCTCCCTCTCTCTCTCTCTCTCTCTCTCTGTGCGTGTGTGCACAAGTGCACGCATATACGTGTGGTGTATGTGCATGTATGCGCATGAACGCTCACGCGCAGTGAACGCAGGAACATTCTTTTCTCTTCTCTTATGTGCGTAAATTGTGCAAATGTGTGTGTGTGTGTGCGTGTGTGCGTGTGTGCGTGTGTGCGTGTGCGTGCGTGCGCGCGCGCGCGCGCGCGCGCGCGTTTTCCAAGGCTGTAGACTTCCGGAGCGCACAGCTAACTTGCGGATAATCACACACAATATAGGTCAACTGAAAATCACGACTTTTTTTCCTATTAAAGACACACTGGCCTACCACGATTGAGTTCCTTGGTTTTTTTCTGGGTAGCTTCAAACTGAGGCTGCTCTTTAAAAATGTTTCGTTTTCAACTTGGGGACATTTGTATGGGAGTCAAACCTGGTCAAAAACAAGTTTTGTTTACCAGCTATAAGAGGGAAAACACATGAAACCCGTGATTTTGACACGTGATCTGGTGGGTCTTTAAAAAGAAAAGAAACAAATAAAAAATATCGTGAATACAATTCATTCTTATTCTTACAAAGAGGAGATTGAGAGAGAGAGGGGGACCAGTTGCCAGGGAAAGGGTATCATTGGCAATCCGTAGATGACAGATCGTATCTCTGCTTTATTGTGTACTTTGGGAAAACGTCCGAACTTCAAGGTAAGAAGTTATTAAGTTTTAATCCTATCATAAAGTAGAGATAACTCTCTTATCCTGCAGACTAGAAACATCAATGTCTATAACGTTGATATCGAATTAAATTCGTCAGTAATTCGGCATTCAGTAGTTTCACATTTTAGCGTGTAACACTATGAGAAGAGAATGATTCAGTTAGCAAAAAAAGCCAGAAAGTAGTAGTAGTAGTAGTAGTAGTAGTAGTAGTAGTAGTAGTAGGGGAAGACGGGGTAAAAAGCGCATGGGTGGGTAAGAAGCACACCCCAATTATCTCATGAAATGAAGCAAATTTCAGTCTCATTTTGCCCATGAGACGAGCGTTAATGTCTAGCATTCGTCTCATGGGCAAATTTGACTGAAATTTTCTTTATTTCATGAGATAATTGGGGTGGGCTTCTTACCCGCCCATGCGCTTTTTACCCCGTCTTCCCCTAGTAGTAGTAGTAGTAGTAGTAGTAGTGGTAGTAGAAAAGAGTTCAGCTAAATAGCTCACTGTATCTCAATCTCATTCAATGTACATAAAATATGATTCCAGGTTTCCTGACTCGGTGCAGAAGAGGCAGACGTGAGGTTGCGTCCAGAAGCCAGAGGCCCCCCCCCCCCCCAGCTTTAACCTTCCCGTGGGGGAGGATTTGACCCCAGAACCCCTGACCACTGGTGAAACGGTTCACGGTATCTGTGACTGAGCAGCCATGCCGTACAGTATAGAGCAAACTAAGCTGCAAAGAATGTATGCATTCTTGGAGGAATGCTCTTGCTGTCTTTTTCACAGTGCCCTCAGGCGAGGCATCCAACAAACTCTACTCGCCAAACGTATGGATGTCGCTGAAATGCTGCTGGCAAACTCCTCTGGGCATAGCAGCTGTGCTTGTGCCTCCTGTACAGATCTGGACTTTTCAAGGACCGAAACCCCACCCGTGCGTCGTCCACTGAGCAATCCTGAAGCTCAGGTTCACAGGACTTGTTTATATTCCTTCGATAATTATACCGTAAAGGAACGTGCCCTTCATTTTTTAGATGAGCAGTTTATGCTATTCGAATACCTCAAATCTAGAGTCCATAATTCTGCAGGTGAAGACAGGTGTGAGAGGAAAACGGCTGCTGAGGAAGGGGAAGTGGAAACAAAGCCTTCAGCAGCTGGGAAAGAGGACCTCGGTTCAATAGCAGCATGCGGATCTATTCAGGAAAAACAAATCACTGAAGAAGCATCGTCTAAAAGAAATGAGCAGAACACAATGGAATCAGAGCCTGTAGTGACAGTTGAAAAGACAGAATCATCACCCAAAGGCTCCAATTCTCCGATTGTGAGTGAACCGCTGGACGTTAGCATTTCAGAGTTAAACTCTTCAGATGGCAGTTGTTCTGAACTGACATGTCACACATTCACAACGGAACAATGCGAGGAAAAGGAAAACGTCTCTAACGAAGAATCTGCACCTCCAGAGGGAGATGTGAGGAAGACAACAATGGCATGGACGGATGATCAAAAGATGGCAGGAACCGCCCTTGAAGAGGGACCGAGTGGTGAGACTGTAGATTCTTCTGAAGACTCAAACACTCAACCTCAAATACCAGAAAGCAAAGTACAACTGGAATCAGACAAAGGACGTGGACATGAGAAATTGGAAAGTGTTCCTAAATGTGAAAAGAAAGAAGACCTTGACGCCGAAGTCCCTGGCATTGTCAATAAAGACATGAGTGAGATAAATACAGCGGCTTGTATGCTCAGTTCCAAAGTTTTTACACGTGAATGGGAAGGAGAAACAGCTTCAGCAGTTAGGGAAGAGGAACCTGTAGTGCCAGTGGAAAAGACAGACTCACCATTCTCAGGCACCAGGTCTCCAATTTCGATTGAGGAAAAAGAAAATGCCCCCATTGAACAATCAGCACATCCAGAGGGAGATGTGAGAAAGACAATAATAACATGGACGGATGATCAAAATATTTCAGGAACCGCCCTTGAAGAGGAGGCGAGTGGTCAGACATTACATTCTTCTGAAGACTCAAACGTTCATTTTGTAGTATCACAAAGCAAAGTAAAACTGGAATCAGATAAAGGACACGAAAGTGATAAATCAGAAAATGAACAGGAATCCACAAATAAAGATGGTGAAAAGCAGGATATGAAAGAAAAACCTAAACACAAAGCCTCTCCTGCCCTGAAGGCTGAACTGGCTCAGAGGTTCGTGGACTCGTTAGAGCTCTACAGCAAAATACTGTGGGGCGAAGAAGCGGTAAAGAAGCTGCCACCCATCAATACGTCCATGTCCATTTTCCAACTGATCGAAGCGCGGAAAGACTTGCTGGTGGAAATCCCACTGCGCCACATGACTCTGATGTCCCAGAACGAGCTGCTGCTTCAGTACGCGGACCGAGTGGTGAAAGGAGAAGAGGTGGACCACCTCACTGATGAGCTCCTGAAGACGGCCGAGTCCAGAGTGTTGATGGCCAAAGAAATGCAGCACCTGCTGTTCCTGTGCACGTACAAAGACAAAGCCAAGAGCGCCAAGTATCGGCAGCTGGACCTGAAGCTGATGGAGGAGCTGGACTGTTCTCCCAGCAAGGAAGGTGACCAGAGCAGGAGCCTGGCCCGGGCCATCCACCGGGATTGCTGGCAAGAGGTGAGGGCCATCTTTGAAAGGAGCACCACCAGCCTGAAGCCCCAGGACCTGAACCGAGTGTGTCTGATGGCAGCAGAGAACCACGACTGGTTCGTCTTCATGGAATCTGCAGCACGAGGAGCTCAGCTCGTCAACGGCACATACACTGACCAGGGGTCCGAGTTCCAGTGCCAGGAACAACAGGCCGCCGTGAGAAGTGTGTCTCCACTTCACGTTGCTGTCCTTTGCAGACATTTCCCAATCCAGCAGCTCGCCCACACCATCTCTATGGACTCCAAGCTCCTCAATGCTGTGGACACCTCTGGGGACTCTTTGCTTCACGCCGCAGTTCGTGGCTTCAACTCTCAGGCTGTGGACTTTTTGTGCGAAAACGGTGCTGACGTGAACCTCAAGGATTCCAAGGAGAAGACGCCGCTGAAGTATCTGATGACCTTTGCCACCAGGCACGTGGCTCCACACCAACAGGATCTGAAGTCCATGAACACGTCTGCAGACCAAAGCACTGAGATCGCAGATAGTGACCCAGAAAAGTGGGAACCATCTCTTGGTGCAATGTTTCATAAAGACATGCCTTATGTGGACGTAGAGACATACGTTACTGATGACTCAGAGGGTGAAATGTTCCAAACTGCTTTTGATGTTGTTTCCCATGAAAAAGAAATAACTCCATTGGAAAAGAAAACGGATCTTCTGAAGAATAGGTCAGAATTCTCGCACAATGATCTCCGTCACGTCATGGACATGATGGTCAGTCTGGTCACCAAGGCACATCAAACCGGACAATCCATCCAGTGGCCTTCAGAAGTTGACGGCTGGTCGGCTCTACGCCTGGTGTGTGCCACAGGACGCTACGAGCACATCAAGGACTTTGTCCAAGACAGTGGTGACCTCCATGAACAGCCCGGGGGTAAGACCCTGGTGGACACGGTCCTCTGCCAGAGCAATCTATCTGAAGAGCTGAAGGAGAACACCCTGAGGGTGCTGCTGGACGACCTCAACCTGGTGGACTTTCAGGCCAGAGTGGTAAGAACCAGGGCGCCAGGATCCAGAGTGGGTGAATATAGCAAGTGCTCAAAGCTGTTCTCTAGCTTTAAAGAACACATGATGGAATGCAAAAATGTACCAGAAAAGGAAGGTGAACTCAGAACACTAGTCACTGAAGAGTCGTCCATAGAATACAAAGAAAGCAGTGTTGAGAAACAACCTCAGTCGAAGCAGAGTGATGAGCTGTCACATATTGACGCAGGAGAATTTACTAGTTCCGGTTCTCACCAACACAAAGGTGATGCTTCAATAGAACACCCCATAAAAGGCGAGATTGGTTCCTACCTGCAGGACAGGCTGAAGTTTCAGGCCTCGCTGATGGCACGCACCAGCCCGGTGCTGACCTGCTTCCAGCATTACCTGGTCATGGGGCAAGCCGTCATGGTCAAGCAGCTAGCCGACCTTCACCTCCGCA
This sequence comes from Phymorhynchus buccinoides, assembly GCA_017654935.2. Taxonomy (NCBI): domain Eukaryota; kingdom Metazoa; phylum Mollusca; class Gastropoda; order Neogastropoda; family Raphitomidae; genus Phymorhynchus; species Phymorhynchus buccinoides. Next base: position 50,201,621 of record CM065696.1, on the reverse strand, counting down.
GGGCCATGGTCCAGAGATCGGCCGCCCAAGAGCTGCTCTTCATGGTGCAGGCATGGGAAAAAGAAGAGGAGCCCCACGTCAGGGAACTGATGGACAGACTGAAAGAGACGGCCAGCCAGAAGATGGAACTGGAGGAGGCGTGCCAGCTGGGAAACAACGCTGCCATCCTCAGTGTGTACGGAGAGCTGAAAGACACTGCTCTGACCCAGCGACAACTGACCATGGTGATGCTGGCGGCTGGGGAAGAGGGCAAACTGGGGGTGTTCTACGACTGTGTTCACCGGGGTGGCAGTGTCACTGGCCTGGGCCGTTCAGGGGAGGAGCGAAGAAAGGAGGCAGACAAGGATGATGAGGGGGGTGGCTCGGATGAATACCAGGATACAGGAAGAATGGACACTATCTCTGAGGACCCAAGCCCAGGTCAGGATTCTTCTCAAGAGATAACCAATCTCGCTGAAAAGAAGAGGATCAGACATCATATGAAAACGAAGCAGAAGAGAGAGAAGAAGATCCCCTCCCCCCTGCATGAAGCCATTCAACATAAGGAGTTCAGCCTGTCCAGGCTGTCAGAGAGGGTTCCCTACGACAGGTTCGTGCACTCGGTGGACAAGGCAGGGCGGTCTCTGCTGCACGTGCTGGCCCAGGAGCCGCTGAGTGATGGGCTGAGGGAGAAGGTGAGACTGCTGCTGGCCCAGGGCGCGGACCTCCAGGCCAGAGACGGGGAGGGCCAGTCGGTGCTGCAGTACCTGGTGAAGCACAGGCGCTGGCAGATGATGGTGGCCATGGTCAGGGAGGCCGTGGTCTGCGGCACAAAGCTGCACTGGCTGCCCGCCGCCAACACATGGACCGCCCTCCACCTGCTGGCTGCTGTGGGGGCCCACCAGGACCTGCTGTTCTTCGTGCGCCACGGGGCAGACCCCACAGAGCTCAGGAGCAGGAGTCGCCCAGACCACCAGGGTTCCCAGAGTGATGCAAGCCAGCTCCCTGAAAACAAGCCTCCAACGCAGTTCATCATCGTGAAGAAGAGTGACGGGCTGACCCTGATCGACACGGTGCTCCTCCAGCACCGGCTGCCGGACGACCTGAAGGAGGAGACCCTGAGGGTGCTGCTGGTGGACCTGCGCCTGGGGCCTCACCACGCCGAGGTGGTGGACAGCAGGTCTGAGGGCGAGTACTACGAGTACGTGACGTTCCAGGACCGCCACTACCGCTACCCCGTGGAGCGCCTGCTGCGGCCCAGCGTGGTGACCCCCAGGACCGGCCAGACCCACCTGAGGCTGCTGCAGCTCATGCTGGACCATGGCGCCGTGGGTCCCGTGGAGAGGAAGGCCCTGGTTGACAAACGGAGTGTGTTCACCAAGGATGCTTTCTCCCAGCCCCTGATGGAATACCTGGAGGAAAAGTTTGCTCAATGCTTTGACTCTACCAGACACTCAGTAACTTCAACTACAGCATCAAAAAAGAAAGTACAATTGGAACCGGAAAAGGGACATGAAAATAAGATATCAGAAAATGTTCCTGAGCATCAAAAGAAAGACTTTGAGCAGCAGCAAAATCTGAAGGAAGGACCTAAACAGAAAGCCTCTCCTGGCCTGAAGGCTGCACTGGCTCAGAGGTTCGTGGACTCGTTAGAACTCTACAGCAAAATACTGTGGGGAGAAGAAGCGGCAAAGAAGCTGCCACCCATCAATAAGTCCATGCCCATTTTCCAACTGATCGAAGCGCGGAAAGACTTGCTGGTGGAAATCCCACTGCGCCACATGACTCTGATGTCCCAGAACGAGCTGCTGCTTCAGTACGCGGACCGAGTGGTGAAAGGAGAAGAGGTGGACCACCTCGCTGATGAGCTCCTGAAGACGGCCGAGTCCAGAGTGTTGATGGCCAAAGAAATGCAGCACCTGCTGTTCCTGTGCACGTACAAAGACAAAGCCAAGAGCCCCAAATACCGGCAGCTGGACCTGAAGCTGATGGAGGAGCTGGACTGTTCTCCCAGCAAGGAAGGTGACCAGTGCAGGAGCCTGACCAGGGCCATCCACCGGGATTGCTGGCAAGAGGTGAGGGCCATCTTTGAAAGGAGCACCACCAGCATGAAGCCCCAGGACCTGAACCGAGTGTGTCTGATGGCAGCAGAGAACCACGACTGGTTCGTCTTCATGGAATCTGCAGCACGAGGAGCTCAGCTCGTCAACGGCACATACACTGACCAGGGGTCTGAGTTCCAATGCCAGGAACAACAGGCCGCCGTGAGAAGTGTGTCTCCACTTCACGTTGCTGTCCTTTGCAGACATTTCCCAATCCAGCAGCTCGCCCACACCATCTCTATGGACTCCAAGCTCCTCAATGCTGTGGACACCTCTGGGGACTCTTTGCTTCACGCCGCAGTTCGTGGCTTCAACTCTCAGGCTGTGGACTTTTTGTGCGAAAACGGTGCTGACGTGAACCTCAAGGATTCCAAGGAGAAGACGCCGCTGAAGTATCTGATGACCTTTGCCACCAGGCACGTGACTCCACACCAACAGGACCTGAAGTCCATGAACACGTCTGCAGACCAAAGCACTGAGATGGCAGATAGTGACCCAGCAAAGTGGGAACCATCTCTTGGTGCAATGTTTCATAAAGACATGCCTTATGTGGACGTAGAGACATACGTTACTGATGACTCAGAGGGTGAAATGTTCCAAACTGCTTTTGATGTTGTTTCCCATGAAAAAGAAATAACTCCATTGGAAAAGAAAACGGATCTTCTGAAGAATAGGTCAGAATTCTCGCACAATGATCTCCGTCACGTCATGGACATGATGGTCAGTCTGGTCACCAAGGCACATCAAACCGGACAATCCATCCAGTGGCCTTCAGGAGTTGACGGCTGGTCGGCTCTGCGCCTGGTGTGCGCCACAGGACACTACGAGCACATCAAGGACTTTGTCCAAGACAGTGGTGACCTCCATGAACAGCCCGGGGGTAAGACCCTGGTGGACACGGTCCTCTGCCAGAGCAACCTATCTGAAGAGCTGAAGGAGAACACCCTGAGGGTGCTGCTGGACGACCTCAACCTGGTGGACTTTCAGGCCAGAGTGGTAAGAACCAGGGCGCCAGGATCCAGAGTGGGTGAATATAGCAAGTGCTCAAAGCTGTTCTCTAGCTTTAAAGAACACATGATGGAATGCAAAAATGTACCAGAAAAGGAAGGTGAACTCAGAACACTAGTCACTGAAGAGTCGTCCACAGAATACAAAGAAAGCAGTGTTGAGAAGCAACCTCAGTCGAAGCAGAGTGATGAGCTGTCATATATTGACGCAGGAGAATTTACTAGTTCCGGTTCTCACCAACACAAAGTTGATGCTTCAATAGAACACCCCATGAAAGGCGAGATTGGTTCCTACCTGCAGGACAGGCTGAAGTTTCAAGCCTCGCTGATGGCACGCACCAGACCGGTACTGACCTGCTTCCAGCATTACCTGGTCCAGGGGCAAGCCGTCATGGTCCAGCAGCTGACCGACCTTCACCTCCGCAGGGCCAGGTTCCAGAGAGCGGCCGCCCAAGAGCTGCTCTTCATGGTGCAAGCGTGGGAGAAAGAAGAGGAGCCCCACGTCAGGGAACTGATGGACAGACTGAAAGAGACGGCCAGTCAGAAGATGGAACTGGAGGAGGCGTACCAACTGGGAAACAACGCTGCCATCCTCAGTGTGTACGGAGAGCTGAAAGACACTGCTCTGACCCAGCGACAACTGACCATGGTGATGCTGGCGGCTGGGGAAGAGGGCAAACTGGGGGTGTTCTACGACTGCGCTCACCGGGGTGGCAGTGTCACTGGCCTGGGCCGTTCAGGGGAGGAGCGAAGAAAGGAGGCAGACAAGGATGATGAGGGGGGTGGCTCGGATGAATACCAGGACACCGGAAGAATGGACACAATTTCTGAGCGCCCAAGCCCAGGTCAGGATTCTTCTGAAGAGATAACCAATCTCGCTGAAAAGAAGAGGATCAGACATCATATGAAAACGAAGCAGAAGAGAGAGAAGAAGATCCCCTCCCCCCTGCATGAAGCCATTCAAGATAAGGAGTTCAGCCTGTCCAGGCTGGCAGAGTGGGTTCCCTACGACAGGTTCGTGTACTCGGTGGACAAGGCAGGGCGGTCTCTGCTGCACGTGCTGGCCCAGAAGCCGCTGAGTGAGGGGCTGAGGGAGAAGGTGAGACTGCTGCTGACCCAGGGCGCGGACCTCCAGGCCAGGGACGGGGAGGGCCAGTCGGTGTTGCAGTACCTGGTGAAGCACAGGCGCTGGAAGATGATGGTGGCCATGGTCAGGGAGGCCGTGGTCTGCGGCACAAAGCTGCACTGGCTGCCCGCCGCCAACACATGGACCGCCCTCCACCTGCTGGCTGCTGTGGGGGCCCACCAGGACCTGCTGTTCTTCGTGCGCCACGGGGCAGACCCCACAGAGCTCAGGAGCAGGAGTCGCCCAGACCACCAGGGTTCCCAGAGTGATGCAAGCCAGCTCCCTGAAAACAAGCCTCCAACGCAGTTCATCATCGTGAAGAAGAGTGACGGGCTGACCCTGATCGACACGGTGCTCCTCCAGCACCGGCTGCCGGACGACCTGAAGGAGGAGACCCTGAGGGTGCTGCTGGTGGACCTGCGCCTGGGGCCTCACCACGCCGAGGTGGTGGACAGCAGGTCTGAGGGCGAATACTACGAGTACGTGACGTTCCAGGACCGCCACTACCGCTACCCCGTGGAGCGCCTGCTGCGGCCCAGCGTGGTGACCCCCAGGACCGGCCAGACCCACCTGAGGCTGCTGCAGCTCATGCTGGACCATGGCGCCGTGGGTCCCGTGGAGAGGAAGGCCCTGGCTGACAAACGGAGTGTGTTCACCAAGGATGCTTTCTCCCAGCCCCTGATGGAATACCTGGAGGAAAAGTTTGCTCGATGCTTTGACTCTACCAGACACTCAGTAACTTCAAGTACAGCATCAGAAAAGAAAGTACAATTGGAACCGGAAAAGGGACATGAAAATAAGATATCAGACAATGAGCAGGGGATCGAGTTCCAATCCCAGGAACAACAGGCCGCCATGAGAAATGTGTCTCCACTTCACGTCGCTGTCCTGTGCAGACATTTCTCAATCCAGCAGCTCGCCCACACCATATCCATGGACTCCAAGCTCCTCAATGATGTGGACACCTCTGGGGACTCTTTGCTTCACGCCGCAGTTCGTGGCTTCAACTCTCAGGCTGTGGACTTTTTGTGCGATCACGGTGCTGACGTGAACCTCAAGGATTCCATGGGGAAGACGCCACTGAAGTATCTGATGACGTTTGCTACCAGGCACGTGGCTCCACACCAACAGGACCTAGAGTCCATGAACCAGCGTGCAGACCAAGGCACTGAGGCAGATAGTGACCCAGAAATGTTGAACTCATTTGTTGAAGCAATGACCCATGAAGAGATGACTCCTCTGGAAGCAGACATCAACGATACGGACGATTCAGAGAGTGAAATGTCGGCACCGTCTTCTCTTGAAGTTTCCCACAAAAAAGAAGTAACTCCACTTGAAATAGAAACTACTTTTCCATGTGAAAGCTCGGACTCCTCAGAGGATGAGTCCAAGAACAATTCTACGGACCAAAGCATGGAGGCAGCAGAAATTGTCCCAGAAAAGTTGAAATCCTTTATTGAAGCTATGGCTCATGAAACAACGACTTCTGTGGAAGCAGACATCAATGATACAGAAGACTCGGATAGTTATCTGACATTATCTGACCCTTCTTCTCCTGAATATCTCCACGAAAAAGAAGTAGCTCCATTTGGAATAGAAACTAATCTTCAATGTGAAAGCTCGGACTTCTCAGAAGATGATCTTCGTCACGTCATGGACATGATGGTCAGTCTGGTCAGCAAGGCACATAAAACCGGACAATCCATCCAGTGGCCTTCACCAGTCTACGGCTGGTCGGCTCTGCGCCTGGTGTGCGCCACAGGACGCTACGAGCACATCAAGGACTTTGTCCAAGGCAGTGGTGACCTCCATGAACAGCCTGGGGGTAAGACCTTGGTGGACACGGTCCTCTGCCAGAGCAACCTGTCTGAAGAGCTGAAGGAGAACACTCTGAGGGTGCTGCTGGACGACCTCAACCTGGTGGACTTTCAGGCCAGTGTGGTAAGAACCAGGACACCAGGATCCAGGGTGGGTGAATCTAGCAAGTGGTCAAAGCTGTTCTTTAGCTTTAAAGAACACATGATCGAATCCAAAAATGTACCAGAAAAGGAAGGTGAACTCGGAACACTAGTCACTGAAGAGTCGTCCACAGAATACAAAGAAACCATTGTTGGGAAACAACCTCAGTCGAAGCAGATTGATGAACTGTCAAACATTGACGCAGGAGAATCTACTAGTGCCGATTCTCCCCAAGAAAAAGGTGATGCTACAATCTTTGATTCAGAGCAGCCCATGAAAGGCGAGATTTGTTCCCACCTGCAGGACAGGCTGAAGTTTCAAGCCTCGCTGATGGCACGCACCAGACCGGTACTGACCTGCTTCCAGCATTACCTGGTCCAGGGGCAAGCCGTCATGGTCAAGCAGCTGGCCGACCTTCACCTTCGCAGGGCCAGGTTCCAAAGAGCGGCCGCCCAAGAGCTGCTCTTCATGGTGCAAGCGTGGGAGAAAGAAGAGGAGCCCCACGTCAGGGAACTGATGGACAGACTGAAAGAGATGGCCAGCCAGAAGATGGAGCTGGAGGAGGCGTACCTGCTGGGAAACAATGCTGCCATCCTCAGTGTGTATGGAGAGCTGAATGACACTGCTCTGAACCAGCGACAACTGACCATGGTGATGCTGGCGGCTGGGGAAGAGGGCAAACTGGAGGTGTTCTACGACTGCGTTCACCGGGGTGGCAGTGTGACTGGCCTGGGCCGTTCAGGGGAGGAGGGAAGAAAGGAGGCAGACAAGGATGATGAGGGGGGTGACTCAGATGAGTGCCAGGACACAGGAAGAATGGACACCATTTTTGAGGACCCAAGCCCAGGTCAGGATTCTTCTCAAGAGATAACCAATCTCGCTGAAAAGAAGAGGATCAGACATCATATGAAAACGAAGCAGAAGAGAGAGAAGCAGATCCCCTCCCCCCTGCACGAAGCCATTCAACATAAGGAGTTCAGCCTGTCCAGGCTGGCAAAGTGGGTACCCTACGACAGGTTCGTGCACTCGGTGGACAAGGCAGGGCGGTCTCTGCTGCACGTGCTGGCCCAGGAGCCGCTGAGTGAGGGGCTGAGGGAGAAGGTGAGACTGCTGCTGGCACAGGGCGCGGACCTCCAGGCCAGGGACGGGGAGGGCCAGTCGGTGCTGCAGTACCTGGTGAAGCGCAGGCGCTGGCAGATGATGGTGGCCATCGTCAGGGAGGCCGTGGTCTGCGGCACAAAGCTGCACTGGCTGCCCGCCGCCAACACATGGACCGCCCTCCACCTGCTGGCTGCTGTGGGGGCCCACCAGGACCTGCAGTTCTTCGTGCGCCACGGGGCAGACCCCACAGAGCTCAGGAGCAGGAGTCGCCCAGTCCACCAGGGATCCCAGAGTGACGAAAGCCAGCTCCCTGAAAACAAGCTTCCAAAGCAGTCCTTCATCGTGAAGAAGAGTGACGGGCTGACCCTGATCGACACGGTGCTCCTCCAGCACCGGCTGCCAGACGACCTGAAGGAGGAGACCCTGAGGGTGCTGCTGGTGGACCTGCGCCTGGGGCCTCACCACGCCGAGGTGGTGGACAGCAGGTCTGAGGGCGAGTACTACGAGTACGTGACGTACCAGGACCGCGACTACCGCTACCCCGTGGAGCGCCTGCTGCGGCCCAGCGTGGTGACCCCCAGGACCGGCCAGACCCACCTGAGGCTGCTGCAGCTCATGCTGGACCATGGCGCCGTGGGTCCCGTGGAGAGGAAGGCCCTGGCTGACAAACGGAGTGTGTTCACCAAGGATGCTTACTCCCAGCCCCTGATGATATACCTGGAGGAAAAGTTTGCTCAATGCTTTGACTCTACCAGACACTCAGTAACTTCAAGTACAGCATCAGAAAAGAAAGTACAATTGGAACCGGAAAAGGGACATGAAAATAAGATATCAGACAATGTTCCTGAGCATCAAAAGAAAGACTTTGAGCAGCAGCAAAATCTGAAGGAACGACTTAAACAGAAATTCTCTCCTGTCCTGAAGGCTGAACTGGCTCAGAGGTTCGTGGACTCGTTAGAACTCTACAGCAAAATACTGTGGGGCGAAGAAGCGGTAAAGAAACTGCCACCCATCAATAAGTCCATGTCCATTTTCCAACTGATCGAAGCGCGGAAAGACTTGCTGGTGGAAATCCCACTAAGCCACATGACTCTGATGTCCCATAACGAGCTGCTGCTTCAATACGCAGACAAAGTGGTGAAAGGAGAAGAGGTTGATCACCTCGCTGATGAGCTCCTGAAGACGGCCAAGTCCAGAGTGTTGATGGCCAAAGAAATGCAGCACCTGCTGTTCCTGTGCTCGTACAAAGACAAAGCCAAGAGCGCCAAGTACTGGCAGCTGGACCTGAAGCTGATGGAGGAGCTGGACTGTTCTCCCAGCAAGGAAGGTGACCAGTGCAGCAGACTGACCAGGGCCATCCGCCGGGACTGCTGGCAGGAGGTGAGGGCCATCTTTGAAAGGAGCACCACCAGCCTGAAGCCCCAGTACCTGAACCGAGTGTGTCTGATGGCAGCAGAGAACCACGACTGGTTCGTCTTCATGGAATCTGCAGCACGAGGAGCTCAGCTCGTCAACGGCCCAGACAGTGAGCAGGGGATCGAGTTCCAATCCCAGGAACAACAGGCCGCCATGAGAAGTGTGTCTCCGCTTCACGTTGCTGTCCTGTGCAGACATTTCCCAATCCAGCAGCTCACCCACACCATCTCTATCGACTCCAAGCTGCTCAATGCTGTGGACACCTCTGGGGACTCTTTGCTTCACGCCGCAGTTCGTGGCTTCAACTCTCAGGCTGTGGACTTTTTGTGCGATCACGGTGCTGACGTGGACCTCAAGGATTCCATGGGGAAGACGCCGCTGAAGTATCTGATGATCTTTGCCACCAGGCACGTGGCTCCACACCAACAGGACCTGAAGTCCAAGAACAGGTCTGCAAACCAAGGCACTGAGGCAGATAGTGACCGAGAAAAGTTGAACTCATTTGTTGAAGGTATGATCCATGAAGAGATGACTCCTGTGGAAGCAGACATCAACGATACGGACGATTCAGAGAGTGAAATGTCGGAATCTTCTTCTCCTGAAGTTTCCCACAAACAAGAAGTACTTCCAGTTGAAATAGAAACTAATCTTCCATGCGAAAGCTCGGATTCCTCAGAGGATGAGTCCAAGAACAAGTCTACGGACCAAAGCATGGAGGCAGCAGAAATGGTCCCAGAAAAGTTGAAATCCTATTTTGAAGCTATGGCTCATGAAAAGACTTCTGTGGAAGCAGACATCAACGATACAGAAAGCTCAGATAGTTGTCGGACATTATCTGATCCTTCTTCACCTGACGTTTTCCACGAAAAAGAAGTAGCTCCATTTGGAATAGAAACTAATCTTCAATGTGAAAGCTCGGACGTCTCAGAAGATGGTCTCCGTCACGTCATGGACATGATGGTCAGTCTGGTCACCAAGGCACATAAAGCCGGACAATCCATCCAGTGGCCTTCACCAGTCTACGGCTGGTCGGCTCTGCGCCTGGTGTGCGCCACAGGACGCTACGAGCACATCAAGGACTTTGTCCAAGGCAGTGGTGACCTCCATGAACAGCCTGGGGGTAAGACCTTGGTGGACACGGTCCTCTGCCAGAGCAACCTGTCTGAAGAGCTGAAGGAGAACACTCTGAGGGTGCTGCTGGACGACCTCAACCTGGTGGACTTTCAGGCCAGTGTGGTAAGAACCAGGACACCAGGATCCAGGGTGGGTGAATCTAGCAAGTGGTCAAAGCTGTTCTTTAGCTTTAAAGAACACATGATCGAATCCAAAAATGTACCAGAAAAGGATGGTGAACTCAGGACACTAGTCACTGAAGAGTCGTCCACAGAATACAAAGAAAGCAGTGTTGGGAAACAACCTCAGTCGAAGCAGATTGATGAACGGTCAGACATTGACGCAGGAGAATTTACTAGTGCCGATTCTCCCCAAGAAAAAGGTGATGCTACAATCTTTGATTCAGAGCAGCCCATGAAAGGCGAGATTGGTTCCTACCTACAGGACAGGCTGAAGTTTCAAACCTCGCTGATGGCGCGCACCAGACCGGTGCTGACCTGCTTCCAGCATTACCTGGTCCAGGGGCAAGCCGTCATGGTCAAGCAGCTGGCCGACCTTCACCTCCGCAGGGCCAGGTTCCAAAGAGCGGCCGCCCAAAATCTGCTCTTCATGGTGCAAGCGTGGGAGAAAGAAGAGGAGCCCCACGTCAGGGAACTGATGGACAGACTGAAAGAGACGGCCAGCCAGAAGATGGAGCTGGAGGAGGCGTACCAACTGGGAAACAACGCTGCCATCCTCAGTGTGTACGGGGAGCTGAAAGACACTGCTCTGACCCAGCGACAACTGACCATGGTGATGCTGGCGGCTGGGGAAGAGGGCAAACTGGAGGTGTTCTACGACTGTGTTCACCGGGGTGGCAGTGTCACTGGACTGTGCAGTCCAGTGGAGGAGGGCGGAGAGGAGACAGACACGGACGATGAGAGGGATGACTCGGATGAATACCAGGACACAGGAAGGACGGAGATCATTTATGTGGACACGAGCCGAGCTCTGGATTCTGCTCAAGACATATCCAATCTCGCTGAAAAGAAGAGGATCAGCCGCCCAGTGAAAACGAAGCGGAAGAAAGAGAAGTGTATCCCCTCCCCCCTGCACGAAGCCATTCAGCACGCGGAGTTCAGCCTGTCCAGGCTGGCAGTGTGGGTTCCATACTCGGAGTTCGTGCACTCGGTGGACAAGACAGGGCGGTCTCTGCTGCACGTGCTGGCCCAGGAGCCGCTGAGTGAGGGGCTGAGGGAGAAGGTGAGACTGCTGCTGGCCCAGGGCGCGGACCTCCAGGCCAGGGACGGGGAGGGCCAGTCGGTGCTGCAGTACCTGGTGAAGCGCAGGCGCTGGAAGATGATGGTGGCCATGGTCAGGGAGGCTGTGGTCTGCGGCACAAAGTTGCACTGGCTGCCCGCCGCCAACACATGGACCGCCCTCCACCTGCTGGCTGCTGTGGGGGCCCACCAGGACCTGCTGTTCTTCGTGCGCCACGGGGCAGACCCCACAGACCTCAGGAGCAGGACTCGCCCAGTCCACCAGGGTTCCCAGAGTCAAGAAAGTCAGCTCCCCGAAAACAAGCCTCCAACGCAGTCCTTCATCGTGAAGAAGAGTGATGGGCTGACCCTGATCGACACGGTGCTCCTCCAGCACCGGCTGCCGGACGACCTGAAGGAGGAGACCCTGAGGGTGCTGCTGGTGGACCTGCGCCTGGGGCCTCACCACGCCGAGGTGGTGGACAGCAGGTCTGAGGGCGAGTACTACGAGTACGTGACGTACCAGGACCGCCACTACCGCTACCCCGTGGAGCGCCTGCTGCGGCCCAGCGTGGTGACCCCCAGGACCGGCCAGACCCACCTGAGGCTGCTGCAGCTCATGCTGGACCATGGCGCCGTGGGTCCCGTGGAGAGGAAGGCCCTGGTTGACAAACGGAGTGTGTTCACCAAGGATGCTTTCTCCCAGCCCCTGATGATATACCTGGAGGAAAAGTTTGCTCAATGCTTCGACTCTACCAGACACTCAGTAACTTCAACTACAGCATCAGAAAAGAAAGTACAATTGGAACCGGAAAAGGGACATGAAAATAAGATATCAGAAAATGTTCCTGAGCATCAAAAGAAAGACTCTGAGCAGCAGCAAAATCTGAAGGAAGGACCTAAACAGAAAGCCTCTCCTGCCCTGAAGGCTGCACTGGCTCAGAGGTTCGTGGACTCGTTAGAACTCTACAGCAAAATACTGTGGGGAGAAGAAGCGGCAAAGAAGCTGCCACCCATCAATAAGTCCATGCCCATTTTCCAACTGATCGAAGCGCGGAAAGACTTGCTGGTGGAAATCCCACTGAGCCACATGACTCTGATGTCCCAGAACGAGCTGCTGCTTCAATACGCGGACAAAGTGGTGAAAGGAGAAGAGGTGGACCACCTCGCTGATGAGCTCCTGAAGACGGCCGAGTCCAGAGTGTTGATGGCCAAAGAAATGCAGCACCTGCTGTTCCTGTGCACGTACAAAGACAAAGCCAAGAGCGCCAAGTACCGGCAGCTGGACCTGAAGCTGATGGAGGAGCTGGACTGTTCTCCCAGCAAGGAAGGTGGCCAGAGCAGTTAGGAGCAGGCAGGGCCGGGGCCAGCCGGTACCGGCAGCTGGAGGAGTCACCCACCCCCGACCTATGGAGGACGATGCTGAACACCATGATGGATTGGACAGCAACTTTGGATTATGAATTGTCTTCGGTATTTCTGTTTCTATTAGATTTTTGTTCTTGCTTGTTTGTATGATTGATGAAATAAACATTGATTTTTGGGGGGGTACATTTTATTATTTTTATTCAGGCGTGTGTTTTCTCTCTCTCTCTCTCTCTCTCTCTCTCTCCTCTCTCTCTCTCTCTCTCTCTCTCTCTCTCTCTCTCTCTCTCTCTCTCTCTCTCTCTCGTATTTTGTACATAGTAGACATTGTAGTCGGTCACAGCAGCATTTTCGAACATAAATTCAAATGGATTCTTTAATGTGAACTAATATCTGTGTTTAACTTATATCATGTTGACAGAAATTCAAAAAGGTCTTCTTACGTGTTTTTTTAATAGCATATTTACAAGATCAATGTTGTATTCTTTAATGGTTTCAAACAAAGCTGAACTAATGCACCTCAGTGCAAGGATAGTCACCAGTTTCTTGGGAAGACGGTAACTATTCTAAGTTGTTTTGTCACCTTCTCTGATAGAACGTTGAACGTGCATTTCTGGTGTGTCCAGCTATCTCTCTTGGGAGACATTTTGTTTTGAGGATTGACAAGTCTGTGATCTTAGTTCTTTGCTTTTGTTTTCAACCCTCAATTTCATCTGCTGAAATATATACTCATGTAATTCAATCAATTGTACATAATTCATGCACAAACTTTTTTGGGCTGGAGTTTGCTTGTTGTTCGGTTGTAGTTAGTTTGGAGGTGTTTTTTCCTCATGTCAAGTTTGTCTTGCTTTGGTAAGATGATTTTGCATGGAGTGCGAGGGACCAAGACATAAACTATGATAAAGGTTTTTGTTATATTTTTGACTGGATTTTTAAATGGCACTTTTCTGTCTTATGTTAGCATTTGCAAATTTTTGACTGTGTCAGAAAAGAATGAATAGACAAGAGAAAAGGGATCTTTACTAAAAAGATAAATAGCTGTGTGTGTATATGTGAAAACATTACTTTATGCCGAATTGATCTCGAGGAAACGGCCTAGAATTTGGTTTTTAACGTACATGAAATCTGTACCCAGAGGATTATCAAAGTATTGAATATGTTTTGTTCGTGAAAATGATTTACCTCGTGGAATATTGCTGCCTTCGATAACAGAGTTTTTGTTCTAAACGATGTGCACTGAAAGCGAGTGAAACAATTCAAAGCAAGCATGAAAAATAACACGTACGTTGACTGCTTAGATTTTTAAAGAAGAGGCTTCAAGGCTCGCTTGTTTTCGGAGATAGCTGTCAACAAGTCAACGTATATTTTGAGGTAGCTAGACCCCGTTTCTACCAATCGTGAATTCAATCAAACCACGTTGCTACCCACTCGCCTTTTCCATGCGTTCGCTTGGGTTTTTGTTTGTGGCTCAAGCCACAAACCTATAACTCACTTTGTCGGTCGGTCGGTCGGTCGTTCCAAAATTGTCGCACATTTTGACAAAATTGTCGCACATTTTGACAAAATTGTCGCACTTAAAATCGAGGCTACACAAACTATTGCGATTTTGCGCTTGTTTAAGTACGTTTTTCACTTGAATGTCCTGAAATATTCTTGCCAGTATTGACACATATTGCAGCAACAAAAATGAAAATAAATAAATACATGTAACGAAATATTGAATTAAATCTTTGGGAGATGCTTTTTGTAAACTTTTGAAACTCTTTTTTTATATTATGAATTGCCGTTGATCAATGAATCTGTGTGCAACATATGTGTGTGTGTACTTGTGGCGGTGCCATAGCCGATGAGGTTTAACCGAGGCTTGGTCACCGCTACAGCTATCTGTATTAATTTTAAAAAATCGGGACTTTACTGGTTTCGTACTGCCTCCGGGCATTGCCTCCAGTATTGTTCCAACCATATTTGTATTTACAAATGTCCCATATGTGTCTGATTCAGACCAAGAGGACGTAAAACTCCATTTTTCTCTCTTTCTTTGTGTGTGTGTGTTCAACCTGTACATTTTTGTGTCATCTACGGACTGTTGGTGTTTACAGCCAGCTGAATTTGGTTCTTTTGAACATATTCGTTTTGAATTATTTTGTTTCAATAAATCACCCATGCGTTCGGTGAACTATTTGAATAGGTGTGTGTGTGTGTGTGTGTGTGTGTGTGTGTGTGTGTGTGTGTGTGTGTGTGTGTGTGTGGTGTGTGTGTGTGTGTGTGTGTGTGTGTGTGTGTGTGTGTGAATGCGTGCACGTGTGTGCATAATATGTACGCGTGCACGTATACAGACTCGTATATATGTGTGCATGTTTGGATCTGTTATGGGTAACTGACAACACCGCCGCATTAGTTGATGAAGTGATCGTGGTGAACTTTAGCAGAATATGTTCTCATGTCTTAAGATGGGCCAACAGCAACACGAGAGCTGTACAAGAAATAATGTCTACAGTAATGACAAAATCATGTCAGAAGCTTAGTAATTTGTGGAAGACTATGAGGCCGTGTACACAGTAGATGCGGAACCCCCTTGCGCAATCCGCAAATAGCAATCCCATATGTGAGAAGCTAACACAATCATACATTTATAAACTTCCAAAACAACCATCTTTCAAGATCATCCCCAATATGGGTGCAATTGATAATATTTGTCTTCTCTTTTTTAGCAATAAGCTTGTATGTTGTATTTCTAATTTATCTTTAATACAAGAATTACAATAGCAATGACACTTTATCTCCTATTCATTGCGTGGAACACAAATCGTGATACGTTGTATCTGTGTGAAACATTAGTGGCTGTAAGAATAACATGCATTGGAAATTTAGCAGACTCTTTGAGAAATTTGTTTCTAAGATCACTGTAGGACAAACCGTTCAACAACAAAA
>CM065696.1:50143813-50185784 GCA_017654935.2 Phymorhynchus buccinoides | reverse complement strand
TGTCAAGAAGGACATTCCTCAGTTGTCATCTGATCCAGCCGGTCAGTTGTTAAAAGACCAAGTGTTTGCTCAGCACATGCTGAACAATTTAAGGCATTTTATATTCTTACTACACTTTCACTAGTTTCGTAAATTTCACTTCAAGGTGGTTTTAGATTTTTGTTGGTAAGTTGAAGGATAACCCTTTTCAGATATCTCATGATCTGGGTGCAGGGGTTTTGGTCGTTCTTTGGATGGTAGCAATCTTGGAAGATTTGGTATGCATTTTTGGTGGTCATTTGTAATATGTACTTTTTCTATATTCTACTTCATTAAAATTTATGTATGTTCGTCATGTTCTGATTGTATAAGATTAATTAATTCTATGTTGTATTTTTATTAAATATGTCCAAAGCGCTTAGAGCCCTAAATCAGAGAATAGAGGCGCTATAATGAATAAATCATTATATTATTATATTCTTAATATAAGCATAAAAACTCACAATTTACAAGTCATATCACCTAAACCCATTCGATAGAATAGCATGAAAAATATACCCGCTTTTTTTTTTTAGAGTGTTTCTATTAAAAAAACAAAAAGTAAAAAAAAAAAAATGAAAAACTGGTTTTTTTTTTTGTCGACTATATATCATGATCTGGACGTAAACCCTCGATATGCACACGACAAGACACACACACATTTAAAATACACACACGCAATCAGACCTCAGATCACCACTCCCCCACAGAATACACAACACACGACACACCACGACACGAAAACACGAACACAGAAACACACACAACACACACACACAAACCACCTCAAATAAACACTCCTCTTTCTCGCCGTCCTCTCTCGATCGGATCAATGATGCTCTATCTCGCGTGCACTCTCACGACACACACACTACCATTCCCGTCTCTCTCTCTCTGAGGGCAGGTATGAAACAAATGGGTTTTGTCACGTATTGTTTAAAACAAAACACCTCATAAAGATGATTTTGACATTGACTTGACACACACACACGGGCATCCTTTTAAATAACACAATGAGCACACACGAACACACTACAACCACCCCCCCCCCCCCCCCCCCGCCCCCCCCCCCCCCCTCGCCTCTCGACACTCTCTCTCTCATCACACACACACACATTCGCTCTCTTCTCTCTCGTCTGAGGCAGGAGAAACAAATGGTTTTGTCCAGGATATTCTTTAACCCTCAATAAAGATTGTGACTTGACTTGACTTGACACACACACACACCACATGTTTAAATACACAATGAGCAACACACACACAACCCCCCCCCACCCCACACACACACACAAGACACACAGGATATTCAAGCTTATTCTTTTATATCGTCATGGAAGAGAATTTTCACTTGACTTGACACACACACACTTTTGTTAACAACTCAACCCAATAGTTTTATCCCTCAGTTACCTTGAAGATTGCACCCACCCAATGACGGCAAACATGATTGCAGAGTGAACATGACACAGCCATGAATGTTGTAGATGGTAACGCAACCGCCACGATCACCCACTGTGCAACCACATGCTGAAATCATAAATCATAAAATGATAATAATATAATCATCACATAATAATCATATCATCAATAATAATCTCATCATAAATAACATAATAATCAATCAATCATCATATATAATAAATTGCAGTAGGAACATGACCATCATGGTGTTGTAAAAGTATGTACTGTCTTGGCTCTGTTGATGGCTCCCAAAAAGCTTCAACACACACACACTCACACACACGACGACACACACCACCACATCATACCTTCATTCCCTTTGGCTCTGTGATGGCTCGCAGAGTTCTCCAACACTCGATAGCACTTCCACTCAGCAGAATCTTCCACAGCTGAGATGGGCCTCATTGCCTGCCAGAAACAAACATCAAATAAGTCAAGTTCAGGTCAAGACAGGAGTCAGTCAGACAGAAGGTCAATATTCAATCAAGACAGAGTCCAGGCAAGAGTCAGGTCAAGTCACGAGTCAAAGTCCAAGTCAAGAGTCCGAGTCCGAGTCAAGTCAGTCAAGAGTCAAGTCAAGACAGGAGTTAGAGTCGTCAAGAGAGGGGTTAAGAGTTAGGTCAAGAGAGGGTTAGAGTCAGGTCAAGAGAGGGGTTAAGACGTCGGTCAAAGTCAGGTCAAGAAAGGAGAGGAGTTAAGAGTCAGGTCAAGAGAGGAGGTTAAGAGTCAGGTCAAGAGTCCAGGTCAAGAGAGGATTTAAGGTCCAGGTCAAGAGCGGAGTTAGAGTCAGGTCAAGAGTCAGGTCAAGAGAGAGTTTAATAGTTAGGTCAAGAGGGAGTTAAGAGTCAGGTCAGATAGGAGTTAAGAGTCCAGGTCAAGAGAGGAGTTAATAGAGTCAGGTCCAAGAGAGGAGTTAAGAGTCAGGTCAAAATAGGAGTTAAGGAGTCAGGTCAAGAGAGGATTTAAAGATTCAGGTCAGAGAGGAGTTTAAGAGTCAGGTCAAGAGGGATTAAGAGTCATGTACAATAGGGATGTTAGAGTCAGTCAAGAGAGGAGTTAAGAGTTAGATCAAGAGATGCGTTTGAGTACAGGTCAGGTCCAGACAGGAGTTAAGAGTTTAGGATCAAGGTAGGAGTTAAGAGTCCATGTCAAGTCCAGACAGGAGTTAAGAGGTCAGTCTCTCAAGACTCAATCAAGTCCAGAACCAGGAGTTAAGAGTCAAGTCATGCTCAAGAGTCCAGTCAATCAAGGCAGGGAGGTCCAACGCCGAATCTTGTTTAGTTACAGACAATTCCTCATACCCAGCCATCCACAATTGCCACTCCAAGGCTGTCACCATGTAAATGAAACAATAAAGTAAGTAATAAGTATGAAGGATCGTGTGCCTTTCTAGTCCTTTAAACCTATGCAAGATTATAAGTATGATCTCGCCTTGGGCATAAGAGGCTGCAGACTATTAACATAAGCTAGAACACCAAGGCGTACATCCAAATGTTTTGTTATGTTTCTGCATATTTTATGCGGGGATTGTCCTCAGTATGGCAAGTCCTAAGCATAACACATCAGTCTAAATAATCCCTTCCCTCCGAAGCCGGAGTGTGGGCTGGCCCATGTGGCGGGTGTAATTCAAAACCTCTACACACCACACCGTAATGTTTCTCAATCCCCTAGCTGGTTCCATTTGTACATAGTGTTCAGTGCTTCGGATTGTTTGGGAATGATCCCTGGAGTCTCTTAGCCAGGGTATATGACAACAACAACAATATAAGTATGAGAATGCCTTTCTAGTCATATAAACCAATGGAAGATTATAAATAGAATGAACCTTTCTAGTCAAATGTAAACCAATGGAAGATATAGTTATGAATATACCTTTCTAGTCATGTAAACCAATGGAAGACTTTAAGTATGAATACCTTCTAGTCATGTAAACCAATGGAACTTATAGTAATGAATACCTTTCTGTCATGTAAACCATTGAAGAACTAGAAGTGGAATACCTTTCTAGTCCTATAAACCATGGGAGATTATAAATATGAATCCTTTCTAGTCATGTAAACCAATGGAAGTTATAAATAGAAATACTTTCCAGTCTGTACAAACAATGGAAGATTATAAATATGAATAGCCTTTCTAGTCATGGTAAACCAATGGAAGATTATAAGTATGATACGCTTTCCTAGTCCTATAAACCAATGGAAAATTATAAATAGGAATACCTTTCTAGTCATGTAAACCCACGGAACGATTATAAGTATTGAATGGATGCCTTACTATACATGTAAACTACATTACCAATTGCAACATTCATCATGTCGGTTTAAAAGAGACAAGAACTTGTGTGTGTGTGTGTGCTGTGCGTGTGGTGCGTGTGAGTGGGTGTGCCGTGCGGTGTTGTGTGTGTGGTGTGTGTGGGGTGGTGTGTGCACGGTGATAGTTGTGTGTGGCATGGGTGTGGCGTGTGTGTGTTTGTGTGTTTGTGTGTGTGTGTGTGTGTCGTGTGTGTGTGTGTGTGTGTGTGTGTGGTGTGTGTGTTTTGTGCGTGTGGAGAAAGCACCCACACACACACACCACAGGCCATCCTTGAAACAGTATTGTAAGTAATGAAGAGACCCTCTAGAATAAGGGCACATGCCGAAAACGTTGGGAACAAGAAAACCCCTGCTTAATGTTATTTTGTCACTGAATGAACTCTGCGAAGACAGTACTTTCCTTATGAATTCACAATACATCTTAAAACTCTTATTTTTACACGTTTAAATAATTAAGAAGCAATCTATAACAATAAAAGAGAACAGAACAAAATAGTACAAGAAAGAACAAACATGCAGCATAAATAAAATAGCTTAATATAAGTATTGATGGTAAATTTCGGAGGCGAGGTAGGCATGGATTACACCCTTCCCATTTAAAAAGACCAGTGCAGTTTTCTAACCATCCTAACACGGCACCACACACTACACCCCCACCCACACACACACACAATTTTCAATAACAGACGTTTCTATCCATCTCTTAAATTTTGTGATTCATCAATCTCTCTCTCTCCTCTCTCTCATTCTCCTTCTCTCTTCGCCCGTCCTCTCTCTCTCTTCCCTCTCTAGGTCCTTATTCTATCTTGTTCTGATTGAATATTAACACTTCTGCCTGCAGTAATTGTAATGTGATGTAGATCTATTATCATGGTAATTTGATTGTTGATGACGAGATGTATTCCACATTTTGTTATTTGATTGATGCTAAAAGTTAATATGGTTATTGATCCCCCTTCTCTCTTCTACTCTCATCTCTCTCGATCTCTCTTGAAAAAATGTGCACATTTCTAAGTTGATGTAATGAATTTTAATGACATTTATTTGGGGTTGGTATAATTTTCGTTTGCACCACGTTTGATTAATGTTCTTTCAGGTTTTATGTTGTATCTCTGTCATGTTTGTTGCACAGAAACCTTGAATAATTGTCTTGTGGGGGATATTAAAGTGAACTTGAAACTTGAACTTGAACACACACACACACATGCACAACACGCACAGGAGCATACCACATTTCACACACACCACACACAAACAACCACAAAAAAAGCAGAGAACTAAAATACAACAATAAATGAGAAACATGCTGGGTAAAAGGTCAAGATGTGCCACCCCCACTACATTTCTCGGTTAATTCTATTTTTCCGTTATTGGCCTTTTCTTACCAATAACATAAAGCTGTATTTTAGGAACAATTTTTAGCTGAATGAACCTTTTTGGAATACTAACCCTGCCCTAAACCTAACTCCCCACCCCTATAAGAACGGAAAAAAACGCAACTAAACCCAACTTTGACAAATCGCGGTGGTACTGGCAGTGACTAGTGGGGGGTAGGGTTAGGTTTTAGGGATGGGTTAGTGATAGGTTTAGTATTCCCAAAGGTTATTAGCTAAAAATGTTTCCTAAAATATACAGCTTTATGTATGGTAAGAAAGGCAAAAACGGAGACCGGAAAAAATAGAATTAACCGAGAAGATGCAGGGGGGGGTGGCACATCTTTACCTTTACCCCATTGTGTACATAAATGTGACATAGAAAGGGAAAACGAAAGAAAAGATGGATGGAAAGAGAGAAAAAGCAGCAGACATTTCTGACATGTCAAAGTACAAAAGGAGAGACACATTGGAAAACCTGTAAACTTAGTGACAGCGATCGAAAATGACTAAGGGAGCACAAAGCTGAAACCAAACAAAACAAGATAGAATACGAAAATAAATAAAGATGTTCTAATAAGAAAAATAACTACCGCAAAGCCTCCATTCGATCGCCATATTTCGACCTCATCTCATTAACTCATTTCAACACTGGCCGATTGCTTCCCTTTACAACTGTTCAACACGAATGTACGCTATAGCGTACCTAGTGTTCAAACATTCACACTTCACAACCCAGCGAAGCAATGCAACCCAAACTGGTATAAAACTGTTCCTCTACGGTCCCTTAATAGTTTTCATCCAATGAACTCACTTCTAGTCTATTTTTAGGACCGTGCAATGAATGCAAATGAGTCACTACCACTCTCTTCGTCTTCTTTGTCATGCTTTTTTTTTTAAAATCTGCTAATAATAAAAAAAATTACTTTGGAATTATAACATATGCTAGCTTTTATTATTATAAACAATACCGCAAATTTTCAAAACTGTGGTTAAACATTATTTTTAAAATAATTTTTATGTAATGATGCAAACCTGCCTAGTGTTGAACGTTTGCACGAAACATGTACGCTATAGCGTACATTAGTGTTGAGAAGACCCCCACATGGCCGAAAGGCCGAAGAGGGCGTAAAGCCTTATTTCCTCGTTAGTGTTGAGAATGACCCCACATGGCCGAAAGGCCGAAGAGGGCGTAAAAAGCCTTATTTCGTCGTTAGTGTTGAGAGAGATAGTAAGAGAGCACAAAGCTGAAACAAACAAAAAACAAGATAGCATACGAAAAAAAAGATGTTCTAATAAGAAAAATAACTACTGCAAAGCCTCCATTCGATCGCTATATTTCGAACCTCATCTCATGAACAATCTCTTCACGTGCCTTTTTTGAGAACAGAGAAAAAAAAGTACCATAGCAAAACTGTTTTGTTTTTTAATCTTTTTTTTTTCTTTTCTTCTCCCCCCCCCCCCTTTTTTCTTCGAGTCGCTCAGAAACAGTTTCCTGTCAAATTATGAGCGCAGATGAGTCATGCTGCCGTTATGCACCTAACTAAGAAATAGGCCCGGCAAGTCCGACTTCGGCTGGAGGAAATGTTTTTGAAAGCGTTTCGTGAAAAAAGGGGCAAGGAGAATGGACCCGGTAAGGCAGAAAGATAGTGGATGGACAGTAAGCAAAGGGAAAAGGCAGAGTCAAAGAGAGTGACAGATTAGAGGGAAGTTACAAGCACAGAACTTCCAGAAGGTGGGGGAACTACTTATACAAAAGACCCCTCGGTATCCTCACAGGTTGTTGTTTTTTTCTTTCGTTTTTTTTCTTCCCCCAAGAACATGCTCTAACAGAAAGGCAGATTCAGCGATTTAGGTGCGAGAGAAGAAGAAAAGGATGGAAGAGAGTGAGAAAAAGGATTTTCGGAAAGCAGGCATATTCACTGACTCACTTGTTTTGCGGACAATACACCCCATAGAATTTGCAGTACAGTCTGTGTGGTGTTACACATACGTGTCAGTAAGACCAACAGACTTTTTATCACCAATTCTCCAACAAATGTTACTCATACATTTGCCATCTTAAAATTCTTTGACTTTTATTTGAACTTTGAAAAAACCCACCTACAAGGTATTTCTTATCGTATTCTTTCTTAGAGAAGCTGTTATTTTTTTCCACCAGCAGGGCTTCTGAAAACGTACAGATTGTGCGTATTTACGCACTAGAGCTCTCATCACCCCCTAGAATCTGAAATCTGTGCATGATATTTACCCTTTAACCCTTTCACTGCCAAAGTCGCATTTTAGCACCACAGTGCAGTTTTAATGTCATTAACCCTTTTGCCGCCAGCCAGTTTTTTCAGCCAACAAATACCATTAAACTTAACGGGGTAGAGGACAAAATATTTTTTGCAATGTTGCGGATTCCTCTGTAACATGTATAAACATTAGGCCTATCCTTACCTCCCAAAATTAATAGGGTCTTTGGATAACAGGCCCTGATTTGATGCCTTTTAGTGACAAGGGTGGTAAACCATTGTGGTGCTAAAATGCGGCATTGGCAGTGAAAGGGTTAAAAGGCATCAAATTGAGGTCTATTATCCAAAGACCCTATTGTCTTAGTTTTGGGGAGTAAGGATAGACCTTATTTTATATTTATGTCACAGAAGAATCCCCAATACTGCAGATGGATTTTGTTCTCTACCCAGATAAATTGAATGGAAATGTTTGGCTGAAATATGGCTGGTGGTGAAAGGGTTAAAATCTCATTTAGCAGGTGAGGTGACGCATTAAAATGACGACGCGCGTGTGAACACAACCGTTACTTATCAGTAAGTTAATGACGTTCTACGTATTTCAATCGTCTGCTAGGCCTTTCTGCCACAAGCTGTCTAGGCTAGATCTACAATTCTACTGGACTGCGCAGAAAGCCCAAATCGTTGAAAGCTCATTGCGCATGGGGTGGGGTGGGGGATTTGCAGGGGATGGAGCTTCTCCCATGTTTTCGCCTTTACCCCTTAAAATGTGCAACTGGGGGTGAAAATACCCTTTAACACTCTAAACAGGGGGTGAGCGTACCCCTTAAAGAGGGGAAAAGATCAGAAGCCCTGTTCACTTCTAATCATTTGCTTTCTCACCAAAAAAAACCAAAAATACAGGAGTAAGAAAAACTACAACACAAAGCAGGATTCTTTACGCAGAAACAAAAACATGTATTTTTGTATTTTCGAGTCATACAGACTTGTCTCTGTATAATTCACGTTGCTCCCACCAGGAGAGCACGTCGCTGCTAGTGCAGTGCATGCTTTGTGAGTCTGTGCCATCCATCCCACCAGCACAACAAGGCCTACTCCTACCGAATAGTGGAATGGGTGCAAGATCTTGTGCGCGCGTTCGCGCACGGGACCTCAGTTTTAAGTCTCGTCCGAAAGGACTAGGAGTAAAGTGTCTTTCCCAAGGACACAACACCATGGACAGAGCTGGGTTCGATTTCCCCACACTCGCAAAACCGTTGGATTGCGAGCCGGCAACTGACCAACTGAACCACAGCGCTAATTCTATAAGAGAGTTGCACACTGGTGCATGCGGTGACCAAAGCTTATGCCTGAACTTTCTACCACAGCCCTTGATATAACGGTCATTTCATGAGAATGGGTCTGTATAGAAGAGCCTTATCTTCAGGACACACCCACATGCAGTATTTTGGTCGATTTGCAGGCATGGGAATTAGAGAAGACAAAAAAGACTGAAAATTGGGGTCTGGAAGCAGGCATAGGAACAAGGAAAACAAAAAAACAACTGAAAACCGTGTGTGTTGGGATACAGCCCCCAGAAAATGAAGCTTCTTCTGTTATCTAAGCCTTAAAAACAGTATTAGAGATAAAGACTGATATATTTATATTTTGCATTCATTTATAACCAATAACTTAAGTTTTACTCATTGGGCTTCTTTTTTTTTTTATCTCATAAATGTCCTCTTGGACCATCAAAAAAGCTGAAACTTGCAAAAAAAAGACTGAAGAGGACCATGAAAAAAGCTGAAATCAGCCAAAAAACTGACAATTCCCATGCCTGATTTGGAATGCCTTACCAACACATGGGCTTTTTCATATATGAAGGTGGTACTTACACAAGACGAGTGTTGCGCTTAAAACATTTCATAAGGAGCAGGTTGAGAGGGAATGAGGAGATAAGGCGACAACAAATGACCACAAACAACAGAGGAACTTACAAACACAGGAACAACCAACGACGTCACACAAAGGGATCTCACTCCAGAAACAAGGGGAGACGACACCACCAGCAACAACCATAATAACGACAGTCAAGGGATCTCACTCCAGAAACAAGGGGAGACGACACCACCAGCAACAACCATAATAACGACAGTCAAGGGATCTCACTCCAGAAACAAGGGGAGACGACACCACCAGCAACAACCATAATAACGACAGTCAAGGGATCTCACTCCAGAAACAAGGGGAGACGACACCACCAGCAACAACCATAATAACGACAGTCAAGGGATCTCACTCCAGAAACAAGGGGAGACGACACCACCAGCAACAACCATAATAACGACAGTCAAGGGATCTCACTCCAGAAACAAGGGGAGATGACACCACCAGCAACAACCATAATAACGACAGTCAAGGGATCTCACTCCAGAAACAAGGGGAGACGACACCACCAGCAACAACCATAATAACGACAGTCAAGGGATCTCACTCCAGAAACAAGGGGAGACGACACCACCAGCAACAACCATAATAACGACAGTCAAGGGATCTCACTCCAGAAACAAGGGGAGACGACACCACCAGCAACAACCATAATAACGACAGTCAAGGGATCTCACTCCAGAAACAAGGGGAGATGACACCACCAGCAACAACCATAATAACGACAGTCAAGGGATCTCACTCCAGAAACAAGGGGAGACGACACCACCAGCAACAACCATAATAACGAGTCAAGGGAGCTCACTCCAGAAACAAGGGGAAGAGGAGACAACACCGGCAAGAATAACGACAATCAAGGGGAGCTCACTCCAGAAACAAGGGGAGGAGACAACACCGACACCAACAACACTTTAAAAAAAAAAAATTAAACACAAAAAACCCATTAACATTGACAATCAAAGGGAGCTCACTCCAGAAACAAGGGGAGGGAGACTAACACCGACAACACCAAGAATAATAACGACAGTCAAGGGAGCTTACTCCAGGGGGAAGGAGATGAGGGAGACGGCTACGACGACCAGGTCCAGGATGTTGAAGAGGCTGCGGCAGAAGGAGCCCTGGTGAAACACCAGACCGTAGGTGATGATCTGCACACACACACACACCCCCCCCCAACATAATGCAGAGACATTCAATGCCAAGCACCCTGCCATGCGCTTGTTTTTTTCTTGTTGAGATTTTTGTCACTGTTGGGGGTTTTTTCTCGTTAAAAAGCAATCATGCATACTCGAGAAAAACCCACAACAACCAGTTACTTTCCCTCTTGTCGGTTGAGATGCAACGGACAACCAAATGCAAAGACATTCACTGCCAAGCACCCTGCCATGTGTTGTTGTTTTTTAGAGATTTTTTGTCACTGTTTTTTTTTCTTCTTTCTCGTTAAAAGCAATGCATGCATATTTGAAGGAAAAAACAACCCAGTTACTTCCCTCTTGTCGGTTGAGATGCAACGGACAACCAAATGCAAAGACATTCACTGCCAAGCACCCTGCCATGTGTTTGGGTGTTTTTTTTGTAGATTTTTTGTCACCGTTTTTGTTTTGTTTTCTCTCGTTAAAACAATGCATGCATACTCGGGAAAAAACAACCAACAACAGTTACTTCCCTCTTGTCGGTTGAGATGCAACAGACAACCAAGAACGTCAACAAAAACAAATACAAGGTGCTAGAAGAGATAAGTACCTCCTCCTCTTCTTCTTCTTCTTCTGCGTTCCTAGGCCATATGGCCATAATGAGCAAGGTACGTTATTAATATACTATTCCATACTAACAATACTTGTGGCGGTGCCATAGCCGATGAGGTTTAAACTGAGGCGTGGTCACCGCTACAGCTATCTGTATTAATAAAAAAAATCGGTGACTTTACTGGTTTCGTACTGCCTCCGGGCATTGCCTCCAGTATTGTTCCCACCATATTTGTATTTACAAATGTCCCATATGTGTCTGATTCAGACCAAGAGGATGTAAAACACCATTTTCGTCGGGGTAAGGTACGTATGTGTCCGGTTTTCAGTTTTCACTGGTCTCCCCGCTGCGTACAGCCGACACACATTTCGGAGGAGCTCAAAGGAGAAACATTATTTGGAAGATTTTTTTTTTTTTTTTTTAAAGGCAGGAGAATAAGTCAGAAAGATAGTAGATGACAGTAAGCAAAGGGAAAAAGGCAGAGTCAAAGAGAGTGACAGATTAGAGGAAGTTACAAGCACAGAAGGTGGGGGAACTATTTGTACAAAAAGACCCCCCGGTATCCCCACGGGGAAGAACCTCCCTTATAAGACTCCCTCACACATAAGACCTACCTCTCTGAGACATTGCCCTTCTTTGTAAGTATTAAAATTACCTCCCTTATAAGACCCCTCCCTGGATGATTTTTGAAGGTCTTATAAGGGAGGTTCCACTGTAAAATTGAATATCTCAATTAACATACTCACAAATTCCCAGTGTGTGTGTGTGTGTGTGTGTATGTGTGTGTGTGTGTGTGTGTATGTGTGTATATGTGTGTGTGTATGTGTGTGTGTGTGTGTGTGTGTGCGTGTGCGTGTGCGTGTGCGTGTGCGTGTGCGTGTGTGTGTGTGCGTGCGTGCGTGCGTGCGTTGTGCGTGCGTGCGTGCGTGCGTGCGTGTGTGTGTGTGTGTGTTGCGTCCGTGGTCCAATCTCCAAAATTTAACGTTGGCATTTTCTCGGGAAATAGAAGGCATACATTGTTCAAACTTTGCACACATATAGATGTCTATGCAAGCTTTCAAACAATAATGATTTGAATAATAATAATTCTCATGTACCATATTTTTCGGATCATTAGGCAGGGCAATTTTCAAGAAAAATCTTTTAAAAAAATGAAAGAAAAAGGCGCCCTCGCTTATAAGGCGATACACACCTCGCAAAAGAAAGTCAAACTTTGAAGCCCGTACTCATCCGGTAAATGCTTGCCGACCGCCATTATTGCTGTCATAAATGAGAGTTGGCTCCTCTTTCAAATAATCGAACTTCCGCTTGAGCTACTTCCTGTTGTTGTGTTTGGAATTTTCTTGCCGAAAACAGATAGAATTATGGCATTTTAAGCTCTACAACGATGCTTTTTACATGCAATGAAGGGTTATGGCATCTGTTTGGACGGTATCTCGGACGATATTTGAGTATTCGTCGTATTAGCGACTCATTACCACTTTCGATGTCTAGACTCACAGTAGACTGTACTGAGCACGGCAATCGTTGCCTCTCTTCTCACGATTTTGTTCACTAATAGGGCGCCCTCGTTTATTAGGTGCATAGGTCGAAATTGGAGAAAAAAATATCGCCTTAAAACCCGAAAATTACGGTATATTGTAAAATTTAATAAATATTTTGCATATTTCCCAAATGATTCTATCATCCAACCTATATTCTAATATTTTAATGCATAATTTTCACAAAAGACTTCTAACATTTAGCACATATTTTGCAACTAATGAAGCCTGGTAACACTTTAAAGATTCATAAAGAATAAGTCAAAAGAGAGAAAAAAAGAAAAAGTAAAATGCATAAAAGTACCTTTACCCAACCTTAATTGCATGTGCACAATTTTGCAAACATTTCCAGTCACACGCGCACGCACACACACACACACACACACACACATGCGAGCGCTCACACGCGTTCACACACATTCACATAACAAAATTTTCATTTAAAAACTTAAAATCATGCAAGAATATAAAGTTTCTTTCAATGAAAAAGAAGTGTACAGAAAGAAAATTGCAAGATCAAAACCTAAAATTCCAAATTGATGTAAAAAAAAAAGCAGCACAAGTTTCAAACAATATTTGCTCATTAAAATAAATAAATAAATACACATACAGAATGAGATGCAAACACAAACTCAACACACACACTCACACACACACACACACACACACACACTCACACACATTACATGCACACAAGCATACACGAACACACACAAGTGTTAGATGTAAAATGCATTAGTTGCTATGTTTTTAGAAAAGCACAACACAAAATGTCTATGTCTTTCGAATAGTTAATGTGAGTGTAGCGTTTTGATGCTTTTTAGTTCAACTGAATAGTTATTGTTATTAAAGGAGCACCCTGACGGATGAGTTTTTGTAAAAAAGCACGTTGATATCACCATGAAAACACCCTTTACAGAGTGTTGTAACACTCACTTTGCTCTGGTTTCCTAGAAATCAAACCGTCAAATCGGCGATTCATCCTTGGCGGAGGTGCTGGAAATCAAATTCTTTCACCCAAAGAGAAGGCGTGTGCCATCTCTATTCTAATGGCCGCCAAATCGTTTGCACAAAATTTCCGCAATGCAAGCCTTTTTTTCTTTTCTTTTTAAAAATTTTATACAGTTTATCTGAAGGAGTTTCGCTCACAACAAAGGAAATAGCTCCAATTTTTATTGTTTTACTGCACTACAAACAAGAAACCACAATGAGTGACCTCCACCCACCCCATCCAAAATGGCTACTCTCTCCGGCATCTCCGCCAAGGAGGAATCGCCGTTTTGACGGCTTAACCCTTTCACCGCCAATGTCGCATTTATGCACCACAATGGTTTAACACCCATGTCACTAAAAGGCATCAAATCAGGGCCTGTTATCCAAAGACCCTATTTTCTTAATTTTGGGAGGTAAGGATAGGCCTAATGTTATACATGTCACACAGGAATTCCCAATATTGCAAATAAAATTTGTTCTCTAACGAGGTCATTTTAATGGTATTTTGGAGGGCTGAAAAATGGCTGGCGGCGACAAGGGTTAATTTCTAGGAAACCAGAGCAAAGTGAGTGTTCTGATCCTTGAAAAGGCTGTCTTTCTGGTGATCTTGACGCGTTTCTTGCAAAACCTCATCCGTCAGGGTCCAGCTTTAAGACGAAGGAAGAACGGGTGTAAAACGTGCCTCAACCAGGATATAAAGGAACCAGAAAGCATAGCATCCAATGCTATTCAACTTAGCAAAACAAGGGTTAGGGGCCCCTAGTCACAACCATCAGCAATCAATGGTCGGTTTTCATTAACACAAAAAAAAAAAAAACAAAAAATAAACGGACACTTACACAGCGCTTTTTATGGAGCACAAAGCGCTTTACAATCAGCATTGAAACACTCACACACGCACACACACGCACAACAGACACACACGCACGTACGTGCACGCACGCGAGTGAACGCGTTCTTGCACACAGACATACACACACAGACCCACACACATTTCATCAAACACACAGAAAACACATTCTCACTGAAGCGCACACACACTTACTCAAACATACACTTGTACAAACGCATGCACGTGCGCGCACGTATGCACACGCACACACACACACACACACACACAGAGACACACACAAACACACAAACTCACTCCCCCATTCGCTCTAGCCGAACGCAATCTCTCATGCGCACACATACACTCGCGTGCATGCAAGCACATATACCCACACAGAGCACACAGAACACACTCACACACACACCGCACACACACACACACACACCTGCTCAGAAGCGCGGCCGTGGGCGCACGCACACTCACACTCGCGCACACGCTCACAAAATACACATACATACACATACACGAACACAAATTACACATACAAAAACAAACAGAAAATCTATTTATTCAGTGTCAGTTGCACTCGCTGATGTCAAATAAACTAGATAAGCAGGTGTAAGTGTCAATGCACGATTCAAAAGATACAAGTTGAAGATGTGAACAAAAATCTCAATTCCACTCTTAATCAATTTGTTGCTAATACAGTGGAACCTCCCGACCTCCCTTATAAGACTCCCTCCCACATAAGACCTACTTCTCTGAGACATTGCCCTTCTCTGTAAGTATTAAAATTACCTCCCTTACAAGACCCCTCCCTTATAAGACCTCATTTTGGATGATTTTGGGAGGAGTCCCATATGTCAAGAGGACATAAAAGTTTAAATTTCAATTCGATTTTTGGAGGTCTTATAAGGGAGGTTCCACTGTACCGAATAAATCCTACCCGTTTCACACTGCCGAGGATGGTGGAAAGAAAGAAGTGTAAGAGCATAACGATGTTAAGCGAAATGGAGGGGTGAGGAAGGAGTGTTTCTTCCGACATTTTTGTGGTAAAAAAAAAAGAGTTGAAAATTGTGAGCGATACACTTTTGATAGACAGACAGATGCACACGCAAACAGACAGACAGACGCACACACATACACACACACACCAAGGTAAGCAAACTGCATAATTTAAAAACCAATGTTAAAAAAACCAAAAGCATCCAATTATTTGAAATGTAAGAAACGGAATTAATTAAAAACAAAATTATTTGTTACAAAATTCAATCAATGGAAAAGTAGTAGCAGTGGAAAGCACACCATGTTGTCAAAATAATTGAATGATTCGATAACGAAACTAATGTCAGTGAAAATCAAACTCATGCTGGTTACCCTGGCCTTCTGCGATCTGCCATCCTGTGCCCTAGTAACACGAAAACTATACGTCAGTATTTTCACTTGCTCCTCTCTCTCTTTCTCTCTCTCTCTCTCTCTCCCATGGCTGGGTGGAAAAAAAGCATGTAACTTGCTTATCTTATGTTCCTTGGTTAAATCAAATTTCGTTTACATTTTCGTTTTCGTTTCTCTCTCTCTCTCTCTCTCTCTTCTCTCTCCTCTCTCTCTCTGTCTGTCTGTCTGTCTCTCTCTCCCTCTGTCTGTCTGCCTCTCTTTCTTTGTTTGTCTGTCTCTCTGTTTGTCTGTCTGTCTCTGTCTCTCTCTCTCTGTCTGTCTGTGTCTCTCTCTCTCTCTCTGTCTGTCAGCCTCTCTCTCTCTCTCTCTCTCTGTCTGTCTCTGTCTGTCTGTCTGTCTCTCTGTCTGTCTCTCTCTCTCTCTCTCTCCTCTCTCTCTCCTCTCTTCTCCTTTCTCCATCCCTCGCGTTTTCTCTTTTCTCTCTCTCTCTCATTCCCCTCCCTCTCTTTTCTCTATCTCTCTATTATCCCCCCTCCCTCCCTCCTTCATGGCCCCTTTCCTCTCTCTCTCCTCTCTTACACATCTGAGCATATCAGAGGAGAAAGGTGGCAGAGTGGTTAAGACGTTCGCCTGCCAAATGTAATGTGTGACTGCAACGTGAGTGACCCAGGTTCGAATCCCGGCCTCCACCCGCCTTTCTTTCTAGTTTGACAGGAAAATCGAACTGAACGTCGAGTCCTTCGGATGGGGACTTAAAGCTAGTCTGACCCGTGCGCTTTACGCACGTAAAAATCCCACGGCAGTTAAAAGTCGGTAAGAGTAGGAAGAAATCTCGCTGCCTGGTATGCCCAAATTGATAGCTAGAAAATACCAACATGCACACACACACATGCATACGCACACACACACACACATGCACACGCGCACACCCACACACATACAAACACACACACACACGAACATGCATGCACGCGCACACACACACACACCAGCGTAAAAAGTATATTCTTTTCTTATTCAATGTTCCTTCTGGAAATATAAATTTGACTTGACTTGACTTGACTTGACTTGACTTGACTTGACTTGACACATAAAGAAGTATAGCACTTTGACTAGCTCTGAACCAACTATGCCAGTACACAAAACCGCGAAGAGAAGTAAAAAAAAAAGTAACTTTCTCATCACTCCCACGAGTTCCAGGGACATACTGAAAACAGATAAGACCCGTAACAGCCCTCAGAGACATTACCGCCAGTCTTCACAGTCCATAGATTTACACTGAGATCCCCCTCATACACACACACACACAAACAATACACATGCGCACACACACATAAACACAAATGCACACACACATTCACACACACAGAGAAACAGAAACAGACACACACACACACATACACACGCGCGCACACACACACATACAAACAAACACACACACGTACACATAAACACAAATGCGCACACACACATACATAGAGAAACAGACACAGAGAGAGGCACACACACACACATACACACACACACACATACACAAAACACACACACAGACACAGATACACACACACACAAACATACACACACTCACACACAAACACATACACAGACACACACACACATATACAGACAGAAACACACACACACACACACACACAAACACACAGTGTGTCCCTGCGCGCCCTCCCCTCCCCCCACTGACCTTGATGATGATTTCCACAGTGAAAACGCTGGTGAAGAAATAGTCAAATTTGTTCAGGATCTGAAACAAACAACAACAGAAAAAAGAGAGAAAAAATATGTGAAACCAAAGCTAGAGTAACGACAAGCCTGAGCACACAACACACACACCAAACTTCACACAGACCAAACTTCACACAGACCAAACTTCACACAGACCAAACTTCACACAGACCAAACTTCACACAGACCAAACTTCACACAGACCAAACTTCACACAGACCAAACTTCACACAGACCAAACTTCACACACAAAACTTCACACACAAACTTCACACAGACCAAACTTCGCACAGACCAAACTTCGCACAGACCAAACTTCACACACACCAAACTTCGCACAGACCAAACTTCACACACACCAAACTTCACACACACCAAACTTCACACAGACCAAACTTCACACACACCAAACTTCGCACAGACCAAACTTCACACACACCAAACTTCACACAGACCAAACTTCACACAGACCAAACTTGACACTGCGCACAGACCAACTTTGCGCAGTGCTCAGACGGCAGCACAGACCTTGTTTCTGGCGGAGTCGCTGCGCAGGGGGTCCTCGGCGGCCAACATGGCGCTGGAGATGAGGATGCAGGTCAGCACCACGTTGCCAAAGTAACCGTGGTTACAGATCCGGTGACACAGCAGCCGAAACCTGCCCACAAACAGTCGCAGATTGCTTTTCCGCCACGGTTAACTCATTCAACACTGGCCGATTGCTTCCCTTTACAACCGTTCAACACGAGAGTACGCTATAGCGTACATAGTGCTTAACCATTCACAATTCACAACTCCGCGAAGCCATGCAACCCAAACCGGTATAGAAGTGTTCCTCTACGGTCCCTTTATAGTTTTCAACCAATGAAATCACGTCTTTTTTTAGTACCGCCATGAATGCAAATGAGTCACTACCCCTCTCTTCGTCTTCTTTGTCATGCTTTTTTTAAAAATCTGCTAATAATAAAAATTTTACTTTGGAATTATAACATATGCTAGCTTTTATTATTATAAACAATACCGCAAATTTTCAAAACTGTGCGGTTAAGCATTATTTTTTTAAATAATTTTTATGTAATGATGCAAACCTGCCTAGTGTTGAACGTTTGTGCGAGGTATGTACGCTATAGCGTACATTAGTGTTAATTCAATTAATTATTAAATACTTATGTCCCATATGTGCCTACCCGGGCCGAGAGGACGCAAAACACAACTTTTCATTCATTATTAAATACTTGTAGCGGTGCCATAGCCGATGAGGGTTTAACCGAGGCGTGGTTACCGCTACACCTATCTGTATTATAATAAAAAATCGGGACTTTACTGGTTTTGCACTGCCTCCGGGCATTGCCTCCAGTATTGTTCCCACCATATTTGTATTTACAAATGTCCGATATGTGTCTGATTCAGACCAAGAGGACGCAAAAACACCATTTTCGTCGTCATTGTAGTGTGTTGAGAGAGTTAACACAAAAATCTGAATAACGACGGAGAGAAACCTCTCTCTTTCTACTACACATACTCCATCTCTGTCTCTGTCAGTCAGCTCGCAACTCTCTCCTCTCTCTGTCTCTCTCTCTGTCTCCAGTCAGTCAGTCACTCCTCCTACCCTCTTTCTCTCTACTCTCTCTCTCTCTCCTCTCTCTCTCTCTCTCTCCTCTCTCTGTCAGTCAGTCAGTCAGTCACCTCTCATCTCTCTCTCTCTCTCTCTGTCTCTCTCTCTCTCTCTCTCAGTCAGTCAGTCAGTCTCTCTCTCTCTCTCTCTCTCTCTCTCTCTCTGTCTCTCTCTGTCTCTCTCTCTCTGTCAGTCAGTCAGTCACTCTCTCCTCTCTCTCTCTCTCTCTCTCTCAGTCAGTCACTCTCTCTCTCTCTCTCTCTGTCTCTCTGTCTCTCTGTCAGTCAGTCACTGTCTCTCTGTCTCTCTCTCTCTCTGTCAGTCAGTCAGTCTCTCTCTGTCAGTCACTCTCTCTCTCTCTCTCTCTCTCTCTCTGTCTCTCTCTCTCTGTCTCTCTCTCTCTGTTCTCTCTCTCTCTCTCTCTGTCTCTCTCTCTCTCTCTCTCTCTCTCTGACACCATGCCTCTGACTCTCTCTCTTCTCTCTCTCTCACTGTCTCTCTCTCTCTCTCTGTGTGTCTCTCTCTCTCTCTCTGTCTCTCTCTCTCTCTCTCTCTCTCTGTCTCTCTCTCTGTCTCTCTCTCTCTCTCTCTCTCTGTCTCTCTCTCTCTCTCTCTACTCCTCTCTGTCTCTCTCTCTCTCTCTGTCTCTCTCTCTCTCTGTCTCTCACCTATTGTTGTGCACAAAGAGGAACAGGGAGCTGGCGGGGGGTATGGGCTTGACCTTGGAGGGGATGTTAACCTCGGACATTCGGCGAGGCCGGGCGATGGAGTGATTCTCATCCTCATCCTCCATCCCCCTCTCACCCTCCCGCCCCTCCTCTTCCTCCTCCCAGTCCCCTTCTTCCTCTTCCTCCTCCTACTCCTCCCTCCTCCTCCTCCTCCCCTTCCTCGTAGTTGTAGTAGGCCTCTCCGTTTTCATCGTCTTCATCTTTCAGAACAAACGAACAGCGAACGATGAACAATGGTTTATTGCTGCCATTAGCAATGCGATGGCTTGGAGTCAACACGGACTATCTTTAGATAGTCCGTTGACGTATTATTAGATTTATGACAAAAACTAATAACTTATGGCAACAGGCATGGTAGTGGGGGCAAAGTGGTTTTCAAGGAAAATGGCCGGGGGTCCAGGGGGCCGAAGAAAATTCAATAAATGAGTGAAATTTTCACTTTTCATGCCATTTCAATGCATTGTTTAATAATTTTGTTTCAAACTGTTTCGCGGATTTTCCGCGATTCGCGGAGGTCTACCATGCCTGAGCAAACAATGATTGCAGAAATATAAATAGGGGGGTTTTGTTTTTTTATATTTCAGCAGTCTTTTTTTGATACAAGTTATTAGTTTTCGTAATAAGTTCAATAATATGTCAATGGACTCTCTGTTTTGACTCCGAGCCATCGAAATTTAGCCCTCTTGGCAAAGGGGGGAACAAAATTGAATCAGTTATGCGTTGTTGTTGTTGTTGCCGTACCTTGGCTAAAAGACTCCAGGGATCATCCCAACAGCGGAAGCACTTGAACGGACTGTGGTATAAATGCATCAGCTAGGGATGAGAACATGTGTGACGGTTTTTGATTACCCCGCCATGTGGGCAGCCACACTCCGACTTTGGGGGATTTGGGAGATGAGATTGATGATGTTTGCATAGAAACAACTTGACTTGACTCGTTCGACTTGTCTGAAACAGAAACCACCGTTCCTGGGTTATGACATCATCAATCATATCATAACCACACACCTTGGAAGACACAGGGGGCAAGGGGTTAAAAGGCAGGGAAAGGGTTAACTCATTCAAGCCGTTCCGGCCATACATGTCCGGAATTAATAGATAGCTGTCAATTTGATGCATTTGCTTCAAGGGAAGTAAATCTGTGTGCACACCATACCTTGGTCACTTCTAAACTCGCTTCACTCCCTTAGACCACAATTTTGCCTGACTGACTTTGCTTTTGTAGTGGTTTGTTGTGGGGAAACCAATCAGTGTAGAGAGTTTTTCTATATGTCGTGTCTTATTATTATTTATAAAATGTGCATGCCAGGCAGCGAATTTCTTCGCTTTTTGTGAAGACAATAAAATGATTGAATTGAATTGAAGTGTGCATTATCAGTTTGGTTTTTGGGTTGTTTTTTTATGCTGTCCCATCTTCTGGGCCGTACAGTGGCGTTGCTCCCACGCCGCTCATTCCGAAGTCCCAACTCACAGCCACACCTCCGCATGTTCAGGTCGCAGAATCCGAGACCAGTAGTCCAAGGGGAGCTAATCTATGTTAGGCCGTCAGGAGGCAACCAACCGAGGAGACACTGCACTGCTGCTGAGTCACTTCGGTGGAGTTCAGTGGAGCCTGTTCAGGACACCACCACCTACTAAGCCCCCTACTGACGACACTATTCTTTTAGTCGCGGAGCCAGCGTGAGTGTGTGAAGACAATAAAATGACTGAATTGAATTGAATTGAACTGAAGTGTACATTATCATTTTGTTGTTGTTGTTTTTACCTCTGATGGGGACATGGTGACTGTTGCGGTACTGTCCCTGGAAGTCGTGGTCGGGACTGAGGTCGAT
This sequence comes from Phymorhynchus buccinoides, assembly GCA_017654935.2. Classification (NCBI taxonomy): domain Eukaryota; kingdom Metazoa; phylum Mollusca; class Gastropoda; order Neogastropoda; family Raphitomidae; genus Phymorhynchus; species Phymorhynchus buccinoides. The sequence continues at coordinate 50,164,038 of CM065696.1, read as the reverse complement.
ACGGACGTGGTGGTCGCTGGGGCTTCGCGTGTCTCTACGCTGAGATCTGCAACGTCAAATATAACTCACCGTATCAATCACCATGCCAACTAACTAACAATACTAAATTATTATTATGATATTATTATTAGGTACTTTATAGTCACAGAGGCGTCTCTGTGAAATTTGGGTTGCTCCCACCTGGAGAGCGCGTCGCAGCCAGAGGCGTGCCACCCATTTTTTTGGCATGCGATTTTTGTTTGACTGATGAGGAAGGAACGGGGGGGGGGGGGGGGTAAATTTTGACAAAATGACAATTTTTCGTTGCCACTGGGTTTAACGTATGCTAAGTGCATGGGCACACGGGACCTCAGTTTATCATCTCATCCGAAAGACTCCACATTCAGAGGGGGGGGGGGGAGGGGGGAAGGCAAACATTTTTTTTTATAGAAATGTTCTAAATTTAAAAAAAAAAGGTTTCTTCCACGGACCTCTTGCTGGCCTGACTGCGGCTGCTGGTTTGTCTACTGAGCTGATCCTTCCCCTCGCTGTCCTCATTGTGGTCGTTATTGCCGTTGACGTCAACGCCCTCGTCTTCCTCGTTCAGCTGAAAGATACCCAAAAATTGTCACATACAATGTTATAAGTATACTCGAGAGATATGTCTACAGTCGCCATTGCAATCTCTAACATTCCTCGTTGTGGTCGTTCGTTATTGCCGTTGACGTCAACGCCCTCGTCTTCCTCGTTCAGCTGAAAGATACCCAAAAATTGTCACATACAATGTTATAAGTATACTCGAGAGATATGTCTACAGTCGCCATTGCAATCTCTAACATTTCTCGTCGTGGTCGTTACTGCCATTCACGTCAACGCCCTCGTCTTCCTCGTTCAGCTGAAAGATACCCAAAAATTGTGACATACAATGTTATAGGTATACTCGAGAGATATGTCTACAGTCGCCATTGCAATCACTAACATTTTTCCTCAAATCCTCATCGTAGTCGTTATTGCCGTTCAAAAAAAGAAGAAAACCGGCGTACCTGTCCGTCTTTGTCGGGCGTTCTGCTCTTGGATCGCCGTATGGATCGCGTTCGTTCCTTCTCCTCCTCCTTCTCCTGCTCGATCTCCGTCAGACTCTGGGCGTCGGCCAGATTGTCCACCGCGATGGCCAGGAACACATTCAGCAGGATGTCTGACCAGAGGTCAAGGACCATCGTTTTTAGCACAGTCTCCTTATGTATTTATTTGTTAACTCACTCGGGACTGGACGAATTATTTCCCCTTGTTCTGTGGGGACTGGGCATTCAACTAGTTATGAAGAGTTAGGCATCAATAGTTTCAGAAAAGATTAGCAACACCATGCACTAAACGATCGTAAAATATCAGATTCCTTACCTTCGTCGTTTGTCTCCTATTGACGAAAACAGATAACACATAGAAAGAAGGAAAATTTCACATTCCAATATTTGACCCCCCTCTACAACCAAAGCTGAAAATAAAGTCTGCAATGATTGGTTGATTTCAAGAGAGGCAAGGTCAAAGCAAACTGAAAATAGGTTATGACTTCCCACCGGAAAGCTGGTTACACGCCAGAAATCAAAACCTCTTGAAAACTCTTATGAGCCGGATCCGGGCCATTCGTCCTAAACGGTTGTGCGAGCCATGAGCCGGATCCGGCTCATTCGCCCCAAGTGAGTTAACCCTTTCACCTTCAAAGTTGCATTATAGCACCACAGTGATTGAACACCTATGTCACTAAAAGGTATCAAATTGGGGTCTATTATCCAAAGACCCTATTGTCTTAGTTTTTGGGAAGTAAGGATAGATCTTATTTTATATATGTCACAGAAGTTTCTCCAATACTGCAGATGGATTTTGTTCTCTACCCAGGTAAATTTAATGAACATCTTTGGCTGAAATATGGCTGGCGGTAAAAGGGTTAATATAGCGCTTGTCTTAAAAACTCTAAGCGCTTTACAATTGTACTAAAAGGATATATATAAACATGAGCCCTTAAATATGTGTACAAACATTTGCTCCTTGACCCACCTACCCACCCCTATGCCCCATCACTCATTATCAAACGCAACTACTTTAACCCTTTCAACGCCAGCCAATTTTTAGCCAAAACTTTCCATTAAACTTACCCGGGTAGAGAAAAGACTTTGTCTGCAATATTGGGGATTCCTCTATGACATGCATAAAATAGGGCCTATCCCTACCTCCCAAAAGTAAGACCATAAGGTCATTGGATGAGACCCTCATTTGATGCCTTTCAGTGATATGGGTGTTAAATCATTGTGGTGCCAAGAGGCGACAGTGGCAATGAAAGGGTTAACCCTGTTGCATTCACATTTGCTACAGAAAAACAACAACTCCTCTAAAGTTCAGTTTCTTTCCCACATTTTTTTTAGAAAATCTGTCAGCGTTAGAAAAGACCACATTTTCTTATTCAAACTAATCCATTATTTGTTAACGACAACATTAATCCGCTGAAAATTTATCGACAAATTCCTAATCTTAAATTTAAATCAGGACAAGATTTCCCTTGTGGCGGTTAATCCTCTTCTTTTTTTTTTTCACCGCCCGGAAATTAAACTATCGCAAGTCAAAATCAGTAAACTTCGATGTGTTGGACTTACAAGTTGATCAAGACAAGCTGCATCATCTAACAGAGCTTTAACCCTTTCGCTGCCAGCCTTTTTTCAGCCAAAAAATACCATTAAACTGAACGGCGTAGAGAAAAAAACGTTTCTGCAATGTTGCAAATTCCTCTGTGACATGCATAGCATTAGGCCTATCCTTACCTCCCAAAATTAAGAAAATACGGTCTTTGGATAACAGGCCCTGGTTTGATGCCTTTTAGTGACATGGGTGGTGAAGCATTGTGGTGCTCAAATGCGACATTGGCAGTGAAAGGGTTAAAACAATTTGCAAAAACAAATCACTGATGATGATGCTAAATGAACAAAAAATGACGTAATTTGACCTGAAATATTGAGTTTTCCATTCCTCATGTCAAGTGATGACTATCGACTTGTCTATATTTTGTGCACAGACATGTTTTTTTTCTCGTTTTTTTTCTTTTGTTTCAATGGGTGTTTTTTCAAATCAAAGAATTAGCCCGTTCTGTTCTTCTTCTTCTACGATCGCTCAGACAGTTTCCCATCAATTATGAGCGCAGATGTGTCATGCTGCCGTTATGTGCCTAACTAACAAACAGTCAGGCCAAGCAGGTCCGACTTCAGCTGGGGGAAATATTTTTGAAAGTGTTTCATGAAAAAAGGGCAGGAGAATGGATTGGTAAGGCAGAAAGATAGTAGACGACAGTAAGCAAAGGGAAAAGGCAGAGTCAAAGAGAGTGACAGATTAGAGGAAGCTACAAGCACAGAACTTCCAGAAGGTGGGGGAACTATTTATATAAAAGACCCCCGGTATTCCCACAGGGGGTCGTTTTGTTTAAACAGTTTGAAATCTCAGAATCCCCCCCCACCCCGTGATGGTGAAGGATACAGTTGCCGCAAATGAAGAGGATGACGAAGTAGAGGCAGACGATGACGCCGATGTTACTGACCCCGCCATAGGCCCTGATCCCGTTGTACATGACTAGGTTCCAGTCCTCCCCTGTCAGGATCTGATCAATACATCCATCAATCAATGAAACAATCAATACACCAATCAATACATGAATCAATACATCAATCAATACATCAATCAATACATCAAACCATGTTACTGACCCCGCCATAGGCCCTGATCCCGTTGTACATCACCAGGTTCCAGTCCTCCCCTGTCAGGATCTGATCAATACATCCATCAATCAATGAAACAATCAATACACCAATCAATACATGAATCAATACATCAATCAATACATCAATCAATACATCAAACCATGTTACTGACCCCGCCATAGGCCCTGATCCCGTTGTACATCACCAGGTTCCAGTCCTCCCCTGTCAGGATCTGATCAATACATCCATCAATCAATGAAACAATCAATGCATCAATCAATGCATCAATCAATACATCGATCAATACATCAATCAATACATCCATCAATCCATCAATGATGGTGCTGACCCCGCCATAGGCCCTGATGCCGTTGTACATCACCAGGTTCCAGTCCTCCCTGTTAGGATCTGAACAATACATCAATCAATACATCAATGAATCAATGATGGTGCTGACCCCGCCATAGGCCCTGATGCCGTTGTACATCACCAGGTTCCAGTCCTCCCCTGTTAGGATCTGATCAATACATCAATCAATCAATACAACAATGAATCAATGATGTTACTGACCCCACCATAGGCCCTGATGCCGTTGTACATGACCAGATTCCAGTCCTCCCCTGTCAGGATCTGATCAATACATCAATCAATACATCCATCCATCCATCAATTCTTCAATACATCCATCAATTCTTCAATCAATCAATCAATGATGTTGCTAACCCCACCATAGAAAGCCTTGAAGCCATTAAGAACATCTGATCCAAAAAATGGAAAACCAGTCTTACCTGCAACTAGAAGAAAGCTTCTGCTTCAGATAGAGAGAGAAATTGTGTGCGTGCATGCATGTGTGTGCATGCGTCAAGTTGCTGTCTGTCATTTTTTTTTTTCAACACAACCAGGTAAAATTGAAGTCTACTCGTTTGAAAACACTGTGTAAGCATGGGTTGCCTTAAGGTGTTGGTGTGCATGTGTGCGTGTGTGTGTGTATGTGTGAGTGTGTATGTGTGTGTGTGTGTGTGTATGTGTGTGTGTGTATGTGTGTGTGCGAGTGTGTGTGTGTGTGTGTGTGTGTGTGTGGGTGTGTGTGTGTGTGTGTGTGTGTGTGTGTGTGTGTGTGTGTGTGTGTGTGTGTGCGTGTGCGTGCGTGTGTTAAAATTTTGTTGTCTTATTTAAGTTGTGTTCCTAAACATTACTTGTGTCGTGTCTGATTATTTATAAAATGCGCATGCCAGGCAGCGAATTTCTTCGCTTTTTGTGAAGACAATAAAATGATTGAATTGAATTGAATTGAAGGTATCAAGGAAGCTCTATTTCATACATTCTCTAAACAACACAGACTTTGGCAACGCCCACACACCTGGAACACGGTGAGCAAGGACTGCCATAAGGCGTCAAAGTTGCTCTGTTTCATACATTCTCTAAACAACACAGACTTTGGCAATGCCCACACACCTGGAACTCTGTCAGAAGGGACTGCCAGAAAGTGTCAAAGTCGCTCTGTTTCATACATTCTCTACACAACACAGACTTTAGCAACGTCCACACACCTGGAACACAGTCAGAAGGGACTGCCAGAAAGAGTCAAAGTCGCTCTGTTTCATACATTCTCTACACAACACAGACTTTGGCAACGCCCACACACCTGGAACACGGTGAGCAGGGACTGCCAGAAGGTGTCGAAGTTGCTGCGCGGGGTCTTCCCATCCTGGAAGTTGAACTTGCCCCCAAACAGCTGCATGCCCAGCAGGGCGCAGATGACGATGAACAGGAACAGCAGCAGCAGCAGGCTGGCGATGGAGCGCATACTGTTCAGCAACGACGCCACCAGGTTACGCAACGCCGACCAGTACCTGAAAAACAACCACCATACCATAATGCAATGCAATACAGCAAGAAGAAAAGAAATATAAAAACAAAAAAAGCTAGGCCGGTTTTTTTCTAGCATGTTTTTCCACCTGGCAGTCTACCGCATTTTACGGATTACAAGGCGCTTCTAATCATAGGGCGCCCCCCCCTGAATTGAACTAAACATGCCGTTAGGCACCACATTAATTTAACATCCATGCTACTCAACGACATTTTACTCATGGTCTGTGATCCAAGTGACCTTTGTTCTTAAGGTTAGGAGATAAGAATTGACCTGATGTTATACATGCTTTAAGGTGGCACACTACCAAATCGTAGGGCATTTTTTGTTATTTTTGTTTCTCAGGAACTAACTAAGATATCTACTTGAACTTTTGCACACTGATACAGACCATTACCCTGACCATGCATGCCACATTTGAAGACTGTGTGAAGGCATTATGAAAGTATGAAGTCCACCCCAAAAAACATTCACACGAAAAAGTGCTCCCTCACCTGCTCTCAATTCAAGTACAGCATGTTGATGCTGATCATTTGTCCACTGTCCTAAGACATCAATGAGTGCAATGGGGCTAAAATTAACATGACTGAGCTGTTAACTTGTGTTCTTTGTCTTGTCAAACAATAGTAAAAAATTCATAGAAAATTGATAGGATCTCGCTTTAGACAAAGAACACAAGTTAACACGGTAATGTTAATTTTAGCACCAAGTATTTTCTGTTCTTTATGCAACCTTCTCTGCCAAGTTCTGCTTCAAGAGAACTAAACTTGATCACCTACTTTACTATGCGTTAAATTAACGGATATGCTCTAATATAAGCTCTAAAAATAGACAACAACGGGGACGATGTTTCTTGGTGCTCACCAGGAATAACATATGTGACCCAGCACCAGGAAAGGGACATTAAGTTGCTGGGCTAGTTTCTCACAACAGGCTTGCAAAGTCAAAAACCTTATTTTTTGAGTTATTGATATTTCTGTGTTCTCGAACATCTTACCTTTCATATTTATAAATGATACTCTTTAATATGGTCTCTAAACAGTCTTATAAGTGCTTTAAAACGGGTATGTCAATGCATTTTCTTCAGCTAGGCTACACTTTAGACTTGTGTTTTCTCAAAATGGCTGGCGCTCACCCTACTAACTTTAAATGCTCATAACTCTGGAACGAAAAAAGATACAAGAACGGTTCTTGTATCATTAGAAAGAGAACTGTCTGAAGTTTTCACATGTATAGTTTTCTTAGAATGGTCAGTGTCCCTTTCGTGGTGCTGGGTCACATATAGGCAACATTCGTGCACATCTACACTCAGGGCAGTATAGAAGAGCTAAGACTCGGCATGCGTGCACAGCGCAACGCAGTCAATCTGCGTGAGGTTTCTTGCTGAGTCCTTTATCCCTTTCAACGCTAGCCATTCCTCAGCCAAATTTACCATTAAACTTACCCGGGTAGAGAAAATACTTTGTCCGCAATATTGGGGATTCCTCTGTGACATGCATAAAATAGGGCCTATCCTTACCTCCCAACATTAAGAACATAATGTCACTGGATACCAGACCCTCATTTGATGCCTTTCAGTGACATGGGTGTTAAACATTGTGGTGCCAAGAGGCGACAGTGGCGATGAAAGGGTTATGCTGATAAAATCACAACATGGGCGCTTCTACAAAAAATCCCCCGGGGAAATCTGAAAAAAAACTGGGGTCCAGGGGTCCGCCCACTCACCTGGTGGCCTTGAAGACCCTGAGCAGGCGTGCGCAGCGCAGCACGGAGACGCCGAGCGGCGGCATGACGTTGGTGTAGTGGAAGATGACCTCCAGGATGGAGCAGATGACCACGAAGCTGTCGAAGCGGTTGAACAGCGACACGAAGTAACCCTGCAGGCCCAGGCTGTACATCTTCAGCAGCATCTCCATCGTGAACAGCACCACGAAGAACAGGTTGGCGATCGCTGGCCACAGATAAACGGCAAATTATCATGGAATTAGTCAGACAGAGAAACAGACCAACAACTGGCTTTACTCCTTGATCACATCACCATCGTGAACAGCACCACAAAGAACAGGTTGGCGATCGCTGAGGCAAATTATCATCGAATTAGTCAGACAGGTAAACGGACCAACAACTGGCTTTACACCTTGATCAGCATCACCATCGTGAACAGCACCACGAAGAACAGGTTGGCGGTCGCGGGTCACAGATAAACGGCAAATTATCATCGAATTAGTCAGACAGGTAAACGGACCAACAACTGGCTTTACACCTTGATCAGCATCACCATCGTGAACAGCACCACAAAGAACAGGTTGGCGATCGCTGAGGCAAATTATCATCGAATTAGTCAGACAGGTAAACGGACCAACAACTGGCTTTACACCTTGATCAGCATCACCATCGTGAACAGCACCACGAAGAACAGGTTGGCGATCGCTGGTCACAGATAAACGGCAAATTATCATCGAATTAGTCAGACAGGTAAACGGACCAACAACTGGCTTTACACCTTGATCAGCATCACCATCGTGAACAGCACCACAAAGAACAGGTTGGCGATCGCTGAGGCAAATTATCATCGAATTAGTCAGACAGGTAAACGGACCAACAACTGGCTTTACACCTTGATCAGCATCACCATCGTGAACAGCACCACGAAGAACAGGTTGGCGATCGCTGGTCACAGATAAACGGCAAATTATCATGGAATTAGTCAGACAGAGAAACAGACCAACAACTGGCTTTACTCCTTGATCAGCATCTCCATCATGAACACAGATAAACGGCAAATTATCATCAAAGTAGTCAGACAGAGAAACAGACCAACAACTGGCTTTGAGCCTTGATCAGCATCACCATCGTGAACAGCACCACGAAGAACAGGTTGGCACAGACAGACAGATGGCAAATAAACAGTGAAAAGTCAAGGGTGAAACCCGAGGAAAAGTGAAAAGCAGGAAGGCCAGGATTCCAGCGGCCGCCTTGGCACGGTCAAGCCCCTTACATCACATTCCTTTCATCTATATCGTTATCTACATTGTTATCTGCATGCATCGTCATCTATATCGTCATCTATATCGTCATTTACATCATCATCTACATCGTCATCTATATCATCATCTACATCTACATCGTCATGTGTATCGTCATCTACATGGTCATCTACATGGTCATCTACATCGTCATCTCCATGGTCAGTGTCTCACCCTGGAACTCATCCAGCCATGGAGGCTGGCCGTAATGCTCCATGGTGAGGACCACAGTGTTGAAGAACACATCACCATCACATTCCTCTCATCTGTATCTTCATCTACATCGTCATCTACATCGTCATCTCCATGGTCAGTGTCTCACCCTGGAACTCATCCAGCCATGGAGGCTGGCCGTAATGCTCGGTGGTGAGGACCACAGTGTTGAAGAACACATCACCATCACATTCCTCTCATCTGTATCTTCATCTACATCGTCATCTACATCATCATCTACATCGTCATCTACATCGTCATCTGTATCGTCATCTACATCGTCAACTACATCGTCATCTACATCATCATCTGCATCATCATCTGTATCGTCATCTATATCATCATCTACATCGTCATCTATCATCTACATCGTCATCTCCATGGTCAGTGTCTCACCCTGGAACTCATCCAGCCATGGAGGCTGGCCGCAATGCTCCGTGGTCAGGACCACAGTGTTGAAGAACACATCACCATCACATTCCTCTCATCTGTATCTTCATCTACATCGTCATCTACATCGTCATCTACATCGTCATCTACATGGTCAGTGTCTCACCCTGGAACTCATCCAGCCATGGAGGCTGGCCGTAATGCTCCGTGGTGAGGACCACAGTGTTGAAGAACACATCACCATCACATTCCTCTCATCTGTATCGTCATCTACATCGTCATCTACATCGTCATCTCCATGGTCAGTGTCTCACCCTGGAACTCATCCAGCCATGGAGGCTGGCCGCAATGCTCGGTGGTGAGGACCACAGTGTTGAAGAACACATCACCATCACATTCCTCTCATCTGTATCTTCATCTACATCGTCATCTACATCGTCATCTCCATGGTCAGTGTCTCACCCTGGAACTCATCCAGCCATGGAGGCTGGCCGCAATGCTCGGTGGTGAGGACCACAGTGTTGAAGAACACATCACCATCACATTCCTCTCATCTGTATCTTCATCTACATCGTCATCTACATCATCATCTACATCGTCATCTACATCGTCATCTGTATCGTCATCTACATCGTCAACTACATCGTCATCTACATCATCATCTGCATCGTCATCTGTATCGTCATCTGGTCAGTGTCTCACCCTGGAACTCATCCAGCCATGGAGGCTGGCCGCAATGCTCCGTGGTCAGGACCACAGTGTTGAAGAACACATCACCATCATCATCTACATCGTCATCTACATCGTCATCTACATCGTCATCTCCATGGTCAGTGTCTCACCCTGGAACTCATCCAGCCATGGAGGCTGGCCGCAATGCTCCGTGGTCAGGACCACAGTGTTGAAGAACACATCACCATCACATTCCTCTCATCTGTATCTTATCTACATCGTCATCTACATCGTCATCTACATCGTCATCTCCATGGTCAGTGTCTCACCCTGGAACTCATCCAGCCATGGAGGCTGGCCGCAATGCTCCGGTGGTCAGGACCACAGTGTTGAAGAACACATCACCATCACATTCCTCTCATCTGTATCTTCATCTACATCGTCATCTACATCGTCATCTACATCGTCATCTCCATGGTCAGTGTCTCACCCTGGAACTCATCCAGCCATGGAGGCTGGCCGTAATGCTCCATGGTGAGGACCACAGTGTTGAAGAACACATCACCATCACATTCCTCTCATCTGTATCTTCATCTACATCGTCATCTACATCGTCATCTCCATGGTCAGTGTCTCACCCTGGAACTCATCCAGCCATGGAGGCTGGCCGTAATGCTCGGTGGTCAGGACCACAGTGTTGAAGAACACATCACCATCACATTCCTCTCATCTGTATCTTCATCTACATCGTCATCTACATCGTCATCTACATCGTCATCTCCATGGTCAGTGTCTCACCCTGGAACTCATCCAGCCATGGAGGCTGGCCGCAATGCTCGGTGGTGAGGACCACAGTGTTGAAGAACACATCACCATCACATTCCTCTCCTCTCATCTACATCGTCATCTACATCGTCATCTCCATGGTCAGTGTCTCACCCTGGAACTCATCCAGCCATGGAGGCTGGCCGTAATGCTCCGTGGTCAGGACCACAGTGTTGAAGAACACATCACCATCACATTCCTCTCATCTACATCGTCATCTACATCGTCATCTCATATCATCTACATCGTCATCTCCATGGTCAGTGTCTCACCCTGGAACTCATCCAGCCATGGAGGCTGGCCGCAATGCTCCGTGGTCAGGACCACAGTGTTGAAGAACACATCACCATCACATTCCTCTCATCTACATCGTCATCTACATCGTCATCTACATCATCATCTACATCGTCATCTCCATGGTCAGTGTCTCACCCTGGAACTCATCCAGCCATGGAGGCTGGCCGTAATGCTCCGTGGTGAGGACCACAGTGTTGAAGAATACCAGCACAATCACCATCCAGTAGAACACCTGGGATTTCACGATGCGCCGTGAAAATCGGCGGCAGCGTCGGTTCACCTTCTGAAAACGCAGCCTAGACACAGAAACGCATAACTTTTTTTAAATTACATTTTTTTTTAAATTCAAACCCCTAGAAATGCATATCGTTGGTGAAATTCAAAAACCTCGCATCTCTATTTTGGGGGGCTTGAGGTGTTTTTTTTTAGTTTAGTCAGCTTTCTAATTTTTCCCTGCCACCTTTCAACAAAAGCTTGTATTTCTAACGATTTTCTATCTGGGGTAAATGAGGTTGTGTAATTAGACAAAAAACTCGTAAGTCACAAATTCAGATCTAGTTTTAAGGACAAAAACCTTGTATCTTTGTTCTTTTCAAGTCTAAACAAAAATTCTTTTAAATATTTCCGTTGCGATTTATCGTCAGAAGTGGCGTCTGCGATGTATCCAGACAGAAACAGAATAATTTTAACGAAATGCAGGACTAAACTCGCAATGTCTTGAACAACATATTCATCATAGTTAATCAATGCTGTTAATTTTCAAAACAGTTTTTTTTTCATTTTTCTCAAAACTACCAAAATTGAGATACGAGGTTTTTGAATTTCACTGACGATATCAATTCTCCCTTAAAGGAGAAATAAACCCTGTTTGGGCTGAAAAATCGTTTTAAATTGCTTATCTGTATTAAACAGCTTTATATTAATTATTTATTTGAAAGAAATTGCCTTTCTGAACCGCACTGGCTATAGTATTTTTATATCCAAGTCCCCTGAGTCGAAAACGACTTGATTTTTTACTTTCAAGCGGGAGGTTTGCGGCAGTATATCGCGTACGAGATGAAAGCGTGAAAAAAACGAGACTAAATTGAGTCATGACACCCCTGGGCACCCCTGGGCACCGAAAGTGAAAGCAAAACAATGGCGATTTCATGGACTAGGAAGCTTCTTCACAGATCTTAGGCTTACCGTGTTATCAGTTTTGTTTCTAACATGACTTCAGAACACCAAAGTGAACACACCTGATGCCCACTGTTCTACTCTTTGAAGAAAATGACGTCAATTATTAATATGACACATAAGTCAATAAAACGTCAACAGGCCATATGGCGTAGAGAACGATAGCGGAAAGTAGGAACAGTTAGGGGGCCTGTTCCCTACCATAAAAATATCAATAAAACATAAAATAATTATCAAAATGCTGCCTATTTAGTTTTTTTCATTTTTATAAAACGATCTTTATTCAAAACAACACGTCACAGCAGTGAATGTGAGTATAATTATAGTGGAAGACCGAATGGCAGAATTGTGCATTTTCATGCAGCAAGCATGACATTTGGCATAATGGTATCTTGTTATGGTGTTTATCAATTCCTGACATAGAGACATTAGCAAATCAGCCTTTAACCCCTTCAGTGCCAGGGGCATTTTGATCGCGAACAGATATTTAATTAAACAAAATTGTAGTGTTGGGTATTTTCATGTAACAAGCATGAAATTTAACATGATGGTTTCTTATGGTGTGTTTATCCATTTTTGATGTAGGGATATGTTCAATTCAGCCTTTAACCCCTTCAGTGCCAACAGGCATTTTGATTGCAGAACTTCAATAGGGGAAGACAGGGTAAAAAGCCCATGGGCAGGTGAGAAGCCCATGTAAATTATCTCATGAAATAAAGAAAATGTAAGTCAAATTTGCCCTGGAGACGAATGCTAAACATTAACACTCGTCTCATGGGCAAAATGTGACTGAAATTTGCTATATTTCATGAGATAATTGGCATGGGCGTTCCCATCTTCCCTATATATGTCCTAAGCACTGATTAAGAAGCTTGGATTTTGTAACCAAGAGGTAGCTCCTGATGGCTCACATCTGTTTTCAATCACTAAACTAAAACAATCTTCCACAATCTTCTGTTAGTCACTTCAATTCAAGATATCAACATTTCCTAGTACATCCATCCCCTACCTCACACACACACACACACACACACACACACACACACACACACACACACACACACACAAAACCACATGAGCACGCACACATCGCACAACACACATAAACACACTTGTGAACATGCGCACACACACACACACGACCATACACAAACCACATACATCACACAATCTCTCTTTCTCTTCTCTCTCTCTCTCTCTCTCTCTCTCTCTCTCCTCTCTCTCTCTCTCTCACACCACACACACACACACACACACACAAACACATAAACAGACACTCACCCACAGACACATACATAGATCTTCACAGACACAAACACCACACACACACAAAATAAACACATAGATCTACCCCCCCCCCCCCCCACCCCCCCCCCCCCCACCCCACACACCACACACACACACACACACAAACACACACGCACACTAACACGCACGTGCGCACGCGCACGCACGCGCACGCACACGCACACACACACACACACATTTGCTTTTTGCACAATAATTACTCTGTTTTTATTCCTTTTCAATATGTTGTAAGATTTAACGTGGTTATAGCCCTAACATGGCCTTTGTTGTCAACAACGCTATAATTTTAATCTTAATCTTAATCTTACTCTGAGTACATTCTACAAAAGTCTGATAGGGCCAGAATAGATCTAGATGTTCAATAAGTCAAGAAAAGGGGCCAGAATGGTCAGCTTGGTGACCGTGGGCCTTTTAACAGAAGAAGATGAAGAAGAGGGTACTGTATCTAGATTTAAACTGTTTCTTTCAATTCAATCCGTTGAAGTCAAGGCCTAATCTATCAGTGCACCCATTCCACATTATACACAAGCACAATCATAATACACTTACTTACTCACCTAAGTAATCGATTGGAATAAAAACTGTGTAACATAATACAATTAATGACTTGATTAGGAACAATGATATAAAATAACAGTGCCGTATTTTACAACAAATAAATGTAAAAGAAACATAATGTGTGTGCTAAGTTTATTTTTCTGAAACAAAATTTGTATGTTGAAGAAGCATTATCTCCGACTTCGTTTTTCAATTGGGGCCCTCTATTTTCGTCTGCTTAGTTACCAGTTCTACTAAAGCTTAAGTGGGAAACTAAACATTGTTACTTTCTAAATTAAGTAAACCGATTTAGTTAATTTAGAAAGTAACAACGTTTAGTTTCCCACTTAAGCTTTAGCATAACTTCATAAACTTAAGCACAGGTCAGGTCAGGTAGTTAGGACATTAGGCCTCGCAGCCTCTTCACCGTACCAATTTTGAAATGTCAAATAAATAACAATAAACTCATAAATTTTGATGTCCCTACGTCAGAAAATGTTAAAAAGGCTCTCCTGTGTCTGTTCATACTCTAACCTAATTTTGAACTTGTTGTATGAGTTTGACCAAGTCGGCTGTTTTCATACCTTTCCGTCTACTACTACTGCGTGCGCGTGACGACGAAAAATGGAGTTAAGTGTATAGACTATGAATAACATTTTACTCTATGATAACGTTATGAATATTACCTGAACAGAAAATAGTTATTATAAAACAATACAAATGAGATATTCCCAGTTAACTTAATTTATACGTTATCTAGATACAGGAAATTTATTTGTTGATAACAATACCATCCCAAATTGCCATGTGATACAAAAAAACAAATAAAACGAACTAAATAAATGTATTATTGGAATGAGAATTACCTCCCCTGAAACAAGGTGTACATACTGTTTTTAACGTCCTAACTGTGCCTTTTAATATTGCATTAACTTAAAATTAACTTCCTGATTTTCTTCTTTCACTTACACGTTCAATGACTCGCCTCTAGATGAGTCTGCCCATTAATTGATTAATTTTTAAATCTTCAAATCTTAGTGGAGAACATCTAGACTAGATCTAACTAATGACTTCACCTGGTAATCTGTCTCTTGTAATTTGTGTTAAAAAATTTTTTTTACAGGCGAACAGTATATTGGTGGGGAAACTAGTGACATGTGTAATTCGTTTCAACTCTTTGTTGTTTAGAACATCCAACTGAACTGAAGCACAATATCGAGGCTTTTTTTTTTATGGACCCCTAACGCGTTCTTTCGTTTTCGTCATTTCCTGCAAGACTATTTTTACATTGGAGCCTTCGGTGCCCAGGGGTGTCATAGCTGCCGGAAAGTTTAAGTTTTGCGACATTGACTTTATTAAAATATAAAGGCAATTCTAGAAAAATCTTCATTTTTGCTTCATTTATAGCCATTTTTGGTGTTCATCAATACAACACAATCAAAGTCCAGTGTATATCAGCATGTTTGCGACATGCTTATCACAGGGTTTTCATCTCCTTTAAACTCATTCGCATCGCAACGATTTTGAATTATTAAAAAAACTTCACAAATCACTCCAGCCATGCACACAAACAAAACGTACATGCATAAACAAAAGGAGAAATGAAAGAAGATTACGGGGTTTTACTTCAGGGAACTGGTAGATCAGACTTTTTTTTATATATAGAACTTTATCTATGTCATTTTATCATTGTCCTTGATAAAGAGGAATAAACCTCGAAAATTTTGTACATTTTTTCATCTTGCTTGTTCATGTTTTTTTTAGTGTGAACGTTTTATATAACTTTATTAGAAAAAATCTCTACAGCAATTAGTGTCCCCACTTCAAACCACTACAAACGCATAGCAAGAGGCAAAAGTGTGGTCTAAGGGGAGCGAAGCGAGTTTAGAAGTGACCAAACAACAAATTCATCAAATTGACAGCTTTATACTAATTCCGGACATATTAATTCAGTAACGACTTGAATGAGTTAACGAAGATTTTTTCATTATATGTCAACGCAGATGGGATGAAAGAGTGAGTGAAAGTAGGAATTGCGGTGTCGTGAGAAATAAGTACCCCCGTGAAATAAACACCCTTTGCATACGCACTAGAACCGTTACTGTTTCATGTGAGAAATAATATTGAGATCTAAGTGCTCAATCTACACGGAAAGAACCGAGAAATAGAGCGGGAGGGTGTGAATCTACATCTTTGCCGAGAAATCAATGTACAAACCCATGCCACTTAGTTTCGTATTTTCCAAAATTACGGACGATACAAACAAGCACCCATGCAGACAAAAATAATTTCAAATAAATTTTACAAAGAACATCACTGACTTTTCAATATTTAGTGATGAATGCCACAAGATGCCTCTGAATGTATTCAGGGGCGAATCTTTCCAAACAGCAAAGAATTTGAATAAGGAAAGGGTATTAATTTGACGAGTTAGGTATTTTATGCAACAGCGGAATGAATGAAGAGAAAGGAATACAAAAAGATTATTGAATACCGGTGAAACCAACCGACCTTTTCTGGTGGAACCAGGACAGTTGAATCTCCTCCTCCTCCTCCCCCTCGGCCTTCTCCTCCGTTATGTCGTTCAGGGCTTTGGCTGCAACAACACACCACAACACACTTGGTTATCTTGTGTATTCCATATTTTTCGGACCATAAGGGGCATATCGTCAGTGAGGATCGAAAAGTGACGGGACAAACTGTCCTGAGACAAGATAAATCAATAGGACAATGTCCTGGCTCTTCAAGAAACCGGTAAGGCAAAGCGTGCCAATAATTGAACTAAAAACATCAAAGACGCTACGCGCTAACACAGTGATGAAGACGAGAGAATAAACGAAGTAAAATACCTAAATTTTCGTCTTTGTTGTTGTTGCTATCTTACCCTGGCTTAAAGACTCCAGGGATCATCCCAACAGCCGAAGCACTTGAACACTATGATACAAATGCACCAGCTAGGGATGAGAACATTACGTGTGTGACCGTTTTTGATTACCCCGCCACGTGGGCAGCCACACTCTGACTTCGGAGGATTTTCGTCTTTAAAAAGACTTTCTCTGTCCAGGCTCTTCAAGAAATCGACAAGACAAAGCGTGCCAATAATCGAACCAAAAACATCAAAGACGCTACGTGCTGACACAATGAGATGAAAATGAGAAAATAAACGAAACAAAATACCTAAATTTTCGTCTTTAGAAAGACTTTCTCAAAGGATGAAGATGAGGCGAAGTTCGTGCCAATGTTAAAAATGTAATCAGACATTTAGTCGTGACATGGGAAAACGCACAATGGTACATTTTCATTTTTAATAGGTCAATGTCCTATGACCGGGGCCTCGGGACATCACTGCACCAGAGATAACCCCAGAGGACCCCCTTGGCTTAAGGCTGTGTCAGACCACTTGACATAGACTAGAACACCAAGGCTACATGTTCTTCTTCTTCATTTGATCATCCAACTTCAACGTAGTGAAGACTCTGATGACTACATCAAAATGTTGTTATGCTCTGCATAGTTATGCGGGGATTGTCTTTAGCCATGACAAACTCCTAGCATAACATCATCATCAGTCTCCCAAATCCCCCGAAGACGGAGTGTGGCAGGGTAATCAGAAACGGTCACACAACGTAATGTTCTCACCCCTAGCTGATGCATTTGTACCATAGCGTTCAAGTGCTTCCGGCTGTAGGGATGATCCCTGGAGGTCTTTTAGCCAGGGTACGACAACAAGAACAACAATCTAGGCGTAGTTGCCCTCCTCCCCTTTCCTCCTCATTCTCAATGTCCTCTACAGTGATATAGTCCAGATAAACACAGATAATCAGAGATAATAAAAGATTGTTATCCCACCGTCTATTATCCCAATGCCTAGGTGTGTTGCCTTCCTCCCTCTGCTCCTCATTCTCGGGGTCGATGTCCTCGGCCTGTGTGATCCAGTCCAGGTACCCCCTGAGGTCCTCCTCCAGATAGAGATAACCACAGACAACCAGAGATAACCACAGATAACCAGGGATACTCACAGTGTCTAGGTGTGTTGCCTTCCTCCCCCTGCTCCTCATTCTCTGGGTCGATGTCCTCAGCCTGTGTGATCCAGTCCAGGTAGCCCCTGAGGTCCTCCTCCAGATAAAGATAACCACAGACAACCAGAGATAACCACAGATAACCAGGGATACTCACAGTGCCTTGGTGTGTTGCCTTCCTCCCCCTGCTCCTCATTCTCTGGGTCGATGTCCTCGGCCTGTGTGATCCAGTCCAGGTAGCCCCTGAGGTCCTCCTCCAGCTGCTGTTTCTCCCTCAGCTTGTGGAAGTCCCCCCTGGCCTTGGCCTTCTCCCTCTCCTTGGAGAACTCCCTAACAAAACACCCAATGCCAATCAGCACTCGCTACAATCGCAAACGCACACTGCCCCCTGGCCTTGGCCTTCTCCCTCTCCTTGGAGAACTCCCTGACAACACCCAATGCCAATCAGCACTCGCTACAATCGTAAACGCACACTCCCCCCTGGCCTTGGCCTTCTCCCTCTCCTTGGAGAACTCCCTGACAACACCCAATGCCAATCAGCACTCGCTACAATCGTAAACGCACACTCCCCCCTGGCCTTGGCCTTCTCCCTCTCCTTGGAGAACTCCCTAACAAAACACCCAATGCCAATCAGCACTCGCTACAATCGTAAACGCACACTGCCCCCTGGCCTTGGCCTTCTCCCTCTCCTTGGAGAACTCCCTGACAACACCCAATGCCAATCAGCACTCGCTACAATCGTAAACGCACACTGCCCCCTGGCCTTGGCCTTCTCCCTCTCCTTGGAGAACTCCCTGACAACACCCAATGCCAATCAGCACTCGCTACAATCGTAAACGCACACTGCCCCCTGGCCTTGGCCTTCTCCCTCTCCTTGGAGAACTCCCTGACAAAACACCCAATGCCAATCAGCACTCGCTACAATCGTAAACGCACACTGCCCCCTGGCCTTGGCCTTCTCCCTCTCCTTGGAGAACTCCCTGACAACACCCAATGCCAATCAGCACTCGCTACAATCGTAAACGCACACTGCCCCCTGGCCTTGGCCTTCTCCCTCTCCTTGGAGAACTCCCTAACAAAACACCCAATGCCAATCAGCACTCGCTACAATCGTAAACGCACACTGCCCCCTGGCCTTGGCCTTCTCCCTCTCCTTGGAGAACTCCCTGACAACACCCAATGCCAATCAGCACTCGCTACAATCGTAAACGCACACTGCCCCCTGGCCTTGGCCTTCTCCCTCTCCTTGGAGAACTCCCTGACAACACCCAATGCCAATCAGCACTCGCTACAATCGTAAACGCACACTGCCCCCTGGCCTTGGCCTTCTCCCTCTCCTTGGAGAACTCCCTGACAACACCCAATGCCAATCAGCACTCGCTACAATCGTAAACGCACACTGCCCCCTGGCCTTGGCCTTCTCCCTCTCCTTGGAGAACTCCCTGACAACACCCAATGCCAATCAGCACTCGCTACAATCGTAAACGCACACTGCCCCCTGGCCTTGGCCTTCTCCCTCTCCTTGGAGAACTCCCTGACAACACCCAATGCCAATCAGCACTCGCTACAATCGCAAACGCACACTGCCCCCTGGCCTTGGCCTTCTCCCTCTCCTTGGAGAACTCCCTGACAACACCCAATGCCAATCAGCACTCGCTACAATCGTAAACGCACACTGCCCCCTGGCCTTGGCCTTCTCCCTCTCCTTGGAGAACTCCCTGACAACACCCAATGCCAATCAGCACTCGCTACAATCGTAAACGCACACTGCCCCCTGGCCTTGGCCTTCTCCCTCTCCTTGGAGAACTCCCTGACAACACCCAATGCCAATCAGCACTCGCTACAATCGTAAACGCACACTGCCCCCTGGCCTTGGCCTTCTCCCTCTCCTTGGAGAACTCCCTGACAACACCCAATGCCAATCAGCACTCGCTACAATCGTAAACGCACACTGCCCCCTGGCCTTGGCCTTCTCCCTCTCCTTGGAGAACTCCCTGACAACACCCAATGCCAATCAGCACTCGCTACAATCGTAAACGCACACTCTCCCCTGGCCTTGGCCTTCTCCCTCTCCTTGGAGAACTCCCTGACAACACCCAATGCCAATCAGCACTCGCTACAATCGCAAACGCACACTGCCCCCTGGCCTTGGCCTTCTCCCTCTCCTTGGAGAACT
>CM065696.1:50128813-50138813 GCA_017654935.2 Phymorhynchus buccinoides | reverse complement strand
GCAGCACCTACCCAATTTTTCTTTTTCCGTGGAGTACGGGAAAACAAATTGAACATTAGGTATTAGGTACTTTATAGTCACAGAGGCGTCTCTGTGAAATTCAGGTTGCTCCCACCTGGAGAGCGCGTCGCAGCCAGAGGCGCGCCACCCAATTTAAAAAAAAAAAAAATTTGGCATGCGATTTTTGTCACTGATGAGGGAGGGGGGGGGGGGGGGGGGTAAATTTTGACCAAATGACAACTTTTTCGTTGCCACTGGGTTTAACGTATGCTAAGTGCATGGGCACACGGGACCTCGGTTTATCGTCTTATCCGAAAGACTCCATGTTCAGACCGTTAAGGCCTAGTGCAGAATGAGAGGGGAAAATCCCCTGTACCCAGGTTCGAACTCGGGTTTACTTGACACGAAGCGAACGCGATACCACTGTGCCACTCTACACCACCAGGCATCAGAATCGTCCGAGCTCCAGTCCTATGAAAACCGCGGTAAAAGGGCCTTCAAGGCCATAATACCAAGCAGATGAACAACGCTGAAATCAGTCCCCAACAGAACTAGACATTAACTGTTTTCACGCCTAATCGTACGCCAACGGCTTGTGGCGATCTTGGCAACTTGTCGCCTATTCGAATGCCAGTAACCGTTGTTAAAACGCTGGTCCGTTCCAGCATCAGTTGCAGAAAACCGTTGCAATTTTTTTTATAAGCTTCATTTATTATTATTATTATTATTATTATCATTATTATCCCTGATACATAGGCTTTCCCAGCTTGACAAAATAGTAACTACCAGTGTTACCTACAATAATAAACAAACTGGGTCAAACGTCAGTTTTTAACCGTAATTCTGAAGCCCAAGAAAATTTAAATTGGGGGTTAACCGAAAGCCAAAGCATTCAGGATCAGACTACGTCAGGAATCCACGAGGCGACAAAATGTTTCTACGAAAATGGTTGAAAAGGAAAAAGGTAGAAAAAATCACTGCGATAATGACGACAACAATGTTGATGATGATGATGATGATGATGACGATGACGATGATGATGATGATGATGACGATTGATGATGATAATGACGATGACAATGTTGATGATGATGATGATGATGATGACGATGACGATGATGATGATGATGATGATTGATGATGATGATGACGATGACAATGTTGATGATGATGATGATGATGATGATGATGATGATGATGATGATGATGATGATGATGATGATGATGATGATGATGATGATGATGATGATGATGATCATCATCATCATCATCATCATCATCATCATCATCATCATCATCATCATCATCATCATCATCATGGTAACTTGGATAATGATGATGAAGCGATGATGATAATCATGATAACGATGATGTAGTGATGATGATTATCATGATAATGATGATGTAGTGATGATGATTATCATGATAATGATGATGTAGCGATGATGATTATCATGATAACGATGATGTAGTGATGATGATATCATGATAACGATGATGTAGTGATGATAATAATCATGATAACGATGATGTAGTGATGATGATTATCATGATAATGATGATGTAGCGATGATGATAATCATGATAACGATGATGTAGTGATGATAATAATCATGATAACGATGATGTAGCGATGATGATTATCATAATGATGATGTAGTGATGATAATAATCATGATAATGATGATGTAGTGATGATGATTATCATGATAACGATGATGTAGCGATGATGATTATCATGATAACGATGATGTAGTGATGATAATAATCATGATAACGATGATGTAGTGATGATGATTATCATAATGATGATGTAGTGATGATGATTATCATGATAACGATGATGTAGTGATGATGATTATCATGATAATGATGTAGTGATGATGATTATCATGATAATAATGATGTAGTGATGATGATTATCATAATGATGATGTAGTGATGATGATTATCATGATAATGATGATATAGTGATGATGATTATCATGATAATGATGTAGTGATGATGATTATCATAATGATGTAGTGATGATGATCATCATGACAATAATGATGCAGTGATGATGATTATCATAATGATGATGTAATGATGATGATTATCATGACAATAATGATGCAGTGATGATGATTATCATGATAATGATGATGTAGTGATGATGATCACCATGACAATAATGATGCAGTGATGATGATTATCATGATGATGTAGTGATGATGATAATCATGATAACGATGATGATTATCATGACAATAATGATGCAGTGATGATGATTATCATGACAATAATGATGCAGTGATGATGATTATCATAACATTTGATGACGATGACAATGACATGTCTTCAACAACAACAACAATATAACAACCAGTCATACAACCGACTATGTTTCTTTTCTTTCTTATTTAACTCGTGCACAAAGCTCTTTTTTCACCCTTCTTTTTTCAATTCAATTCAATTCAATTCAAAAACTTTATTGTGCATTAAAACATGGTTTAAATGGAAAATGTTCTTCCACAGCGTGTGCAGGCAGAGTGAAAACAAACTGATAAAAGATATGATTACACACACACACACACACGCGCACACACACACACACACACACACACACACACACACACACACATACACACAGCTATTTAACATCATCCCCAACAAGAGAAAAAAAAGGCAATATCAATTATCACAGTCATTATTATTAATTAAACCAAAGATCAATAACACAGTTATTAATCAGTAGATCATCACACACACACACACACACACACACACACACATACGCGTTTACCTAACGTTGTGGAGTACAGCTGATTTGTGCGTGTGTGTGTGTGTGTTTGTTTACCGTAGGTTATGCAGTAACACACTGTACCCAACACCGATTTTGTGGAGTAACATTTTTTTCATGGAGTAACTTTTTCCATTACTACACAAAGCTCACATGCGAGCAACCTCACAGTGGTCTTCTGAGGTATGTTAGATATTTATTTCAGGGCAACGAGGACAGACTATGGACGCTGTTTATGAGGTTAGCTTTGTGGAGTAATGGAAAAAGTTACTCCATTAAAAAAAAGTTACTCCACACCGTCGGTGTTGGGTACAGTTTTTACTCCATAACCTACGGTAGACAGACAAACACACACACACACACACACACACGCACACACACACTAATATTAAGAACATTCATTCTTTCTTTCTCCCTTTCTTTCTTTCCTTCCTGTGCCTTACCGTGCAAGACCTGCTTACCCCCTACACAACAAGTCTTGAGTAGTCTGGCTAGCTGAAATGAGTAGTTTTGGTGCAAAATGTGTAGCTTTATTCATTAAACCATCAAACAATGTTCACTGAAAACGAGTAATTAGAGCTTTTTTCTTTTCAATTTTGAAGAGTAGTAGATGTCCAAAATTGAGTAGAATACTACTCGAAAAGAGTAGAGTAAACAGGTCTGTTATAATAAGATTTGATGATGATTCTTCTTCTTCTTCTTCTTCGATCGCTCAGACAGATTCCTGTCAATTATGAGCGCAGATGCGTCATGCTGCCGTTATGCGCCTAACTAAGAAATAGTAATAGGCAGGCCCAGCAAGTCCGACTTCAGCTGGAGGAAATCTTTTGGAAAGTGTTTCTTGAAAAAAGCCAGGAGAATGGACCGGGTAAGGCAGAAAGATAGTAGATGACAGCAAGCAACGGTGCGTGAGGCGCTTCACAAGGGGTGGCTACTGTGGTGTATGCTTTAATGGTATTGTCATTGATGTTTTACAAGCACATCTTGTTTTTAATGCACATTATAGTGTGTCTTGTTTTCGCTGTGTCAATCGCAGACATCTCCACACTTCATTTCTCTCTAAGAGACAACAAAGTTGTTTGAGTTGAGTTTGAAGGGAAAAGGCAGAGTCAAAGAGAATGACAGATGAGAGGAAGTTACAAGCACAGAACTTCCAGAAGGTGGGGGAACTATTTATACAAAAGACCCCCCGGATATCCCACGGGGGGATTCATTCATTCATTAATTCTTTCATTCATTCTTTCTTTCTTTCTTCCTTTCTTTCTTTCCTTCCTGCGCCTTACGTGTGGAGTTGTACATGCAGGCTTCGTGCAGCTTGCCGTAGAAGAGCTCGAGGCCGATGATGGCGTAGATGATGATGACGAAGATGACCAGGAGGGCGATGTGTAACAAAGGCACCATGGCTCGCAGGATGGAGTTTAACACCACCTGCAGACCTGAAATGGATGATGATGACGAAGATGAGGGCGATGTGCAACAAAGGCACCATGGCTCGCAGGATGGAGTTTAACACCACCTGCAGACCTGAAATGGAGGATGATGACGAAGATGAGGGCGATGTGTAACGAAGGCACCATGGCTCGCAGGATGGAGTTTAACACCACCTGCAGACCTGAAATGGATGATGATGACGAAGATGAGGGCGATGTGCAACAAAGGCACCATGGCTCGCAGGATGGAGTTTAACACCACCTGCAGACCTGAAATGGATGATGATGACGAAGATGAGGGCGATGTGTAACAAAGGCACCATGGCTCGCAGGATGGAGTTTAACACCACCTGCAGACCTGAAATGGAGGATGTTGTTACCTTTTTTATGTTCTTCTTACTGTTTGTTTGTGGGGGGTTTCCCCGATTGTTTATGTGTGTGTGTGTTTGTGAATGTGTGTGTGTGCGTGTGTGTGAGAGTGAAAGAGTGAATCGTTGGTGTGCTTGAGAGAGAGAGAGAGGGAGGGAGAGAGGGTAGAGACTCAGAGATGACAGACAGAGGAGCAAGCCAGACAGACAGACGAACAGACAGACAAACACACAAAGCATGTAAAGCTCACTGGGTGCCCGTGACACCAGTCGTAAAGGCCGCAGAACCCTGAAAGCTCGCAAGGCTTTGACGTCAAAACCCTTGTGTTGAATCACAGAAAGTATCTGGCTGATGATGCTGAAACACACAGAATGAGCAAGGCTTCAACATAAACAGCAATTCACCAAATACAGGTGTGATATTTGTGGGTTTTTTTAAAGGGGCACCCTGACGGATGAGTTTTTGCAAGAAACACATCGAGATCACAAACGAAAACACCATTTACAGAGATCGCAACACTCACTTTGATCTGGTTTCCTAGAAATCAAACCGTCAAAAATTGGCGATTAATCCTTGGCGGAGGTGCTGGAAGTCAAATTCTTTCACCCAAAGAGAAGGCATGTGCCGTCTCTTTTCTAATGGCCGCTTGAGTTTATACCAAATCGTTTGCACGAAATTTTCGCAAATACAAGCCTTTTTATTTTTATTTTTTTTAAATTGTATACAGTTTATCTAAAGGAGCTTCGCTCACAACAAAGGAAATAGCTTCAATTTGTTTTTACTGCACTACAAAAAAAAAGAAAACGCTTCAACCACAATGAGTGACCTCCACCCACCCCATCCAAAATGGCTACTCTCTCCGGCATCTCCGCCAAGGAGGAATCGCCGTTTTGACGGTTTTAATTTCTAGGAAACCAGAGACAAAGTGAGTGTTCCGATCCTTGAAAAGGCTGTCTTTCTGGTCATCTCCACGTGTTCTTGCAAAAACTCATCCGTCAGGGTCCACCTTTTAAGCTATGAGTTGCACCCACCCTGCCACTATGCTAGTCCCTTCAGTCCCTTCAATTTTGACTTGAGCGATTTTCACTGTTACTTTCCGACTTGATTTATGTCGCGAACGCAGGCGTTCTTGCTCGCCCCCTTCTTGACCTTATGGTCCTGACACCAAGTTATTCTTCTTTTTCTTCTTTGATCGCTAAGACAGTTTCATGTCAATTTATGGAGCGTAGATGCGTCATGCTGCCGATATGCGCCTAAGAAAGAAATAATTGGGCCCAGCATGTCCGATTTCGGCTGGAGGAAATCTTTTTGAAAGTGCTTTTTCAGCACCAAAAAACACCCCAAAATTTATTTTTTTGTGCTGAAAAAGGGGAGAAAGGTGGCAGAGTGGTTAAAACGTTCGCCTGCCGAATGTAATGCGTGACTGACCCGGGTTCGAATCCCGGCCTCAACCTTTCTTTCTAGTTTGACAGGAAAATTCAACTGAACGTCGGATGGGAACTTAAAGCTAGTCTGACACGTGCGCCGCTTTACTGGCACGTAAAAATCCCACGGCAGTTGAAAGTCGGTTAAGAGCAGGGAGAAATCCCACGGCAGTTGAAAGTCGGTTAAAGCAGGGAGAAATCCTGCTGACTGGTATGGCCAAATACCAAAAATTGTAAAAAAAACCCAACCTTGCTGGGTACCGAAAAAACAAAAATACCTCAATATTGGGAATTCCTCTGTAACATATAACATTAGGTCCATTCACTACCTCCCAAAATTAAGACAAATTTAATAAGGACTTCAGATAAGTGGTCCTCATTTGATACCTTTTAGTGGCACGGGTGCTAAAACATTGTGGTGCATAAAAGCGCAATTGGCGGTGAAAGGGTTAAATGGTTAAAAACAAAGAACACATGGCGAACACACACGCATAGCGAACACAGCATGCACGTCACGAAATATAACCCTAAAACAGTAATGCAGGAAAATGATTTAACAACAAATATACAAAATGCATGAATCAGCAAAGAGTTCTTTGTACTGTTTTTTTGTGTTTTTGACCCCTTCACTGCCAGAGAAAAAAAAGAAAAAATCATCAGGCAAATCCATGCCATGAAAAAGCACGATAGAGCAATCTGGCAAATGGTCTGGGGAGATACTCTCTTGACTGTGTTAGAGGCAAAAGCCAGCATATCAGGGTTATTCCTCTCATCTGATTACATCATCGTGCTAACATCAGGTCAGTAATAACGTGATACGTTTGGTGGCAGTCAAGGGGTTAAATTGAATGTCCTCTTACCATTTCATCCATAGCTTGTTACAAGGGTCTTCACTTCACACGCAACATTGACAAACGCATGACAAAACCCCCATATAATTTCAACCCACACCCGCCTAACCTCACCACTCACACACACCCCACACACACACACACAACCACACCACACACACACCTACACACACAACAAACACCACACACACACCCACACACCACAATATACACACTAAAACAGTAATGCGGAAATGATTTTAAGCAACAATATACAAAATGGCCTGAATCAGCAAAAAGTTCTTTGTGCACGTTTTGGTCTTATTGTATTTATTTATTTAATTTTTTATTTATTAATATATAGCTCTCTACATTTTGGTGCAAGTCCTTTCACTTCAACACGCAACTTGAACAACAATGACAAACACTCCGCATATATTTCAACGCACACAGCCGCCTAACCTCACACACACACACACACACACACATACTCACACTCTCTTTCCTCTTTATTGATGCGCTCGAACCGCTATGTATGCCATAGATACACCTGTTGCCTGATTGCTTGTCCTAGTCTTGTTTAGTCCCAAGGACGATTGTAAGAATAGGCTTGGCCTAAAATCTCAATCCTGATTGCATTTTTATTGGGTTTTCTTTGGTGGGGTGATTGGTGGTGATGGTATCGGTGTGTGTGTGTGTGTGTGCGGTGCGCGTGCGCGAGTGAGTGTGTGTGTGATATATGTATATTGTGCGTACGTGCGTGCCTGCGTGGGTGTGGGTATTGTGTGGTATTGTATGCCTATCAGCATGTGTTGAGCGATTATTTGTTTGTGTGAATTTCTTGCTTTATAAATTTGTTGTTGTTCAGCGCATAGAGCTCCACATTTGGTGGAGGGTGCGCTATCTAAATGATTCACTACTAGTTTATTAATAGTAGTTTTCCTAATTTCAAGTTTCTCTCTCTCTCTCTCTTCTCTCTTTTCAACACCCACACATACACACACGACACACACACACAACACACACACACACACACTACACATGAAGGCACCAGAAAGTGTAGTTTTTTGTCATCCCCACCTAGTCTGCTTTAAATAGGTCACAGTATGTATCTGTCTACTTAATTTTATTTTATTTTATTTCACTCACCTCTCTCTCTCTCTCTCTCTCTCTCTCTCATGCGCCACACATGCACACCCCGCGCACGCACACAAACTATCATAAAAGCATATATAATGTATAGGACTATATCAAATTCTTGTCGTCCCCACCAAGTCTGGTTTAAAAAAAGGACACAGTAATTTTACTCTTGTCTCGGTACTATTTTTTTTTTCTTTTCTATTTTTTTTTTCCATCACACACACACACATTCTCTCGCTCTCCGTCTCTTCTCTCTCTCGTTCTCTCTCTCATCTCTCCTCTCTCTCTCTCTCTCTCTCATAGTTCACACACACACACATATACAGGTGCGCACACCACACATACACTCATGCACACCACATACACGCACGCTAAGCACACACACACACACCCACCACACCCACACACACACACGATGCACACACACACACACACACACATACACCCCCCGCACCGCACTACACACATTCCCCGCACACAGCACAGCACACACACACGCACTCTTTCTTTTTTTCCATTCTTTTTCATCTTTCCTTTCTTTCTTCTTCACATGAAAGATGGCAATCATAATATGATTACTTCGCTTTCTTCACTACTATCCTTCTCTCTTTCTCTCATCCATTCTTTTTTTTTTCTCTATCTCTTCGTAACTACCACGAGGATGACAAATCATTACTGGGCAGAACAGACAGACTAGAACCACCCAGGATCTAGTACTGACCATTTGATACAGGGGGCAACCCAACTGTGGTGGGTGTATTGACACCGGGGGGGGGGGGGGGCGATGATCACAGCAGCAAGATTGCCCCCATTTACAACTTTTTATTTATGTTTATTTTTTTTTTATTTCACTCCCAGTCTGTTTTGTTGGGGTTTTTTTCCAAGCATGAAAGGTACTTTCAGACATCCGAGTAACTGCTTGAGTGTTCCCTTGTTCGCTCTCTGTCCTGTCTGTCTGTCTCGCTCTAGGTCTTCCTGTCGGTCTGGTCTGTCCTCTCTCTGTCCCTCCCCTGTCGGCTGTCTGTCTGTCTGTCTATCTCTCTCTCTCTTTCTCTCTCTTCCCTGACTGTCCCATCTGTCTGTCCTTCTCTCTCTTCCTGTCTGGATGTTTTGTCTCTCTCTCTCTCTCTCTCTCTTCCTCGTCCTTCTCTCTCTCTCTCTCTCTCTACTCTCTTCTGTCTGTCTGTCTGTCTCTCTCTTCCTGTCATGTCTGTCTGTCTGTCTGTTCCTGTCTGTCTGTCTGTCTGTCTGTCTGTCTGTCTGTCGTCTGTCTGTCCTGTCTGTCCTGTCTCCTCATCTCTCTCTCTATCTCTCTCTCATCATCTCCTCTCTCTCTCCCTCTTCCTGACTGTCTGCTCTCTCCTGTCTGGATGTTTGTCTCTCATCTCTCTCTCTCTCTCGCTCCTCTACACTCCTCCTCTCTCTCTCTCTCTTCCTGTCTGTCTGTCTGTCCCTCTCTCTCTCTCTCTCTCTCACCTGTCCTGTCTGTTCTCCTCTCTCTTCTGTCTGTCTGTGCTATCTCAGTATCTTCGTCTCTCGTCTTCCTGTCTGTATGTCTCTCTTGTCCTCTTCCTGTCTCTCTGTCTGTCTATCTCTCTTTTCACTGTGTATCTCTCTCTCTCTTCTCTCTCTCATCCTCTCCTCCTCTTCTCTTCTTCCTGTCTGTATGTCTCTGATCCTCTCTCTTCCTATCGTCTCTCTCTCTCTCCTATCTGTATGTCTGTTCTCCTCTCTCTCTCTCTCTCTCTCTCTCTCTCTCTCTCTCTCTCTCTCTCTTCCTGTCGGTCTCTCTCGCTCTCTCTCTTTCTTAGGTCTTTGAGGAAGTGTCCAGCGTGGACCCGAGGTGGGGAAGGGAGGAAGGGAAGATGCGAAAAAGAGAGGGGGGAGAAGGGGAGGAGGAGGGGGGAGAGGGGGAGAAGGAAAGGAGGGGGGAAAAAGAAAAAAAGGGAGCAAGGTAGAGAGAGAGAGGTTAAGGAGGGGAAAAGAGAGGGAAGGGAGGAGGGAGGGGAGGGGGAGGAGGAGAA
>CM065696.1:50097239-50128313 GCA_017654935.2 Phymorhynchus buccinoides | reverse complement strand
TGATAAGACGCTGAGAGGTAATGTGGCATTCGATGTCTTGACACCCTCCATAGGAGACTTTTAAGTGTAGTGAGCACATCATACATCTAGCATGATGCACACTTTCTTGATCTCTGAATGCACAGATACTTTTCCATGTAATCTTGGCAGAAATATTGGTCTATTCTTTTTTTTCTCCCGGGAGACATCGATATGACAATTGCCATCTTGACGGAAGCGCGCAAACGTAAACTGGAAAGTCGGTTATATGCACAGCAGATGTGCTGCTCTGTATATAAGACGATTAATTTGTGTGTTCCCAAAAATATTTTTTGAAGTTTTCAAAGCAGAATTTAATGGACTTGAGCGGAAGGGCGGAAGAAATGTAGTCTGAGCGGAAGAAATTCAGCTAAGAGCGAAAAGGTTGGCAAGTCTGCGGTCATAGTCGCAACACCCGAGTCTACCGTTGCCAACGCGTTGCGAGAAATGATAACAGGCAAGTCTTCCCTGAGGACGCGTTGCAAGCATCCTCACAACTGTTGGGTTTTTTTTCAAACGTAACTGTGGCCAAGTTTTTGGTAGAATTATAATCTGAAGGTGTCCCTCGGAGGAGGACCTCGCTCACGCTGGCTCCGCGACTAAGAGAATAGTGTCGTCAGTAGGGGGCTTAGTAGGTGGTGTCCTGAACAGGCTCCACTGAACTCCCCCGAAGTGACTCAGCAGAAGTGCAGTGTCTCCTCGGTTGGTTGCCTCCTGACGGCCTAACATAGATTCGCTCCCCTTGGACTGCTGGTCTCGGATTCTGTGACTTGAACAAACCGGGGTGTAGCTGCGAATTGAGATTCGGAACGAGCGGCGTGGGAGCAACGCCACTGTACGGCCCAGAAGATGGGACAGCAAAAAAAAAATCATTAAAAAAAATCTGAAGGTGTTAAGAGTATGAAATAGACCCCTCCTACGTCGACCGACACATCAACCAAGTCACTAACAGTACATTTTATTGGTTAAATTGTGCACAAACGCAGCTGACCCTCCTACTTTTTCAGTCACGAGGTTTGCCGGTATGGCGTGGAATTTCTATGACGGACATGACATACCTGTTTTCGACCGATTCAGCTAAACACAAAATAAATTTCTATCGTTGAAAAGATACAAGATAAATCTACACCCCTATACACAAAGAAAGTCACCGCGATCTCCACATAATTAAAAAGATAATTTATATTGAAAAGGGACAAAATCGGGTGTCCTGAGGGAATGTTCATGCCTCAGGGCTCCCAGGGACCCCCATTTAAGCCAACGGAAGTGCCTGGGACTCCTTGTTTTGCGGGACGATTGGGAGCCCTGTGCCTTCACTGTAGTGAGCTGACATTATTGCATAAGGCAGCGTAATGTTACAGACCCACAGTCACCTACCCTCTGGCATTTTGAGGGGCGTGGGTTTGATGAGCTGAGGTCCACCTGCTGGGGAGGACGACGAACCAATCGTCTGGGGCTCTGACACCCCTTTGGCCTGAGGAAGAAATAAAACACTAGAATACTAAGAAAGAAAAAAAAAAGAAAAGTTGTCATTTGGTCCAAATTTGCCCCCCGTGAGGATACCGGGGGGCCTTTTGTATAAATAGTTCCCCCATCTTCTGGAAGTTCTGTGCTTGTAACTTCCTCTCATCTGTCACTCTCTTTGACTGCCTTTTACCTTTGCTTACTGTCATCTGCTATATTTCTGCCTTACCGGTCTATTCTCCTGCCTTCCTCCAGCCGAAGTCGGATTTGCTGGGCCTAACTATTTCTTAGTTAGGCGCATAACGCATCTGCGCTCATAATTGACAAGAAACTGTCTGAGCGATCAAAGAAGAAGGAGGTCCAAATTTACCCCCTCCCCCTTTCCTTCCTCATCAGTCACACAAAAATCGCAAGCAAAAAAAATAAAACAAGAAATGTTGTGAAAAAAACCTGCATTGAAATACATGCAAAACTTCGCGAGATATTAGCGATTATGTGTTTCGGGGTTTGAACCCCATAACTGGCGCGACTTTGACCTTAATGTAAAACTAAATACATCAGTGGATAGCTTGCATCTTGGCAAACTAGTATACCAAATTTGATGATGATAGACTGAATAGTTTTTGAGAAAAACGGACGAATAGCCAGATGCCGCCGGACGGACCAGGACAAAAACAATAGTTCCCCGAACCTTCGGCTCGGGGACTAAAAATGAGTGGTGCGCCTCTGGCTGCGACCCCCTCTCCAGGTGGGAGCAACCCAAATTTCAAAGAGACGCCTCTGTGACTATAAAATACCTAATACCAAACACATACTGTAATAAAAACTGGACTATAAGACACACCTGTATACAAAGATTAGGTATTTATTCACATATAAGCCGCACCAGTTTATAAGCCGCAGAGAAAATTGTATGTGCACAAAGCAACACAAATACAGTAATTTTCCTATCAGAACATGAGTATTTAATGTTCTCGGACACTTGACATGAGATTTGAATCTATTGATTACCAAAAAACAGTTTTGAGTCTAAAGAAGCTCGGAATAGGCTGAAGAATGTGGCCAGAAACAGATGTAATCATATTGATAAATGTAGAATGGAGAAAAAAAAACCCAGATAAGCCGCATGGGTCAAAGTTGAGGAAAAAAGTAGCGGCTTATAGTCTACGGTAATCATAAAAGTAAAAAAACACGTCTCTGACTTTGTTCTCGTAGCGTTGCTGCGCCCCAGACAGCAGCTGCATGATGTCCACGTTTTTGTGAGCGGCGCCGGTCACTTTGGACTGGGCGGCATCGGCCGCACTGCTGGCCTTGCTCTTCACTGCATCCTCCTGCAGTCTGGGAAATAAGATCACCGCATTTTTCAGATCATTAGGCACTGCTGTGCATAAGGCGAATAGGGCAATTTTCAAGAAAAATCTGAAAAAAACTAAAGCAAAAGGTGCCCTCGTTTATAAGACAAAAGAAAATCAAATTTTGAAGCCCGTACTCGTCCTGTAAACGCTTACCGACCGCGGTCTGAACGTGGAGTCTTTCGGATGAGACGATAAACCGAGGTCCCGTGCTCCCAAGGCACTTGGCACACGTTAAACCCAGTGGCAACGAAAAATTTGTCCTTTGGTCAAAATTTACCCCATACCCCCCCCCCTTTCCTTACCCGGATTTCACAGACGCCTCTGTGACTATAAAGTACCAAATACCAAATGCTGATTTGTATTTGAACATGGACTGGGCCAGATCAGCCACAGCAACTTCCTGCAGCCTGTCCAAAGCATCCCCAGGTTTGTATAGACATCTGTGTCACATTTTCAGTTTCAGTTCAATGCGCGGAACAGCTTTCAAGGCTTCAACTAGCTCACACTAACCAAAGAAAATGTTCTGGAAATTACTGCTCAAGGTTCGCTTTGTATCGCGTTTTTGTTTGAATGCGTTATGAATGCCAACGTGTGTGTGTGCGCTTTGATTTGATTTATATCAAGATTCAGCACTGTATAAATACTGTATGTTGTTGTTGTTATAACAGGGGATATTTAGTAGGGTTGTTCCAGAGTCGATGTTAGATTACAGAACACACGACTCATGTTCTGGGATTCACGATGCATGTATGTTGTGATATCCATCTTCGTTATCTTCTTGTGGTCAATTTCAGACTTTGTTGTTATGAGCAATTCTATTTTTCACTTTTCTCGAACACAAAAAACAACAGTCACACCTTGGTTTTATCAACAACAACAAAATTGTCTTTACTATACAATTGATAGATTTGATCAATTCAGACCTATTCCAAGCACACTGAAAAAAATTCTTAATCTATCGTTGACGCTGAGCGTTCCCTCCGGACAATTATACAGCGTACGAAGAAAAATAAACAGAACTAAAAATCAACAGAAACTAAAAGAACTAAAAAACTTGACGTCTCCCTAGCTTTTCAAGACTCGGGTCAGGCCAATCCGGCTACCGTAGCGGCCCCCGGGGACAAACCCTGACCGGCACAGCCCCAACCTTCAAGTGTATTACTGACACAGTGGTATTGCAGTCAAGACACTCACTTTTGTAACAGCTCCCCGACTTCTTCACACTCTGAGGGCTTGTAGAACCAAATGCCTTGAATTCCTGTTAAAAAACGGTACAGCGATTATTATAGTCACTATGTAGGCTACAGAACAACGGTAAAACAAAAACAAAAAACTAACATACCATATTTTTCGGATCATAAGACGAATAGGGCAATTTTCAAGAAAAATCTGAAGGAAAAAAAAGAAGTAAAAGGCGCCCTCGTTTATAAGGCATCTCACAAAAGAAAGTCAAACTTTGAAGCCCGTACACGCCCTGTAAACGGTTACCGACCGCCATTACTGCTGTCATAAACGAGAGTTGGCTCCCCTTTCAAATAATCGAACTTCCGTTTGAGCTGCTTCTTGTTCTTGTGCTTGGACAATTCTTCGCCAAAACTGATAGAATTATGGCATTTTAACCTCTACGATGCTTTTTACATCCAATGAAGGGTTGTGGCATCTGTTGGATGGTATCTCGGACGATAATAGGGATTTTGGAGCATCTTAACGTGAGTATTCGTCGCATCGGCGACTCGTGACCACTTTTGATGTTGTGACTCACAGTAGACTGTACTGAACACGGCAATCGTTGCCTCTCTTCTCACGATTTTGTTCACTAATAGGGCGCCCTCGTTTATAAGGTGCATGGGTCGAAATTGGACAAAAATATCGCCTTATAACCCGAAAATGATGGTACTTGTATAGCCTTAGGGAAAGGAATAAATGTTACGATGGGAATACTGCATATGCATTACACTTTGCAATCAGTCAGTTTGATAGTTTGTTGCTTTACACAGTAATGTTACCAGGTCCAGACAGTGTCTATGTTAGTGTTCAAGTCGCAGACATTTGTAATGTGTGTGTGTGTAATTGTGTGTGTGTGCGCGCGTGTATGAGTGCATGTGTGTGAGTGTGTGTGTGTGCGTGTGCGCCGGCATGCATACGTGCGTAAGTATGCAAGTTTGTGTGTGTGTTTGCAGGCGTGCATGCATGAGTGAGTGAGTGTAAGTGAGTGTAAGTGTGTGTGTGTGTGTGTGTGTGTGTGTGTGTGTGTGTGTGTGTGTGTGTGCATGTCTGTGCATGTGAGCGCATATCTGTGCATGTACACAAGCATGCGTGCCCGTGTGTGTGTCTGTGTGCACTGACGCTTGGCGCAGCGGTAGAGGAGGAAGGGGGTCTGGATCTGGAACTCCAGCTGGTCAGTGATGGGCTCCACCCAGTTCTCCAGGGACGTCTTGTTCAGGATGATCATCCCGTTGATCGGGCACGCAGAACTGCAATGATACAGCACGCACATTTAGAACAAAACGTTCTAAGGCATAGCGATACATGCAATCAAATCACAGAGTATCTTGCTTAGGATGATCATCCATTGATCAGGCACGCAGAACTGCAACGACAGCACGCACATTTCGAACAAAACGTTCTAAAGCATGGCACGTCATGACGCGATCAAATCACGGGGTATCTTGTTCAGGATGATCATCCCGTTGATCAGGCACGCCGAACTGTAACGACACAGCACGCACATTTTGAACAAAATGTTCTAAAGCATGGCATGTCATGACGCGATCAAATCACAGGGTATCTTGTTCAAGATGATCATCCCGTTAATCGGGCACGCCGAACTGTAACGACACAGCACGCACATTTTGAACAAAATGTTCTAAAGCATGGCACGTCATGACGCGATCAAATCACAGGGTATCTTGTTCAAGATGATCATCCCGTTAATCGGGCACGCCGAACTGTAACGACACAGCCCGCACAT
The DNA here is from genome assembly GCA_017654935.2 of Phymorhynchus buccinoides. Classification (NCBI taxonomy): domain Eukaryota; kingdom Metazoa; phylum Mollusca; class Gastropoda; order Neogastropoda; family Raphitomidae; genus Phymorhynchus; species Phymorhynchus buccinoides. Next base: position 50,122,505 of record CM065696.1, on the reverse strand, counting down.
TTTGAACAAAATGTTCTAAAGCATGGCACGTCATGACGTGGCCAAATCACGGGGTATCTACCGTAATCTAGTTCAGGATGATCATCCCGTTGATTGGACACGCAGAACTGTAACGACACAGCAAGCGCATTTTAAACAAAACGTTCTAAAGCATGTCACGACATGATGTGGTCAAATCACAGGGTATCTTGTTCAGGATGATCATCCTGTTGATCGGACACGCAGAACTGATCATGGAGGATGGAAAAACTCTTCAACAGGACAAACATCAATAGAACAAATGTTCTTGTGCAAAGCTTCATGGGCGCAACTACACAAAATGAAAATAACTTAAAGACCGGAGTTCAGGGGTACAAAAGGATATTTTTCAGACATTTTAGGACTGAGTTCTGTGACCTGGGAATCACAGGATCGGATTAGACAAGTTTTTCTTTTCTTCTTCCATAACGGAAATCTTGTCTCTTACTAGCCCTAGCTGCCCTCTCCCCAGCACCCTCTAGTCTGACTCTGTGTTAGTGAAATCTTGTCTCTTAGTCTTACTAGCCCTAGCTGTCCTCTCCCCAACACCCTCTAGTCTGACTCTGTGTTAGTGAAATCTTGTCTCTTAGTCTTACTAGCCCTAGCTGTCCTCTTCCCAGCACCCTCTAGTCTGACTCTGTGTTAGTGAAATCTTGTCTCTTAGTCTTACTAGCCCTAGCTGCCCTCTTCCCAACACCCTCTAGTCTGACTCTGTGTTAGTGAAATCTTGTCTCTTAGTCTTACTAGCCCTAGCTGTCCTCTTCTCAGCACCCACTAGTCTGACTCTGTGTTAGTGAAATCTTGTCTCTTAGTCTTACTAGCCCTAGCTGCCCTCTTCCCAACACCCTCTAATCTGACTCTGTGTTAGTGAAATCTTGTCTCTTAGTCTTACTAGCCCTAGCTGTCTCTTAGCACCCTCTAGTCTGACTCTGTGTTAGTGAAATCTTGTCTCTTAGTCTTACTAGCCCTAGCTGCCCTCTTCCCAACACCCTCTAGTCTGACTCTGTGTTAGTGAAATCTTGTCTCTTAGTCTTACAGCCCTAGCTGTCCTCCCAACACCCTCTAGTCTGACTCTGTGTTAGTGAAATCTTGTCTCTTAGTCTTACTAGCCCTAGCTGTCCTCTTCCCAACACCCTCTAGTCTGACTCTGTGTTAGTGCAGCACCCTCTAGTCTGACTCTGTGTTAGTGAAATAAACAAAGAGACATAAGTCGAAAGACGTCACTTCACATGAAGAAAGGAAAACTCAATATTTCTGTCATTTCAGGTTAAATAGTGCCACTTTGTGTTCATTTATCTTTGCAAATTGTTGTTTTACAGCTTTGTTAGATTAGATGCAGCTGGGAAGTCCAACACATTGAAGCTTACCAATTTTGACTTACGTCTACAGGTATGTCTTGCGTACAGCGACATATATATACAGGACTCCCCATTTTGTTGGACCATAGAGGGTATTTTCACCCCCAGGAAGCAGCTATAGAGGGTCTCTTCACCCCCAGGATGAACTTATAGAGGGTGAAAAATCAACCAGTCTAGAATGATCAAGTACTATCATGACCTGACCTTCATCTTGTGCTAATGCCTCTGAAGTGTTTCAAGTGATGGTTTGTTTTTTCTAACCCAATGCTTGTCCTGTCTATTTATGGAAGACGGGACCGGGGTTATGTGAGCGAATGGAGGGGGGGGGGGGGGGGGGGGGGGGGGGTAGAGAGAGAGAGAGAGAGAGAGAGAGAAAGAGAGAGAGAGATTAAGAAAGATAGAGAGAGAGCGCCATTCAGATAAGGCTGACATTGACAAGACTGAAGAGCTTTTAAAAGAAAAACATTTCACACTGCACACACATACATAGTCAACGCAGTCACCCAAAGGAAGGAAGGAAGAAAGAAAGGAAGGAAGTTGAGGGCTCCATTGGACTTAGCCAGTAGAGGGGTGGAAGAGGAAGGGTCTTTATCTTCTAACCTAAACACACAGCAGTGGTACCAGACTCGTAAACTTTGGGCTGACATACCTAATTGGTCCCATGGGTCTGCAGTAGACTGGCTTTTGGCACTGGGTGAAATGGGAGATGGGCTCACGCACTCAGCAGATTTATAGTGCGTGTCATAACCCTCGAGTAGTAATTATAGTGCGTCGCTTCACCCTCAGTACGAAGTTTTAATGCGTCTTGTCACGCACATTTGACTCACAGAATGGGGAGCCCTGATATAATAATATATATCAATGATAATTTTGTTTGGAACATATTACTTATTAGTTTCAATGCAAACAAATGGAAAAACCAAAGCAAATAAAAACATCAACAACCCCCCACCCCACCAAATTAATAACTAATTTATACAAATACAATCACAAAGTTTAATTAAACAAAGAAAATTGATGCAAGTCACTCACCGTAAATAGATGAACAGGGGTCCGCTGATGTCAGTCTTTTCCTGTGGACACACAGACTGGATCATCAGTTGTCAAACAAATAAAAAAATGCAAGTCACCAAATGTCTGACAATCACATTCAGACTCAGAGACAATAGGAGACGATTGGATTTGGCGTCTACTTCTGGTCTGGTTTCGTGCTCAATTCTGTCTTTTCCTTTTCCTCTCTTTCTTTGAGTTTCTTTTTATTTTATTTCCCCTTTTTAAGGGAGCTTCTGCCCTAATCTTTCGTTGGAAGGGCATTCCATCCAACAAACGGATGGTCGTTGGAAAGAACCTTGAGGGTGCTGAACTAGTGCCTAAAACTAGTCAAACTAAAAGCATGTTTCACAGCCCCCCCCCCTTTTTTTGCATACAAAAAAATGTGGGGCCAAACAGTCTTGCATGAAAATTTGGTAGGGGGTTGCTATGTTACGACTCGACGATACGTATCTTGGCCCAATACGTATCGGGCCGTGGCCCAATAGAGTTCCGTATTGGGCCAGACCAATATGATACACAATGGTGGGCTTGGCCCAACAGCGTGCAAATGAGGTTGTTTTGTATTGGTCCGACCAATACGTTGCGGGCCGGCCCAATAGCGATCAGGAAGATCGGGAATTCCCAAAACACTTGACGGTTGTTGAAACTTTGTATGAATGTGGTTTGGCTTATGTTTCAGTCTCTTTCTCTGTGTGTGGGTTTTTTTTCCATACATTTTTTCTGTCTCTTTTGCTATCCTTCTGAGCTCTCTCCCTCAGTCTTGGTTTCAGTGTCTCTGCCGGTTTCATGAGAAAGAAAAAAAGCTGGTTATCTCCTGTCTTTCTCCCGATTCTTTCTCATGGCTGATTTGTGTTTGTTGAAAAGTTACGCTGAGAAACTGCATTTTTCTGTGAAAGGAAGGTTTATGGCTAGTCACTAAGTTAGTGCCAGCTTTTTATCGTTTTTATTCTTAACGAGAGTGTTTGTGTGTGTAACTGTAAGTGTAAGGAGACGAGGGGCATAAGTAACTCGTGTGCACTTTAAACTTTAAACTTTGTGACAACAACATTATTCATAGAACCAGATATTCATTGGTTATTCATAGAACCTGATTTTCCCGGAGCAGACTGTTTCGTATTGGGCCGACCAATACGTGTCCAGCCCGATAGAAAACACACCTTTTTTCTCTTCACTCTATTGGGCCTGGCCTGATAAGGTGTTTCGTATTGGTCTGGCCCAATACGGAACTCTCTATTGGGCCACGGCCCGATACGCATTGGGCCAAGATACGTATCGGGCCGTAACAGCTAGACTAAATTAAGACTGCACCTTTTCCTCAACTAAGTTTGACACACAATGACAGTTTCTGTTTCTGTTTCATAGTCGAAAGGGCCACTCTTGTGGCAATTTATCGACGAAAAACCAGGGGAGAGCACCTGTTCCCTAATCTTATTATTTTCCTTTTTGTTCTTGATCTTTCCTTCTTGTTCCTGATCTTTCTTTCTTCTTGATTCTTCCTTCCTCTTGTTTTCCTTTGACAGAGAGAGAGAAGCTCAGAGAGAGAGAGAGAGAGAGAGAGAGAGAGAGAGAGAGAGAGATGTGGTGGTGGGGGTGAGATGCTAAACAAAGCCTTTTCGAGCATTCAGAGCAACGGTTGATAACTTGATTTTTACTTCTTTTTTTAAAATAGCAACGCCAATGCCGCAATGGCAGTTGGTGAAATGCAATTAATTGTAAAACATGTAATGTAACAAAGAAACATACTTACCCATTCATTCTTTATTGTCTTGCTAAATGTGTAAAGTTGCACTTGGGTTGCCATAGCCAAGATTTTAGAAATGTATGGATCTTGCTGTTGCAAGCTTGCAAGGTTTATTGGGTTGTCCGCCATTTTGCATATGTTTTAATGACGCAGTGAATAATGCAGTCACTAAAACACCCTAACCCTAGGTACATAAAAAAAATATCAGACAAAGCTGGTTTTGACACTACTTTGAACTATATTTCTAACACAAGTTACCGGCATTTCTATTTTACTTATTACAAATTATTTAAGTATTATTTTAAAATGACAGTGGCTATTCTCCCTCCAGTGGATTTTTAGAACTCTGGCTATTTTTCCCTCCTGAGGGAAAATATTAGATCTCAGACTATTTTCCCTTACATGCTTTTGTAGCACTGAGTCTATCAAATTTCGCCAAGCATGTTGCCGAAGTAACTTCCAGAATGTCGATGTGTCCACATCAATGTGTCCAAGTGTTGATGTGTCTATTTGTCGATGTGTCCAAGTGTCAATGTATCCGAGTGTCGATGTGTCCACATGTCGATGTGTCCACGTGTCGATGTGCCCATGTCACATGACATATGCACATGTGCTGATGTGTTCACATGTCAATGTGTCCATGTGTCGATGTGCCCATGTGTCAATGTGTCCGAGTGTCGAGGTGTCCACATGCATTTCAATGTGTCCACTTGTCGATGTGTCCGAGTGTCAATGTGTCCATGATTACCAGCGGATCACCTTGAGGACAGACTACAGAAAGTACTCCTTCTTCCCCCCGCACCGTCTGTGATTAGAGTAATCTGTCCCCTGAAATAGTCCAGTCACCCACGCTCAGCACCTAGCTTCACCTCGAGGGTGCTGAAGCACTGCACATAAAAACAACTCACACCTTTTTTATGTCGCGCATGCATGCACCATGTGGGGCCTGCTTGGCAGTCATGCATGATTCATATACATATTCCCATCTACATGCATCGTGTGGGGCCTGGGTTTTCCAGGCTGAACCGGGTATGCTTAACAGTCGTGCATGACTCAAACAGATATCTTTTTCTGCATTCATCATGTGGGGCCCGCCATCATGCATGACTTACTCCTTCTTCTGTCTTGCATCTCATTAAAATTTACTCAACCCCTCCCCCACCCATTTCAAGCCTACAAAATACTCAGCCAAGTTCATCTTTTCATATCTTTTAATATCTTAAAACAACAAACGATTATCTAATATTTTAATACATATCTGAACTTATAAAATAACCAACCAAATTACTCTCTTATTATCTTTTAAATATAATTTATTTACTATTGTCTAATATCTTTCTCAAATCCTATCTCATCCCATGCTGCGCATCTTCGTCTTTGAACCCTTGTGTATGTCAATAATTGCTGATAAACAGCAGGTGGACATTACTGGAAGAAGAAGAATAGAAGATGTCTTAATGTGCCCACCTGTCTATTAGGTATTATTTAGTATTAGGTACATTATAGTCACAGAGGCATATCTGCAAAATTCGGGTTGTTCCCTCCTGGAGAGCTCGTCGCAGCCAGAGGCACGCCACCCCATTAAAAAACAAATTTGCATGCGATTTTTGTGTGACTGATGAGGAAAGAAAGGGGGTGATGGTGGTGGTAAACGTTTTCGTTGCCACTGGGTTTAACGTATGCTAAGTGCATGGGCACATGGGACCTCGGTTTATCATCTCATTCGAAAGACTCCATGTTCAGACCGTAAGGACTAGTAGTGCAAAGTGGGAGGAAAAATCCCCTGTACCCAGGTTCGAACTCGGGTTTACTTGACAAGAGGTGAACGCACTACCACTGTGCCACTCTACACCATTTTCCCCACAGTGTTGTTGTGCCCCCGGGTCTGGATTGTGCCCCGTGTCGTTGTGCCCATGTGTCATCGTGTCCACATGTCATTGTGCCCATGTGTCATTGTGACCCCATGTTATTGTGACCCCGCCATGTAGTTGTGACCCCATGTCCTTAATATGACTCTAGCTGTGCATTGTGGCTCTGTGTTGCTATGACCTTTTGCTATGACCCCATGGGCACAATGACATGGGAGCACATTGACACAGGGGCACAATGACACAGGGACACAAGGACATAGGGACACATTAACATGGGGGCACAGTGACACAGGTCACAACGATATGGGGGCACAACAACACGTGGACACATCGACGCGTCATTATGGGCACAATGAACGTGGACACAAAGACATTTCTTCTTCTTACATCATTAAATAGCATCCTTAACAAATTTATGATTATCGACACTTAGTACGTAGGAGAGGTCCAAATAAAACAGTTGACTTATGCAGGATACTTGCTGCCCAGATAATCAGCTTCAAAGAGATATTCGTAGGGAGGGGGAAGAGGGTGGGGTAGGAGAAGGGGATGGACACATTTGGGAGTGAGAGGCCTGGATCTGACAGGGTGAAGTTGAGGCAAAAGGAAGGTGAGAACAGCAGGAGCTGGGGGCGGGTGGGGGGGGGGGGAGGATGGGAGCAAAGGTCAGGTTAGGGGATGGGGGTAAAGGGGATGGGGGGGGGGGATCGAGGGGATTCAGATCTGGGATTTGAATTCCTCCACCTAGGCTGATGATATTGTCTCTGGTGGAAGGGAGTTCCGCTCACTCACAGCCTTGGGAAAGAACGAGTACTGAGGCCTACTGTAATTTGTTTTACAGACATGAATTAAGTAGGTACACTGCTGAGTGAGTCTGTCACATCTGTCGTGATGGAGGATGGGGGACTGGCCCATGTGGGGTGTTGATGGCCAAGAAGAAAAATGGTGCTTTACGTCCTCTCGGTCTGGAACAGACACATATAGGACATTTGTAGATACAAAGATGGTGAAAACAATACTGGAGGCAATGCCCGGAGGCAGTGCAACACCAGTAAAGTCATGATTTTTTTAACAATACAGATAGGTGTAGCGGTAACCATGCCTCGGTTAAACCTCATTGGCTATGGTACCGCCACATGATTAATATTGTTGATGGCCACCTCTCTGTGGTGGAACTTAATGAAGGTGGCCATCCTTGTGGAGCGTCGCCTGTCCTTGAGTGGAGGCAATGACACTTGGACACATCGACTGGCACATAGCCGAATTACTACTCTAAAGCTAAACCTATTTCAGCCGGAATGTACTTTTGCAATGCTTCGCGAAATCGGATACACTCAGTGCAAACAAAACCATGTCAATTCAATTCAATTTATTGTCTTCAAACAGAAGAAATTTGTTGCTCGGCTTGGGCATAAAATACAAAATAAATAATGAAAACATGTGAGGGAAAAATAGCCTAAATTCTATTTTCCCTCACAGACCGAGTTCTATTTTTCCACTAGAGGGAGAATAGCCACTGCCTTTTAAAATTGTCGTCTGCATTTTTCTCTGTAGGCCTAATTACTTTCAATCACTGAGAGCATTGAATCAATTTTTCTCAAGACAAATTGCTAGAATTCAATAATATTGTTGTGCAAAAATGATTTTCAGCTACATCTTGTAAATTGTTCACTTTTATTGCGTCTGTTTGCAGTTTGAAACAGTTAGTATGCCTTGTGACTTATTTTCCAAGGCCAAGTGAAGAATTGTTTGGCACTGAAGTGCCCGGATGAAGTCCAATTTTGCATGTTTATCACAAAAATGAATGACACGGCGAGACAAAAGGAAATGTGTTTTAACATGACCAGCCTTGTTTATGGTTTATCTTAACCATGGCCTCATCACCCACAGGTTTGTGTTTTGTTTTTTATCGTTTGATTACCCTTTTTTTTTTATATTAGCGCCGATCGTGATGCGTTCTGAGCTAAGGCCTAACTGAGCAGCATCAGCAGCCGCTGCGGCAGACATCCCGTTTTTGACTGGAAACATGGCAGCTTCAGCAGCCGAAGACCTATTTTATCAGTTGACCCTGTTGGTTATCTGTCATACACACTGCTTTCTTTTATGTTGGGCTTTTTGCATTTACTTTATGTCCAAAATGAAGACTGACTGATGTCTCAATTACATCGCTGCGGCCGCATAATTTGCAGGCTACGCGCATCTGTTGATTGTGCGCATTTATGATGAGACAAAAAATGGTCAAATCAATGACAAATGACAATCATTATCCGCATCAGCAAACGTCCAGCAGATTGATTTTAGTACTCCGTTTATTGAAAGTCATAAAACGGATCCCCTTTTGCTGTTTATTATTTCTCATCAGATTTTTTTCTCTCCAATTTTTGTTGTTGTTTTGTCTCATTGTTCAATGGTCCATGGAGTCAGTTGTTGTCACCCGTTGTTGTCACTTACAGACTGAGCCAGAGAGAGAGAGAGAGAGAGAGAGAGAGAGAGAGTGAGTGAGTGAGTGAGTGAGTGAGTCCCTTCATCCCCACCCCCAATTATTTTTACCCCTGTAGTTTATGTTAGGGATCTGTCTGTTCTGTCTTTCTTTGTCTTTTTGGTTGGGGCCTGGGCATTGCGTTATGGAGTGTCTAGTGTCTAGTTCCTAGCTTGCTGGGGGCGAATGTGAAAATTAGTAGCTGCCGGCAGCTCCCTGTAGTTCTCCCCATCCCAGTCCAGAATTATGAATTTTATTTTGTTTGCTGCGTCTGATTTTTTCTTCTACCGAACCCAATTAAACACTATAGTAAATTATTTAGTAATAGTGTACATGTATGTGTATTAATTACTCTTTTTTTTTTTTACTGCTAGCTGATTTTTTCTGTTCATCTTTTAGTTTTTTCCTCTTCTGCTTCTTTTTTCTTGGTCACCCACTAATGTGTGTGCATTTACTTCTAAAAATAAAAAGCTGGCCACCACCACAGAAGAAGAAGAAGAAGAAGAGAGAGAGAGAGAGAGAGAGAGAGAGAGAGAGAGAGAGAGAGAGAGAGAGAGAGAGAGTCATTCATTCATAGACAAAAAAAATCTTCATCTTCATCTTCATGACCCCAAGGCCCATGGTACCTGGACTTAGGCATGTGACCCCAAACACTAGATTATGTGACTGACTGACTATGCCAGTTAGTGTGTTATGTCTTGAACAAATCTAGTGAATCATGAAAACTTGCTAATTATTTTAGCGATAATCTTTTTACCAGAACTTTTAACAAAGAAACTGATCCATGTTTCTTCTTTTTTAGCAGATTTTGTTGTTGCTAATAATTACATTTTTGGCTTTCCATTTTGGGTAAATTGACATAACAGGCATCATTAGTGGGACATCTACTGATCTGCGTTCCCAGGCCATATGGCCATAATGGGTAAGGTACGCATGTATCCGGTTTTCAGTTTTCACTTATCTCCCCGCTGCATACAGCTGACACATTCCAATTTCGGAGGAGCTCAAAGGGGAAAATTATTTGGAAGATTTTTTTTTAAAGGCAGGAGAATGGGCCAATAAGTCAGGAAGATAGTAGATAACAGAAAGCAAAGGGAAAAGGCAGAGTCACAGAGAGTGACAGATTAGAGGGAGTTACAAGCACAGAACTTCCAGAAGGTGGGGGAACTATATACGAGAGATCCCCTGTTATCCCCATGGGGAGAGACTCGTGGAGGGGTTCGTCCAGCTCCCCGCATGGAGGCACGAGGCATCCACCCATTGCCCTAACTGATCTAGGACAATTCTAAAAAGGAAATTCCAGGTTATTTTCCCCTTCAAAATACCTTCAACTAAGACAAGAATGAACGCAGTGTTTGTAAGTGGTACATGATGTGCACAGGCTAAGCAAATTGGCCCCGGTCCCATAGGCGGCTTTGACATGAGTTATGTATCTTTTAAAATAGACCCCCCCCCTCTCCCTGTTTGTTTGTTGGTGCTGAACCTATTTCCTAGTTAGGCGCATAACGGCAGCATGATGCATCTGCGCTCACAATTGACGGGAAACTGTGAGCGATCGAAGAAGAAGAAGAGAAGATGAAAGAGAAAAAGAAGTTTTATTTTTCATATGACTTATAAGAAAAATTTCTGACAATTGATCTGGCACTCAAGGGGTTAATCGGCGTTTCTTGCAGGGGCCCAGCATGAACCGGCCTCTTCCACTCCTCCGGGGGATGACCCCCCCTCCAGGGGTCACAACGGGGACACAAACCACCACCTCCAGCACCAACACTGCCCCTCCTCCCACACACATACCATGGAGGGGGGACCCCCGCCCCAACCCCTGCACACCTCAACCGGCGCACCACCACCACAACCACCTCAACCACCGGCACCCCCTTCACAACATTCCCCGGACAAAGCGACAACCACGACGACCGCGTCGGAAGGTATTTCTGGGGGGTGTATTTTGGTATAATCTAGTCACAGACACTTATCTCTGTGACGTTCGGGCTGCTATCCCATGGAGAGCGCGTCATTGCGAGTGCAGCGCCTACCTTTTTTTTTATGTGTGGGGGTGTAGGGGACAGGGTGAGGAAGCCTAGCTATCGATTTGGTCATACCAGGCAGCAGTATTTCTTCCTACTCTTAGCGACTTTTAAGGGATTTTTACGTGCGTAAAGCGCACGGGTCAGACTAGCTTTAAGTGCCCCATCCGAAAGGACGCGACGCTCTGTTCGATTTCACTGTCGAACTTGAAAGAAAGAAAGGCAAGGCCGGGATTCGAACCTGGGTCACTCGTGTTGTACTTGTAGTCACACGTTTAAATCGGCAAGCAAGCATCTCGACCACCGCTAACTCTGCCGCCTTTCTTTGAAGGGCTGAGCCAGATTCCTCTGACGTCGACGGAGTCGGGTCGGGGGCTCAGCACGGGTTGGAGCGCCGCCCTGGCGGCGGCTGCGGGTGCTGCCGCCATGCAGCGGAAGCGGGCCAACCTCCGGAAGCAGCAGAACCAGAACGTGCGCCCCGCCCGGGCCCTGTTCTGCCTCACGCTCCGCAACCCCATCCGCAAGCTGTGCATCCGCGTGGCCGAGTGGAAATATCCTTTTGTTTCCCTTTTTGGCTCACTCGTGTTAACGAACGAGTTAACGAATTCGTTAGCACGAAGTGAGTCTATAGTATGATAGTTGTTCGGTTGTGTGTGTGTGTGTGTTGCAGTCTCGTCTTGAACATACTTTTGGAATTAAGGGCCCTGCTCTTTCTTGGTTTTCCTCTTACCTTTCTGATCGTTTTCAATCAGTTCTGGTCAATGGTCGTCAGTCTGAACAGGTTAGGCTTTCTTGTGGAGTCCCCCAGGGGTCTGTGCTTGGTCCTGTCTTGTTTACTTTGTATACGTCACCTCTTGCCAATGTCATCGATCAGCACAACATGAAACATCACTTCTATGCAGATGACTCACAACTCCAAAACAGTACAACCCCTGAAGATCTAGATTCCATTCTTACAGAAAGTAACAACTGCTATATTGATATTCAAAATTGGATGGTTCAAAATAAACTTCAATTAAATGGTGAAAAAACCGAAGCAATGCTTGTAGGGACAAAAAACAAACTAGCCTCTGTTTCCATAGAGTCAATCCAACTGGGTAACAATATCATTCCCCTCTCAGACTCAGTCAAAAACTTAGGTGTCACTTTGGACAATACTCTTTCCATGCAGAGTTTCCTGACTCAGACCTGTCAGTCCTGCTACTATCAAATTCGTTGCATTGGCTATATTCGTAAATACCTCTCAGATGAAGCCACAGCAAAGCTTGTTACTTCCCTCATCCTATCTCGTATTGACTACTGTAATGCTCTCCTTTCTGGCCTATCAGTCTCTTCTCTATCTTGTCTCCAGCGTATTCAAAACACAGCTGCTCGTCTTGTCCTTAGGAAGAAAAAGTTCGATCATGTTAGCCCTCTTCTGCGTTCTTTGCACTGGCTTCCTGTCGCAGACAGAATTGAGTATAAATTAAACACACTTTGCTATAAATCTATTCATAAAGCTGCTCCATCTTACCTCTGTGACAATATTTCCATCTATACGCCAGCTCGCACTTTACGTTCAGTTTCTGACCCTCTTTCTCTCCAGATCCCTAGGTATAAGCTTTCAACTGTTGGTCGGCGCTCTTTTGCTGTCTCAGGACCGACCTCCTGGAACAAACTTCCGCTCTCCCTCCGTCAGCGACCGACTCTCTGTTCCCCCATCATTAAAGCTCCTCTCTCTTTATCTTCTCTCTCTTGCCATTAGGTCTGTTTCTGCTATATTCCATTTATGTTATCTGTGTGTGTTCGCGTTGTAAAACTTGTATTGCGTTTGTGTTTGAATGCGCTTTGAATGCTAACGTGTGTGTGCGCTTTGATTTGATTTCTATCAAGATTCAGCGCCGTATAAATACTGTATGTTGTTGTTGTTGTTGTTGCGTCCGTGGTCCAATCTCCAAACTTTAACGTTGGCACTTTCTCGGGAAATAGAAGGCATACATTGTTCAAACTTTGCATACACATAAAGTGCAAGCTTCTAAACAATAATGATTTCAATAATTAATTACTTAAAACAACACTGTAAACGGATAATGAACATAACATTTTAGATTAGTAGGTTAGAGAGTATTCAATAGGCAACATGAGTTAAGAGAGTCATCAACACTGAAAGCCTCGATAGCTCATTGGTAGAGCCTCTGTCTCTCATGCCAATGGTTCCGGGTTCAATTCTTAGCAAAGGCACTATTGTTTTAGTTGTATCCATTAACGATAGTTTCATTTGTACTTTAAACACCCCTCATGTTTACGACCCTCCATCTCAAAGTCATTCTTTTTTGTGCTGATTTTCACTGATTCTCTTTGCAGTGTTCGTGAAAGGTTTATGTTTGTGATTATGTATGCTATTACATGTATATGATTTTGGTTTATTCCTTTTCTTCTTCTTTTTCCCCCCGTCCCTTCCCCCCTGTTCCTTTATAACATGGGCAGAAAGGCCTACTCATTAAAACAATTTGTTTGTTTGTTCGTTCGTTCTCTCTTGAGTCTCTCTCTCTCTCTCTCTCTCTCTCTCTCTCTCTCTCTCTCTCTCTCTCTCTCTCTCTCTCTCTCTCTCTCTCTCTCTCTCTCTCTCTCTCTCTCTCTCTCTCTCTCTCTCTCTCTCTCTCTCTCTCTCTCTCTCTCTCTCTCTCTCTCTGTCTGTCTGTCTCTCACTGTCTCTCTTTATAGTATTAGTTCCATGTTGAATTGCATGCTTAGAACCAAGGACAGAATGGAAGTCTAAATTCTTATCCTTGTAAAATAAAAGGATTTGAAGTTTGAAGTCTTTCAGTATGATTATGTGTTGCATTTATGTGGGCCCTATGCAGAGTAAACATTGTCATACATGTGTATGTTATGTGAATGATTTGTGTCAATGTTTTTGTTGATGACTAAATTGTCCTTTCTGTTTCGTTTGTTGGCATTTTCTTATGTTTGTGTATGTGGGATATTTTGTTTTCGTTTCAAGACTTTCAGTAGCTGTTGACTGTGTTACTATGTTGAGAGTCAGTAACAGTAACCAACTTGATTGTGTGTATGTGTCCGTCACTCTGTCTGTCTGAGAGGGTTTGCTTTGATTATTTTGAAGATATTTAAGAAAAAGGATAAATATGACTGGATACACACATACACACACACACACACGCATGCACGCAAACACACACACACACACACACGCACCCGCACACGCACACACACACACAACACTCACATACACACACTCACATGCACACAAACACACCCACTCACACCCATACATGTACACACAAACACTAACACACACACTCACACACACACACACACACTCACACAAACACACATACACACACACACACACACACACGCAGAGACACACACACACACACACACACACACACACTCACACACACACACACACACACACACACACACACACACACACACACACACACACACACACACACACACATACACACACACACACACACACACACACACACACACACACACACAAACACAACACACACACACACACACACACACAAACACACACACACACACACACACACACACACACACACACACACACACACACACACACACACACAAACACTAACACACATACACACAAACACTAACACACACAAAGACACACACACACACTCACCCCCCACTCACACACAAGCACACAAACCCCCCCACACCCCCCACTCCCCCCCCCCACCCCCCCACACACACACACACACACACACACACACACACACACACACACACACACACACACACACACACACGATCAACAATTTTCCATCCAGCTCATTCTTAATGAAGACTTGTAGCATCACTTTTGTTTTGTGTCCCATTTCCTTAACCTTGGGCACAGCTTTCGAGTTTCTCATTCTGATCACCATCTTCGCCAACTGTGTGGCCCTGGCTATCTACACTCCTTACCCCAACTCTGACTCCAACGACATCAACGCAGCTTTGGTCAGTACTGGGTTCTTCTTCTTCTTCTTCTTCTTCTTCTTCTTTCTTTTCCTCCAGTAATGTCCACCTGCCGTTTATCTGCAATTATTGACATATACAGGGGTTCAAAGACGAAGATACGCAGCACGGGATGAGATAGGATTTGAGAAATATATTAGGTCATAGAAAAGCAATGAAAAAACAAGGTGGTGACTGCTGGATCCTATTGGTAAACACTAACCTGGGTGGGTGGGAGAAAGAAAGATCCCAGGAGGTGTTCACCCATTCAGACATGCCTACCATCCCTGTACATCCAGGATTTGTCCCGGAAAGTTGATTTTAGAAGTGACTGTCCCGGAAATCCCAGATTTGCAATACGCGTCCCTGAAAAAACAATCGGGGATTGAAAAGCCGTACGATTAGAGAAGAACTGAGCGTGGATCGTTATCATCTGCTAGACGGAATGCGCATTCGCGAAGAAGATAGCCTCTCTTTCACTTCCAAGTTGAAGGCAACATGGCGTCGAAGAGAGCACATGCCGACGCAGAGTCGGATTCTGATTCGGATCACGGATCAGACAAGTGTGAAAAGAAGAAGAAAACAGCCGTGAAGCGTGCGCATGTTTTCAAGAAAGAGTCCTGTCCCTGATTTCACAGATTTGTCCCTGATTTATTTCTTTATTGTCCCTGAAAGTAAATTTTGGGGTAGGCATGTCTGCCCATTCCTCCCCTGACACTACTCAGTCAGTGAAGACAGACTGCCAACACACCACTGCAAATTCAGTCTGATGAAGAGCTATGCTCGAAACTTGTCACCCAGCAATTCACCTCCTAGGGTCCTTCTTCCTCCCACCCACCCAGGTTAGTGTTTACCAGTAGGATCCAGCAGTCTGACGAAGAGCTATGCTCGAAACTTGTCACCCAGCAATTTACCTCCTAGGATCCTTCTTCCTCCCACCCACCCAGGTTAGTGTTTACCAGTAGGATCCAGCAGTCTGACGAAGAGCTATGCTAGAAACTTGTCACCCAGCAATTTACCTCCTAGGGTCCTTCTTCCTCCCACCCACCCAGGTTAGTGTTTACCAGTAGGATCCAGCAGTCTGATGAAGAGCTATGCTCGAAACTTGTCACCCAGCAATTTACCTCCTAGGGTCCTTCTTCCTCCCACCCACCCAGGTTAGTGTTTACCAGTAGGATCCAGCAGTCTGATGAAGAGCTATGCTCGAAACTTGTCACCCAGCAATTTACCTCCTAGGGTCCTTCTTCCTCCCACCCACCCAGGTTAGTGTTTACCAGTAGGATCCAGCAGTCTGATGAAGAGCTATGCTCGAAGCTTGTCACCCAGCAATTTACCTCCTAGGGTCCTTCTTCCTCCCACCCACCCAGGTTAGTGTTTACCAGTAGGATCCAGCAGTCTGATGAAGAGCTATGCTCGAAGCTTGTCACCCAGCAATTTACCTCCTAGGGTCCTTCTTCCTCCCACCCACCCAGGTTAGTGTTTACCAGTAGGATCCAGCAGTCTGACGAAGAGCTATGCTCGAAGCTTGTCACCCAGCAATTCACCTCCTAGGGTCCTTCTTCCTCCCACCCACCCAGGTTAGTGTTTACCAGTAGGATCCAGCAGTCTGACGAAGAGCTATGCTCGAAGCTTGTCACCCAGCAATTTACCTCCTAGGGTCCTTCTTCCTCCCACCCACCCAGGTTAGTGATAGAAAAGCGTTGTTTACGATGATATTGACAGGATTATGAAGAGAGTAATTTGGTTGGGTATTTATTTTATAAGTTCAGATATATGTATTAAATATTAGATAATCATTTTTTTTGGTTTTAAGATGATATAAAATATATGAAAAGATGAACTCAAAAAATAATTTTAAAAATCATTTTACTGTAGAGGGGAAGTATTGTTTTTTTTATTTTGATCTTGTTGTTTTTTTGCTCCTTTTGTTGCCTGCTTTTTGCTCCTTTTGCTATATTTGCTGTTTGCTGTTTAATTGTTTGTCTGTGTTGATAAAGGCGCATTCGCCGAAATATCCCAGTAGTTTTGTTTTGTCTCTTGTGAATAAAATAATGTCACTTTACACTTGTCGTGTAGTTGTTTGCTTGTTGTATGTTACTTGTTGATGAATAATTGATTGTAAAGCGCTTTGGGCTCATTTGAGGTAAAGCGCTATATAAATGTACTATTATTATTACTATGATTATTACTACTAAAACATTAGAATGACAATTTGACAATATTATGGGTCAAATGATTATCAAATGAGGCATGCTTAACCCTTTCACTGCCAAAGTCGCATTTTAGCACCACAGTGATTATAACACCTATTTCACTAAAAGGCATCAAATTGGGGTCTATTATCCAAAGACCCTTTTGTCTTAGTTTGGGGAAGTAAGGGTCGACCTTATTTTATATGTCACAGATAGTGACAGAAGAATCCCCAATACTGCTGATAGATTTTGTTCTCTACCCAGGTAAATTTAATGGACATTTTTGGCTGAAATATGGCTGGCGGTGAAAGGGTTAATACTTTTAGTGTTACAAAACATGAATTTGTTTCTTTTTATTTTATTTTTGTTGTTGTTTTCTGTGAGGAAAGGTTCGAGCAGGTGGTTTATCGTATAAAAAACACAAAAAAACCTCTTTTGAGTTGTCTTTGTTAACAAATGCGTTGTTTGACTTCCACATTCCAGGAGCGGATAGAGTATGTGTTTGTGGTGATCTTCACCCTGGAAGCCATCCTCAAGGTCATCGCCTACGGCTTCGTGCTGCATTCGGGGGCCTACCTCCGTAACGGCTGGAACGCCCTGGACTTCCTCATCGTTGTTATAGGGTCAGTACGCATTTTCCATCTTTGACCCTTTCACCGCTAATGTCGCATTTTAGCACCACAATGGTTTGACCCTTTCACCGCCAATGTCGCATTTGAGCACCACAATGGTTTAACCCTTTCACCGCCAAAGTCGCATTTTAGCACCACAATGCTTTAACCCTTTCACCGCCAAAGTCGCATTTTAGCACCACAATGGTTTGACCCTTTCACCGCCAATGTCGCATTTGAGCACCACAATGGTTTAACCCTTTCACCGCCAATGTCGCATTTTAGCACCACAATGCTTTAACCCTTTCACCGCCAATGTCGCATTTGAGTACCACAATGGTTTAACCCTTTCACCGCCATTGTCGCATTTTAGCTCCACAATGCTTTAACCCTTTCACCGCCAATGTCGCATTTTAGCACCACAATGCTTTGACCCTTTCACCGCCAATGTCGCATTTGAGTACCACAATGGTTTAACCCTTTCACCGCCATTGTCGCATTTTAGCACCACAATGCTTTGACCCTTTCACCACCAATGTCGCATTTTAGCTCCACAATGCTTTGACCCTTTCACCGCCAAAGTCGCATTTTAGCACCACAATGGTTTGACCCTTTCACCGCCAAAGTCGCATTTTAGCACCACAATGGTTTTTTAAACCCTTTCACCGCCAATGTCGCATTTTAGCACCACAATGCTTTTGACCCTTTCACCGCCAATGTCGCATTTTAGCACCACAATGCTTTGACCCTTTCACCGCCAAAGTCGCATTTTAGCACCACAATGGTTTGACCCTTTCACCGCCAAAGTCGCATTTTAGCACCACAATGGTTTAACCCTTTCACCGCCAATGTCGCATTTTTAGCACCACAATCCTTTGACCCTTTCACCGCCAAAGTCGCATTTTAGCACCACAATGGTTTGACCCTTTCACCGCCAAAGTCGCATTTTAGCACCACAATGGTTTGACCCTTTCACCGCCAATGTCGCATTTTAGCACCACAATGGTTTAACCCTTTCACCGCCAATGTCGCATTTTAGCACCACAATGCTTTAACACCCATGTCCATCTTAGTCAGCCACACAGACAATATGGATGAAAGAGAGCGTGAAAAAGCCTACCTAAAAATGAAAATAAAAAAGGGGGGAGGGGGAGGAAAAAAGAGGGGGAGGGGGGGGGGGGGAGAGAAAAGGAATAAGGAAAAAAGGAGGAAAGGAAGGAAAAAAGAAAAGAAAGGGTTAAAGATGAAGGCGGAAGTGGTTGTGGGTTGCATGATGAGTGAGCAAGATAGCGGAGAGCGGATGGATGATAGGGTTGCATGATGAGTGAGCAAGATAGCAGAGAGTGGATGAATGATTGGGTGTGGTGTGAGAGTTACATATTTGTTAATGTAAATTTATGTTTCATACTTTTATTTAATATTTTTATTTTACACGGTGGAAGACAAGTTTCCATGTGCGTTGTACAATGCCAATGGACAATACAGAAACTTATCACTTATGACTAAAAGGCATCAAATCAGGGCCTGTTATCCAAAGAGCCCGTTTTCATAATTTTGGGAGGTAAGGACAGGCCTTACGTTATACATGTCACAGAGGAATCCCCAATATTGCAGATATTTTTTTCTCTTCTATACAAGTTTAATAGAACTTTTTTGCTGAAAAATGGCTGGCAGCGAAAGGGTTAACAGGCATGGCAAGAAAGGTGGGAGCAAGGTGGCAGAGTGGTTAAGACGTTCGCCTGCCAAAATGTAATGCGTGACTTCAACGTGAGGGACCCCCGGGTTCGAATCCCGGCCTCTGCGGACCTTTCTTTCTAGTTCAACAGTAAAATCAAGCTGAACGTCGAGTCCTTCGGGTGGGGGACTTAAAGCTAGTCTGACCCATGCGCTTTTACTCACGTAAAAATCCTACGGCAGTTGAAAGTCGGTAAGAGCAGGGAGAAATCCCGCTGCCTGCTATGGCCAAATTGATAGCTAGGTTTCCCAAGTCTAACCCACCCCCCCCTCCTCACCCTGCCCCCCCCCCCCCCCCCCCCAAAAAAAAAAAAAATTAAAAAAAAAAAAATGGGGTAGGCGCTGTGCTTGCAGCGACGCGCTCTCTGAGGGAGAGCAGCCTGAATTTCACAGAGATAAGTCTCTGTGACTTGAATATACCAAATACCAATTTCCAGTGATTGGCTGGATTTTCTCATCGTTGTTACAGGGTCTCTTACCAAGCATGGCAATTTACAGCGAATTCTCTGATTTCACAGAAAAGTCAAAAGCAGAAAAGCTACTGTCAGGATGGGTTTTAAACTTGAGGAGATGCTCTTTTCCCCCTGAGTTTGAGCAGTTTTACATGCTATATTTTTCGGACTATAAGGCGCACCCTCAAATTTTAGACAACATTCAGATTTTGTTATTCTATTTTCGGTAAAGGTCAAGATGTGCCACCCCCCCCCCCCCCCCCCCCCCTACCTATCTCGGTTAATTTTATTTTTCCATTATTGCCTTTCTTACCATACATAAAGCTGTATTTTAGGAACATTTTTAGCTAATAACCTTTTTGGAATACTAACCCTAGCCCTAAGCCTAACCCTACCCCCCACCCTATAAGACGGAAAAACGCAACGAACCACAACTGTGACAAATTGCGGTGTACTGCAGTACATAGTGGGGGGTAGGGTTAGGTTTAGGGCTAGGGTTAGGGATAGGGTTAGTATTCCAAAAAGGTTATTAGCTCAAAATGTTCCTAAAATACAGCTTTATGTATGGTAAGAAAGGCAAAAACGGAAAAATAGAATTAACCGAGAAATGCAGGGGGGGTGGCACATCTTTACCTTTACCCTATTTTCTTACTATATTATCAGTCATATTATATGGCACAGGGATCTCTGTCTGGGGAAAAAGTATCGCCTTGTAGTCCGTAAAATGCGGTATTCATATGCAAAAACAGTTGCCCCCTGATCACCATAAAGGGCTTTTAAATCCTTTGATTTCACCAACAGACAGCATCTCCTGAAGCCCTATAATATTTTCAGAGAAAAATGCTTCTCCTCCATTACCATGCCTCTTAGCCTCTATCCTCTTTTTTTTTTTTATTTTTTTTTTTTTGCTGTCCCATCTTCTGGGCCGTACAGTGGCGTTGCTCCCACGCCGCTCATCTCGAATCCCAATTCGCAGCCACATCCCTGCTTGTTCTGGTCACAGAATCCGAGACCAGCAGTCCAAGGGGAGCGAATCTATGTTAGGCCGTCAGGAGGCAACCGACCGAGGAGACACTGCACTGCTGCTGAGTCACTTCGGTGGAGTTCAGTGGAGCCTGTTCAGGACACCACCTACTAAGCCCCCCTACTGACGACACTATTCTCTTAGTCGCGGAGCCAGCGTGAGTGAGGTCCTCCTCCGAGGGCGCCACCATGACCGTCCACCAATAGCTCCCCAGAACACACTGATCCCCATGACTGATTTGACTCGAACGCACCAAGGCATAGACTCCTATCCTCTTTAAACATATTTTAGCCCAGCTGTCGAGAATACTGAATAGCAGCTGCACCATCTGCTCTCTGGCAGTCATGGTCTGAAACGACCGACCGACAGACAGACATACACTATCTCTCCACATTACCGTGATTCTTATCTTTCTTATGTGTGGAGCTTAACCCTTTCACTGCCGGCCATCTTTAAGCCAAACATTTCCATTAAAGCTACTTGGCTACAGAAAAGATTTTGTCTGCAATATTGTGGGATTTCTCTGTGACACATTTAGAATGGGGTCAATCCTTACTGCCCAAATTTAAAAAAACAATATAATTGGATAACAGACCCTGATTTCAAGAGTTTTTATGACATGGTTGTTAAATCATTGTGGTGCAAAAATGCGACATTGGCAGTGAAAGGGTTAAAGACACACCACGTCGCGTGTCAAAATCACGGTTTTGACATGTTTCCCTCTTATAAGAAGTAAGAAATCTTCCTAGCATAAGAGGGAATGTGACACATGACGTGGGGGGTCTCTAAGTGCTTTGTGTGTGTGAATGTTTGTGATTCGCAAACTAGGAGGCTCCCCCCCCGGGGGGACTCGGGGGGGGGGGGGGGGGGGGGGTCTTTTGTACAAACAGTTTCTCCCATCTTCTGGTGCTTGTAACTTCCTCTAATCTGTCACTCTCTTTGACTCTGCTTTTTCCCTTTGCTTACTGTCATCTATCTATCTTCCTGCCTGTAACTGGGTCCATTCTCCTGCCTTTGTTCTAGAAATTCTTCCAATCAATCAATCAATCAAGATATTTATTGTCTTTAAAACATAAAGAAATTCTTTGTCTGGCATGCACATAAAACACATATACAAATAGAGACAATAAGACAATATACAGTAAATACATCATGAGAATTAAATTACAATACTATAACACACACACACACACACACACACACACACACACACACACACACACACACACAACACAACACAACACAACACAACACAACACAACACACACACACACACACACACACACCACCCTCTCACACACACACACACACACACACACACACACACACACACACACACACACACACACACACACACACACACACACACACACACACACACCACCCCCTCCCCTTCCCCACAACATATTTTTCAAAAACTCCACCCTCAACCATGCCTTTCCCCCCTCACACACACACACACACACACACACACACACACACACACACACACACACACACACACACACACACACACATACACCACATACACACACACACACACACATACACACATACACACACACACACACACACACACACACACACACACACACACACACACACACACACACACATACACCACATACACACACACACACACACATACACACACACACACACACACACACACACACACATACACACACACACACATACACACACACACACACACACACACACACATGCACACACATACACACACACATACACACATACACACACACACACACACACACACACACACACACACACACACACACACACAGAGCTAAACAAACAATTTGTACAAAAGTAATAATAGGACAACAGAGATTTTCTCTAGCCGAAGACAGACATGCTGGGTCTAAATGTTTCTTAGTTATGCGCAAAATGGCAGCATGAAGCATCCGTGCTCATACAACAGGAGACTGAGTGATCGAGGAAGAAGAAACATTTGCTCGGGCTGTTAGTGCAGCACGCAATGGGATTGGTTGGCCTTTGGGGACCTTCTCCATTGTCGGGTGTCCTAAAGTCTGTTTGGCTGAGAGAGTGGGGGTGTCCCCTGGGGAAGGTGACCCCCATATAAAGAAATTTCAACCCAGCCCTCCATAGTAGCTATCGCCTCCTATGGTCAGACATATCTTGCACTCACATACACACATGCACACACGCATACACACACACACGTGCACACGCGCATGCACTCTCACGCCATGGGCTCACAGACACAGACACACATGCACACGCACACACACACATGCTGATGCACACACGCATGCGCGCGCACACACACACTCACGCACACACCATTGTCCACTAACTTGTTGCCTTTGTACTTTTTCACACACACACACACACTTGTCTGAATCACTTTTAGTGGAAGGACATTAAACTAAAGAACAACACACACACACACACACACACACACACACACAGACACACACACACACCACACACGCATACATGCACGCACGCACGCACACACACACACCACACCACACAACACACACGATGTTAAACTGAAGAACAACACACACACAAACACACACAGACACACAACACACACACACACACCCCCCCCCCCATACCCCCCCCCCCCCCCCCCCCCCCAACAAATGGTAGTATAGAGTAAAACTAAAAGCAAAAAGTGTTTCACCCAAGAAAGGCCATTTGTCAATGTCAGTGGGAATGGGTTCAATCAATAACATTGTCTGTGGTGTGCCGCTACCCTGGAAAATTGCAACACCATCACATCATACAGTGGGGTGTCTGTGGGCTTAGCGTTAAGACTTGAAAGCCTTTTCACGTGAACGACTCTGAAACGAGCGAGACCTTTGCAACAGGCTCTAGTGTTGCAGCCAAAGGGATGGGTTGGCCTTTGGGGACCTTCCCCCAACACCAGCTATTCTCAAATCCCTTTGGTTTGAGAGAGTGGGGATGTGCCCTGAGCAAGGCATCTCGACTATATCGTATATATTCAGAATATCAGCTGCCTCCTCGTCTGACTGACATACATAAGACCAAGCAGTTCTTGGAGCAAATTGTCGCTTTTGCGATCACATCGTGACTGAGAATTGACTTTTAAAATGTCGCTTACCCCCCCCCGTGGGGATACCGGGGGGTCTTTTGTACAAATAGTTCCACCACCTTCTGGAAGTTCTGTGCTCGTAACTTCCTCTAATTCTGTCATTCTCTGTGACTCTGCCTTTTCCCTTTGCTTACTGTCATCTGCTATCTTTCTATCTCACTGGTCCATTCTCCTGCCTTTTTTCTATAAAGACCTTCCCCAACGCCAACTCCCGTCCTCAGATCCCTTTGGCCGGCGAGAGAGTGGGGATGTACCCTGGGCAAGGCACCTCCCCACTGTAAACTAATTCTCGCCCAGCCCGCCGGAATAGTATCTGCCCCCCTCTCTGCTATCTGGCAGTCATGGTCGCAAACGACAGACAGGCAACAACAACAACAACAACAACAGTAATAATACTAATATAGATAAAATCCGAGTATTGCAGACTTTATCGCATCACCATTTCTCGATCAATGTAGGCAAGCATGACAGGAATTTGCGCTTTATAATTGGATAATGGCGAAATGGTTGTCATTTGTGTGTGGATGTCGCACTTAATTGAACGCAAAGCGAGATGGCTAGCATATGAATGCACTCCCAGTGTGTGTGTGTGCCTTGAAAGAGAGACGATGAGCAACAGGCACCGTATTTTTCTGACTATAAGGTGCACCTTTGTATAAGGCGCACCCCCCAAATTTTACCCAAATTTCAGATTTTGTTACTATATTTTCTTACTATTTCATCAGTCACATTATAAGGCGCAGGGGTCTGAGTCTTTGGAAAAAAAGTATCGCCTTATAGTCCGAAAAATATGGTATATGTTGTAGTAAGTAAGTCTGGGTGTATGAATAACCATGACACGCAAGCATGCACATTGATTCGCATGAGAACACACTCACACTCACACACGCACACATGCACATACACACTGGAGGAGGTCTCTCTGCATAAGAATGGATAAATTGGGTGTGGGTGGTAGAATGATGAGAGAGAGAGAGAGAGAGAGAGAGAGAGAGAGAGAGAGAGAGAGACACTGGACCCTGGACCCTTTTAATGTCATTAGAGAGAGAGAGAGAGAGAGAGAGAGAGAGAGAGAGAGAGAGAGAGAGAGAGAGAGACGCTGGACCCTGGACCCTTTTAATGTCATTAGAGAGAGAGAGAGAGAGAGAGAGAGAGAGAGAGAGAGAGAGAGAGAGAGAGAGAGAGAGACACTGGACCCTTTTAATGTCAGAGAGAGAGAGAGAGAGAGAGAGAGAGAGAGAGAGAGAGAGAGAGAGAGACACTGGACCCTTTTAATGTCATTAGAGAGAGAGAGAGAGAGAGAGAGAGAGAGAGAGAGACTGGACCCTTTTAATGTCATTAGAGAGAGAGAGAGAGAGAGAGAGAGAGAGAGAGACTGGACCCTTTTAATGTCATTAGAGAGAGAGAGAGAGAGACTGGACCCTTTTAATGTCATTAGAGAGAGAGAGAGAGAGAGAGAGAGAGACACTGGACCCTTTTAATGTCATTAGAGAGAGAGAGAGAGAGAGAGAGAGAGAGAGAGAGAGAGAGAGACTGGACCCTTTTAATGTCATTAGAGAGAGAGAGAGAGAGAGAGAGAGAGACTGGACCCTTTTAATGTCATTTAGAGAGAGAGAGAG
>CM065696.1:50087239-50092239 GCA_017654935.2 Phymorhynchus buccinoides | reverse complement strand
GAAAAAAAACAAATAGAAAAGAAAAATAATATTACCGAGACAAGAGTTAAGTTACTGTGTCCTGTTTAAACCAGACTAGGTGGGACGACAAGAATTGTGATATAGTCCTATACATTCATATATGCTTTTATGATAGTTTGTGTGCGTGCGCGTGGGTGTGCATGCGTGGGCGCATGAGAGAGAGAGAGAGAGAGAGAGAGAGAGAGAGAGAGAGAGAGAGTGAGTGAAATAAAATAAAATAAAATTAGTAGACAGCTACATTACTGTGCCCTATTTAAAGCTGACTAGGTGGGATGACAAGAAACTACTCTTTTCTGGTGTGTGTGTGTGTGAGTGCATGCGTGCGTGCGTGCGTGCGCGCGCGTGTGTGTGTGTGTGTGTGAAATAGAGAGAGAGAGAGAGAGAGAAACTTGAAACTTGAAAATTATTAATAATAATAATAATAGTGAATCATTTATATAGCGCACTCCTCCACCAAATGTGGAGCTCTATGCGCTTAACAACAACAAAATTAAACAGCAAGAAATTCAACAACAAAACAAATAATCGCTCACGCACATGCTGATAGGCATACACATACACACACCACCCCCACCCACGCAGGCACGCATGTACGCACATATGCACACACACACTCACTCGCACACGCGCACACACGCACACGCACACGCACACACACACACACACACACACACACGCACACAGACAACAACAACATACAGTATTTATACGGCGCTGAATCTTGATAGAAATCAAATCAAAGCGCACACACACGTTAGCATTCAAAGCGCATTCAAACAAAAACGCAATACAAAGCGAACACACACGGATAACATAAATGGAATATAGCAGAAACAGACCTAATGGCAAGAGAGAGAAGATAAAGAGAGAGGAGCTTTAATGACGGGGGAACAGGTGGGTTTTGAGGTTAGCTTTGAAAGCAGAGAGGGTCGGTCGCTGACGGAGGGAGAGAGGAAGTTTGTTCCAGGAGGTTGGTCCTGAGACAGCAAAAGAGCGCCGACCAACAGTTGAAAGCTTATACCTAGGGATCTGGAGAGAAAGAGGGTCAGAAACTGAACGTAAAGTGCGAGCTGGCGTATAGATGGAAATATTGTCGCAGAGGTAAGATGGAGCAGCTTTATGGATAGATTTATAGCAAAGTGTGTTTAATTTATACTCAATTCTGTCTGCGACAGGAAGCCAGTGCAAAGAACGCAGAAGAGGGCTAACATGATCAAACTTTTTCTTCCTAAGGACAAGACGAGCAGCTGTGTTTTGAATACGCTGGAGACAAGATAGAGAAGAGACTGATAGGCCAGAAAGGAGAGCATTACAGTAGTCAATACGAGATAGGATGAGGGAAGTAACAAGCTTTGCTGTGGCTTCATCTGAGAGGTATTTACGAATATAGCCAATGCAACGAATTTGATAGTAGCAGGACTGACAGGTCTGAGTCAGGAAACTCTGCATGGAAAGAGTATTGTCCAAAGTGACACCTAAGTTTTTGACAGTCTGAGAGGGGAATGATATTGTTACCCAGTTGGATTGACTCTATGGAAACAGAGGCTAGTTTGTTTTTTGTCCCTACAAGCATTGCTTCGTTTTTTTCACCATTTAATTGAAGTTTATTTTGAACCATCCAATTTTGAATATCAATATAGCAGTTGTTACTTTCTGTAAGAATGGAATCTAGATCTTCAGGGGTTGTAGTTTTGGAGTTGTGAGTCATCTGCATAGAAGTGATGTTTCATGTTGTGCTGGTCGATGACATTGGCAAGAGGTGACGTATACAAAGTAAACAAGACAGGACCAAGCACACACACACACCATTACCATCACCACCACTCACCCCACCAAAGAACACAATACAAAATACAATCAGGATTGAGATTTTAGGCCAAGTCTATTCTTACAATCTGTCCTTGGGACGTAAACAAGACTAGGACAAAGCAATCAGGCAACAGGTATGGGCATACATAGCGGTTCGAGGCATCAATAAAGAGAAAGAGAGTGTGAGTATGTGTGTGTGTGTGTGTGTGGGAGGTTAGGCGGGTGTGCGTTGAAATATATGGGCGTGTTCTGTCATGTGTTTGTCAATGTTGCGTGTTGAAGTGAAGACTTTGCAACAAAATGTAGAGAGATATATATTAATAAATAAAAATAAAAAATAAATAAATAAATAAACCAAATGTGCACAAAGAACTTTTTGCTGATTCATGCATTTTGTATATTTGTTGTTAAATCATTTCCTGCATTACTGTTTTAGTGTGTATATGTGTGTGTGTGTGTGTGTGTGTGTGTGTGTGTGTGTGTGTGTGTGTGTGTGTGTGTGTGTGTGTGTGTGTGTGTGTGTGTGTGTGTGTGTGTGTGTGTGAGTGGGAGGTTAGGCGGGTGTGGGTTGAAATATATGGGCGTGTTCTGTCATGCGTTTGTCAATGTTGTGTGTTGAAGTGAAGACCTTGTAACAATGCTATATGGATGAAATGTAAAGAGACATATCAATTTAACCCCTTGACTGCCACCAACGTATCACGTACTGACCTGATGTCATCACCGATGATGTCATCAGATGAAGAGGAATAACCCTGATATGCTGGCTTTTGCTCTAACACAGTCAAGAGAGTTATATCCCCAGACCATTTTGCCAGATTGGCTCTATCAGTTGTCTTTTTTATGGCATGATTTGCCTGATGATTTTTTCTTTTATTTTCTCTGGCAGTGAAGGGGTTAAAAAACACAAAAAACATGTACAAAGAACTCTTTGCTGATTCATGCATTTTGTATATTTGTTGTTAAATCATTTCCTGCATTACTGTTTTAGGGTTTATATTTGTGCGTGCGTGCGTGTGTGTTCGCATGCGTGTGTGTTCGCATGTGTGCTTTGTTGTTTCTTTTTAACCCTTTCACCACCAATGTCGCATTTCACAATGTTTTAACCCCCATGCCACTAAAAGGTATCAAATGAGGACCACTTATCTGAAGTCCTTATTAAATTTGTCTTAATTTGGGGAGGTAAGGATAGGCCTAATGTTATATATGTTACAGAGGAATTCCCAATATTGCAGATTTTGTTTTTCTGTACCCAGTCAAGGTTGGGTTTTTTAAAATTTTGTATTTTGGTATATTCTAGTCACAGACTTATCTGTGAAATTCAGGCTGCCCTCCCCCGGAGAGCACGTCGCCGCAAGTGCACTGCCTACCAAATTAAAAATAAAATAATTTGGGGGGGGGGGGGCACAGGGTGAGGAGGGGGTGTGGGCACACTTGGAAAGCCTAGCTATCAATTTGGCCATACCAGGCAGTGGGATTTCTCCCTGCTCTTACCGACTTTCAACTGCCGTGGGATTTTTATGTGCGTAAAGCGCACTGGTCAGACTAGCTTTAAGTTCCCATCCGACGTTCAGTTGAATTTTCCTGTCAAACTAGAAAGAAAGGGTGAGGCCGGGATTCGAACCCGGGTCACTCACGCTGCAGTCATGCATTTGGCAGGCGAACGTCTTAACCACTCTGCCACCTTTCTCCCCCTTTTCAGCACAAAAAAATAATGGTGTTTTTTGGTGCTGAAAAACACTTTCAAAAACATTTCCTCCAGCCGAAGTCGGACATGCTGGGCCCAATTATTTCTTTCTTAGGCGCATATCGGCAGCATGACGCATCTGCGCTCATAATTGACAGGAAACTGTCTGAGCGATCGAAGAAGAAGAAGAAGACTTGGTGTCAGGACCATAAGGTCAAGAAGGGGGCGAGCAAAGACGCCTGCGTTCGCACAGAATCAAGTCGAAATACAGTGAAAATCGCTCAAGTCAAAATTGAAGGGACTGAAGGGACTAGCATAGTGGCAGGGTGGGTGCAACTCATAGCTTAAAGGTGGACCCTGACGGATGAGTTTTTGCAAGAAACACGTGGAGATGACCAGAAAGACAGCCTTTTCAAGGATCGGAACACTCACTTTGCTCTGGTTTCCTAGAAATTCCTCCTTGGCGGAGATGCCGGAGAGAGTAGCCATTTTGGATGGGGTGGGTGGAGGTCACCCATTGTGGTTGCAGCGTTTTCTTGTTTTGTAGTGCAGTAAAACAAAATTGGAGCTATTTCCTTTGTTGTGAGCGAAGCTCCTTTAGATAAACTGTATACAATTTAAAAAAAATAAAAATAAAAAGGCTTGTATTTCGAAAATTTCATGCAAACAATTTGGCGGCCATTAGAAAAGAGACGGCACTCGCCTTCTCTTTGGGTGAAAGAATTTGACTTCCAGCACCTCCGCCAAGGATGAATCGCCAATTTGACGGTTTGATTTCTAGGAAACCAGATCAAAGTGAGTGTTGCGATCTCTGTAAAGGTTTTTTTTGTTGTGATCTCGATGTGTTTCTTACAAAAACTCATCCGTCAGGGTGCCCCTTTAAAAAAACCCACAAATATCACACCTGTATTTGGTGAATTGCTGTTTATGTTGAAGCCTTGCTCATTCTGTGTGTGTTTCAGCATCATCAGCCAGATACTTTCTGTGATTCAACACAAGGGTTTTGACGTCAAAGCCTTGCGAGCTTTCAGGGTTCTGCGGCCTTTACGACTGGTGTCACGGGCACCCAGTGAGCTTTACATGCTTTGTGTGTTTGTCTGTCTGTTCGTCTGTCTGTCTGTCTGTCTCCTCTGTCTGTCTCTCTGAGTCTCTACCCTCTCTCCCTCCCTCTCTCTCTCTCTCAAGCACACACATTCACTCTTTCACTCTCACACACACGCACACACACACATTCACAAACACACACACACATAAACAATCGGGGAAACCCCCCACAAACAAACAGTAAGAAGAACATAAAAAAGGTAACAACATCCTC
The DNA here is from genome assembly GCA_017654935.2 of Phymorhynchus buccinoides. NCBI lineage: Eukaryota > Metazoa > Mollusca > Gastropoda > Neogastropoda > Raphitomidae > Phymorhynchus > Phymorhynchus buccinoides. The sequence continues at coordinate 50,087,404 of CM065696.1, read as the reverse complement.
CATTTCAGGTCTGCAAGTGGTGTTAAACTCCATCCTGCGAGCCATGGTGCCTTTGTTACACATCGCCCTCATCTTCGTCATCATCATCCATTTCAGGTCTGCAGGTGGTGTTAAACTCCATCCTGCGAGCCATGGTGCCTTTGTTGCACATCGCCCTCATCTTCG
>CM065696.1:50067239-50082239 GCA_017654935.2 Phymorhynchus buccinoides | reverse complement strand
CCGACGTCATGTATTATGTGAGTGGGATAATACTGTTCAATACATTATGTATTCATCACCATGGAGGGGTGGACCGACGTAATGTATTATGTGAGTGGGATAATACTGTTCAATACATTATGTATTCATCACCATGGAGGGGTGGACCGACGTCATGTATTATGTGAGTGGGATAATACTGTTCATTATGTATTCATCACCATGGAGGGGTGGACCGACGTAATGTATTATGTGAGTGGGATAATACTGTTCAATACATTATGTATTCATCACCATGGAGGGGTGGACCGACGTCATGTATTATGTGAGTGGGATAATACTGTTCAATACATTATGTATGCATCACCATGGAGGGGTGGACCGACGTAATGTATTATGTGAGTGGGATAATACTGTTCAATACATTATGTATTCATCACCATGGAGGGGTGGACCGACGTCATGTATTATGTGAGTGGGATAATACTGTTCAATACATTATGTATTCATCACCATGGAGGGGTGGACCGACGTCATGTATTATGTGAGTGGGATAATACTGTTCAATACATTATGTATTCATCACGATGGAGGGGTGGACCGACGTCATGTATTATGTGAGTGGGATAATACTGTTCAATACATGATGTATTCATCACCATGGAGGGGTGGACCGACGTCATGTATTATGTGAGTGGGATAATACTGTTGAATACATGATGTATTCATCACCAACTTGGATGTTGACCGTCTTCCAGTGCATCACCATGGAGGGGTGGACCGACGTCATGTATTATGTGAGTGGGATAATACTGTTGAATACATGATGTATTCATCACCAACTTGGATGTTGACCGTCTTCCAGTGCATCACCATGGAGGGGTGGACCGACGTCATGTATTATGTGAGTAGTAGTGTCTGCATTGTGGGAGTATTAGTGTGTATTGTGATGGAAATGTTGATTATTCATTACCATCTTCAAGATTTTGTATCTAACCTCGCTGACTGTCTTCCAGTGGCTTGCAAATGTGTTGCTTTTTTCTGTGTAAAGACCTTGGACATTAGTTTCATTAACCCTTTCACCGCCTGCCATTCAGTTTTCAGACAAAATATATTAAAGCTTAACTGAGTAGAGAGGGGAACAAATCTGCAATATTGCAAATTCCTCTGACGTGTATAACATTAGGCCTATCCTTACCTCCCAAAATTAGGATCTTTGGACATGGGTGTTAAACCATTGTGGTGAAAAAATGCGACATTGGCGGTGAAAGGGTTAAGCATTAGACACATGCTCAGTGGAAATAATCATGTATTTCTGTGTGTGACCCTTAGTACTACTATTTCTTGTAGTCCCCTGTGTGCGTAAACTTTTGGCTTACTGTTTGTACATTTTATTAATAATGTGTGTGTGTGTGTGTTTTAGGTGAATGATGCGGTGGGGACAGAGTGGCCGTGGATCTACTTCATCAGCCTCATCATCATCGGCTCTTTCTTCGTCCTCAACTTGGTTCTGGGAGTTCTCAGTGGGTAAGTCATCGTCATCATCATCATCATCATCATCATCATCGTCACCATCATCATCATGGTCATCGTTGTCATTATCATCATCATCAACTCTTTCCTCGTCCTCAACTTAGTTCTGGGAGTTCTCAGTGGGTAAGTCATCGTCATCATCATCATTCTTCGTCCTCAACTTAGTTGTGGGAGTTCTCAGTGGGTAAGTCATCGTCATCATCATCATCATCATCGTCACCATCATCATCATGGTCATCATTGTCGTTATCATCATCATCAACTCTTTCTTCGTCCTCAACTTGGTTCTGGGAGTTCTCAGTGGGTAAGTCATCGTCATCGTCATCATCATCATCATCATCGTCACCATCATCATCATGGTCATCATTGTCGTTATCATCATCATCAACTCTTTCTTCGTCCTCAACTTGGTTCTGGGAGTTCTCAGTGGGTAAGTCATCGTCATCGTCATCATCATCATCATCATCGTCACCATCATCATCATCTTTCTTCGTCCTCAACTTAGTTGTGGGAGTTCTCAGTGGGTAAGTCATCGTCATCATCATCATCATCATCATCATCATCATCATCATCATCATCTTTCTTCGTCCTCAACTTAGTTCTGGGAGTTCTCAGTGGGTAAGTCATCGTCTTCATCATCATCATCATCATCATCATCATCATCATCATCATCTTTCTTCGTCCTCAACTTAGTTGTGGGAGTTCTCAGTGGGTAAGTCATCGTCATCATCATCATCATCATCATCATCGTCACCATCATCATCATCATGGTCATCGTTGTCATTATTATCATCATCAACTCTTTCTTCGTCCTCAACTTAGTTGTGGGAGTTCTCAGTGGGTAAGTCATCGTCTTCATCATCATCATCATCATCATCATCTTTCTTCGTCCTCAACTTAGTTGTGGGAGTTCTCAGTGGGTAAGTCATCGTCATCATCATCATCATCATCATCATCGTCATCATCATCATCACCATCACCATCATCGTCATGATCATCATCATCACCATCACCATCATTGTCATCATCATCATCATCATCATCATCAGCTCTTTCTTCGTCCTCAACTTAGTTCTGGGGGTTCTCAGTGGGTAAGTCATCATCATCATCTTCATCATCATCATCATCATCATCATCATCGTTATCATCATCATCGACTCTTTCCTCGTCCTCAACTTGGTTCTGGGAGTTCCCAGTGGGTAAGTCAACATATCTCCGAGGCTGCAGCACTCGAACAGAGCCAGTGCAAGCGCCTCCTAATTTGAGAGTGGTAGCCGTTCACAGATCGCTAAGCTGTGGAATGGTTTTCACTTTCTTGTACAACTCGTTCTCACTGTGTTATTGGCTCCGACTTCGTGTAACGTCAACCAATTATAAAAAAACAGTTTAGAGTAAATGCTGAAAATCAGACCTGCTATTGCAGTACCTCCAGGATCTGCTCAGAGCATAGAATGATGGCTGGTATATGGCTTGTCCCATATGTGCTGTCAGGGCTCCCAATCGTCCCGCAAAATAAGGGGTCCCAGGGACTCCTTCACTTACAGTATAGAGGGTCCTAGAGGCGGGATAGAGGGTCCCAGTGGCATTGCGATTGTTGAAAATAATTTTTCTAGTGCATCCTTGGGATCCCCTGCACATTCTTTTAGAGGGTCCTCTAGAATTTGAGTACTTCATAGACCCCCAAATGGGGGCTGTTTTGCAGCCGAGTGGACGTAAAGCCTAACTTTCATGCCAAAATCAACATGCATTGATAAATGTGCGTTTACGATTGTAGCGAGTGCTGATTGGCATTGGGTGTTGTCAGGGAGTTCTCCAAGGAGAGGGAGAAGGCCAAGGCCAGGGGGCAGTGTGCGTTTGCGATTGTAGCGAGTGCTGATTGGCATTGGGTGTTTTGTTAGGGAGTTCTCCAAGGAGAGGGAGAAGGCCAAGGCCAGGGGGGACTTCCACAAGCTGAGGGAGAAACAGCAGCTGGAGGAGGACCTCAGGGGCTACCTGGACTGGATCACACAGGCCGAGGACATCGACCCAGAGAATGAGGAGCAGGGGGAGGAAGGCAACACACCAAGGCACTGTGAGTATCCCTGGTTATCTGTGGTTATCTCTGGTTGTCTGTGGTTATCTTTATCTGGAGGAGGACCTCAGGGGCTACCTGGACTGGATCACACAGGCTGAGGACATCGACCCAGAGAATGAGGAGCAGGGGGAGGAAGGCAACACACCTAGACACTGTGAGTATCCCTGGTTATCTGTGGTTATCTCTGGTTGTCTGTGGTTATCTCTATCTGGAGGAGGACCTCAGGGGGTACCTGGACTGGATCACACAGGCCGAGGACATCGACCCCGAGAATGAGGAGCAGAGGGAGGAAGGCAACACACCTAGGCATTGGGATAATAGACGGTGGGATAACAATCTTTTATTATCTCTGATTATCTGTGTTTATCTGGACTATATCACTGTAGAGGACATTGAGAATGAGGAGGAAGGGGGAGGAGGGCAACTACGCCTAGATTGTTGTTCTTGTTGTCGTACCCTGGCTAAAAGACTCCAGGGATCATCCCTACAGCCGGAAGCACTTGAACGCTATGGTACAAATGCATCAGCTAGGGGTGAGAACATTACGTTGTGTGACCGTTTCTGATTACCCTGCCACACTCCGTCTTCGGGGGATTTTGGAGACTGATGATGATGTTATGCTAGGAGTTTGTCATGGCTAAAGACAATCCCTGCATAACAACTATGCAGAGCATAACAACATTTTGATGTAGTCATCAGAGTCTTCACTACGTTGAAGTTGGATGATCAAATGAAGAAGAAGAACATGTAGCCTTGGTGTTCTAGTCTATGTCAAGTGGTCTGACACAGCCTTAAGCCAAGGGGGTCCTCTGGGGTTATCTCTGGTGCAGTGATGTCCCGAGGCCCCGGTCATAGGACATTGACCTATTAAAAATGAAAATGTACCATTGTGCGTTTTCCCCTGTCACGACTAAATGTCTGATTACATTTTTAACATTGGCACGAACTTCGCCTCATCTTCATCCTTTGAGAAAGTCTTTCTAAAGACGAAAATTTAGGTATTTTATTTCGTTTATTTTCTCATCTTCATCTCATTGTGTCAGCACGTAGCGTCTTTGATGTTTTTGGTTCGATTATTGGCACGCTTTGTCTTGTCGATTTCTTGAAGAGCCTGGACAGAGAAAGTCTTTTTAAAGACGAAAATTCCCCCGAAGTCAGAGTGTGGCTGCCCACGTGGCGGGGTAATCAAAGACGGTCAAGCACGTAATGTTATCATCCCTAGCTGGTGCATTTGTGCCGTTAGTGTTCAAGTGCTTCGGCTGTTGGGATGATCCCTGGAGTCTTTAAGCCAGGGTAAGATAGCAACAACAACAAAGACGAAAATTTAGGTATTTTACTTCGTTTATTCTCTCGTCTTCATCACTGTGTTAGCGCGTAGCGTCTTTGATGTTTTTAGTTCAATTATTGGCACGCTTTGCCTTACCGGTTTCTTGAAGAGCCAGGACATTGTCCTATTGATTTATCTTGTCTCGGGACAGTTTGTCCCGTCACTTTTCGATCCTCACTGACGATATGCCCCTTATGGTCCGAAAAATATGGAATACACAAGATAACCAGGTGTGGTGTGGTGTGGTGTGGTGTGGTGTGGTGTGGTGTGGTGTTGCAGCCAAAGCCCTGAACGACATAACGGAGGAGAAGGCCGAGGGGGAGGAGGAGGAGGAGATTCAACTGTCCTGGTTCCACCAGAAAAGGTCGGTTGGTTTCACCGGTATTCAATAATCTTTTTGTATTCCTTTCTCTTCATTCATTCCGCTGTTGCATAAAATACCTAACTCGTCAAATTAATACCCTTTCCTTATTCAAATTCTTTGCTGTTTGGGAAAGATTGGCCCCTGAATACATTCAGAGGCATCTTGTGGCATTCATCACTAAATATTGAAAAGTCAGTGATGTTCTTTGTAAAATTTATTTGAAATTATTTTTGTCTGCATGGGTGCTTGTTTGTATCGTCCGCAATTTTGGAAAATACGAAACTAAGTGGCATGGGTTTGTACATTGATTTCTCAGCAAAGATGTAGATTCACACCCTCCCGCTCTATTTCTCGGTTCTTTCCGTGTAGATTGAGCACTTAGATCTCAATATTATTTCTCACATGAAACAGTAACGGTTCTAGTGCGTATGCAAAGGGTGTTTATTTCACGGGGGTACTTATTTCTCACGACACCGCAATTCCTACTTTCACTCACTCTTTCATCCCATCAGCGTTGACATATAATGAAAAAATCTTCGTTAACTCATTCAAGTCGTTACTGAATTAATATGTCCGGAATTAGTATAAAGCTGTCAATTTGATGAATTTGTTGTTTGGTCACTTCTAACCTCGCTTCGCTCCCCTTAGACCACACTTTTGCCTCTTGCTATGCGTTTGTAGTGGTTTGAAGTGGGGACACTAATTGCTGTAGAGATTTTTTCTAATCAAGTTATATAAAACGTTCACACTAAAAAAAAACCATGAACAAGCAAGATGAAAAAATGTACCAAATTTTCGAGGTTTACTCCTCTTTATCAAGGACAATAATAAAATGACATAGATAAAGTTCTATATATAAAAAAAGTCTGATCTACCACTTCCCTATGTCTAAACCTAAAGTAAAAACCCGTAATCTTCTTTCATTTCGCCTTTTGTTTATGCATGTGTGCATGGTTGGAATGATTTGTGAGGTTTTTTTAATAATTCAAAATCGTTGCGATGCGAATGAGTTTAAGGGAGAATTGATATCGTCAGTGAAATTCAAAAACCTCGTATCAATTTTGGTAGTTTTGAGAAGAATGAAAAAAACTGTTTTGAAAATCAACAGCATTGATTAACTGTGATGAATATGTTGTTCAAGACATTGCGAGTTTAGTCCTGCATTTCGTTAAAATTATTCTGTTTCTGTCTGGATACATCGCAGACGCCACTTCTGACGATAAATCGCAACGGAAATATTTAAAAGAATTTTTGTTTAGACTTGAAAAGAACAAAGATACAAGGTTTTTGTCCTTAAAACTAGATCTGAATTTGTGACTTACGAGTTTTTTGTCTAATTACACAACCTCATTTACCCCAGATAGAAAATCGTTAGAAATACAAGCTTTTGTTGAAAGGTGGCAGGGAAAAATTAGAAAGCTGACTAAACTAAAAAAAACAACCTCAAGCCCCCCAAAATAGAGATGCGAGGTTTTTGAATTTCACCAACGATATGCATTTCTAGGGGTTTGAATTTTAAAAAAAAAGTAATTTAAAAAAAGTTATGCGTTTCTGTGTCTAGGCTGCGTTTTCAGAAGGTGAACCGACGCTGCCGCCGATTTTCACGGCGCATTGTGAAATCCCAGGTGTTCTACTGGATGGTGATTGTGCTGGTATTCTTCAACACTGTGGTCCTGACCACGGAGCATTACGGCCAGCCTCCATGGCTGGATGAGTTCCAGGGTGAGACACTGACCATGGAGATGATGATGTAGATGACGATGTAGATGTAGATGACGATGTAGATGACCATGTAGATGAGAGGAATGTGATGGTGATGTGTTCTTCAACACTGTGGTCCTCACCACGGAGCATTACGGCCAGCCTCCATGGCTGGATGAGTTCCAGGGTGAGACACTGACCATGGAGATGATGATGTAGATGACGATGTAGATGACGATGTAGATGAGAGGAATGTGATGGTGATGTGTTCTTCAACACTGTGGTCCTCACCACGGAGCATTACGGCCAGCCTCCATGGCTGGATGAGTTCCAGGGTGAGACACTGACCATGGAGATGACCATGTAGATGACCATGTAGATGACGATACACATGACGATGTAGATGTAGATGATGATATAGATGACGATGTAGATGACGATGTAGATGACGATGTAAATGATGATATAGATGACGATGCAGATAACAATGTAGATAACGATGTAGATGAAAGGAATGTGATGTAAGGGGCTTGACCGTGCCAAGGCGGCCGCTGGAACCCTGGCCTTCCTGCTTTTCACTTTTCCTCGGGTTTCACCCTTGACTTTTCACTGTTTATTTGCCATCTGTCTGTCTGTGCCCAGCAACCTGTTCTTCGTGGTGCTGTTCACGATGGTGATGCTGATCAAGGCTTATAGCCAGTTGTTGGTCCGTTTCTCTGTCTGACTAATTCCATGATAATTTGCCGTTTATCTGTGGCCAGCGATCGCCAACCTGTTCTTCGTGGTGCTGTTCACGATGGAGATGCTGCTGAAGATGTACAGCCTGGGCCTGCAGGGTTACTTCGTGTCGCTGTTCAACCGCTTCGACAGCTTCGTGGTCATCTGCTCCATCCTGGAGGTCATCTTCCACTACACCAACGTCATGCCGCCGCTCGGCGTCTCCGTGCTGCGCTGCGCACGCCTGCTCAGGGTTTTCAAGGCCACCAGGTGAGTGGGTGGGACCCCGTGGGACCCCCCCTGGGTGGGATACCCCCCCCCCCCCCGGGGTGGTGTATGACTGAAATCTGATTAAACAAAGTTGTGAATTCCATTCATATCGTACCTGTTGAGATTAAATATCAGGCCGAAATCGTGAATGAAGCCACAGATGCAGATGACAGTAAAATCAGGATATGGCGTCACAGCCTCAGATTCGACAGTAAAACCATAACAATCATGGCGGAAAAGTATGTCGCTGCTCAAGGCGAGCAAAACTCGTTGTACAAATCTACTCCTGTTTTTCACTTCCGACTTTTCTGGGCTCTCTGACGCAGACGATTCATAAAAGTGCTTCATCATATGGATATCCGGATAGCGGCGCGAGTGTAACTTCTGTCATTCTGAAGATTGTTTTGACAGAACTAGGCAAAATACGACACCCTTTGTTTCGAGTTGATCTCATGTTTTCAATCTATTTTTTTAAATTTTGTTCGATCATTTTTCGTGCGCCTTAGAATATGTTGCGCCTTGTGTATGTTTAACCCTTTCATCGCCAGCCATTTTGCAGTTAAAATGTTCTGTCAAACTTATCTGAGAATAGAAAAGATGACGTCTGCAATAGTGGGGATTCCTTTAAGGCATGTGTAACATCAGGCCAATCCTTATGTCCTAATCTTAAGAGCAAAGGTAACTTGGATGACAGACCATGAGTAAAATGTCGTTGAGTAACATGGAATTTAATGTGGTGCCTAACGGCAACTGTGCAAGCCTGTTGTGAAAACCTATTGAAAGGGTTAAATTCGCATTTTTAGTTCAATTCAGGGGGGTGCGTCCTATAATTAGAAGCGCCTTGTAGTCCGTAAAATACGGTAGACTGCTAGGTGGAAAAACATGCTAGAAAAAAAACGGCCTAGCTTTTTTTGTTTTTAAATTTCTTTTCTTCTTGCTGTATTGCATTGCATTATGGTATGGTTGTTGTTTTTCAGGTACTGGTCGGCATTGCGTAACCTGGTGGCGTCGTTGCTGAACAGTATGCGCTCCATCGCCAGCCTGCTGCTGCTGCTGTTCCTGTTCATCGTCATCTGCGCCCTGCTGGGCATGCAGCTGTTTGGGGGCAAGTTCAACTTCCAGGACGGGAAGACCCCGCGCAGCAACTTCGACACCTTCTGGCAGTCCTTGCTCACCGTGTTCCAGGTGTGTGGGCGTTGCCAAAGTCTGTGTTGTGTAGAGAATGTATGAAACGAGCGACTTTGACACCTTCTGGCAGTCCCTGCTCACCGTGTTCCAGGTGTGTGGGCGTTGCCAAAGTCTGTGTTGTTTAGAGAATGTATGAAACGAGCGACTTTGACGCCTTCTGGCAGTCCCTGCTGACCGTGTTCCAGGTGTGTGGGCGTTGCCAAAGTCTGTGTTGTTTAGAGAATGTATGAAACGAGCGACTTTGACGCCTTCTGGCAGTCCTTGCTCACCGTGTTCCAGGTGTGTGGGCGTTGCCAAAGTCTGTGTTGTTTAGAGAATGTGTGAAACGAGCGACTTTGACGCCTTCTGGCAGTCCTTGCTCACCGTGTTCCAGGTGTGTGGGCGTTGCCAAAGTCTGTGTTGTTTAGAGAATGTATGAAACGAGCGACTTTGACGCCTTCTGGCAGTCCCTGCTGACCGTGTTCCAGGTGTGTGGGCGTTGCCAAAGTCTGTGTTGTTTAGAGAATGTGTGAAACGAGCGACTTTGACGCCTTCTGGCAGTCCTTGCTCACCGTGTTCCAGGTGTGTGGGCGTTGCCAAAGTCTGTGTTGTTTAGAGAATGTATGAAACGAGCGACTTTGACGCCTTCTGGCAGTCCTTGCTCACCGTGTTCCAGGTGTGTGGGCGTTGCCAAAGTCTGTGTTGTTTAGAGAATGTATGAAACGAGCGACTTTGACGCCTTCTGGCAGTCCCTTCTGACAGAGTTCCAGGTGTGTGGGCGTTGCCAAAGTCTGTGTTGTTTAAAGAATGTATGAAACAGAGCGACTTTGACACCTTCTGGCAGTCCCTTCTGACAGAGTTCCAGGTGTGTGGGCGTTACCAAAGTCTGTGTTGTTTAGAGAATGTATGAAATAGAGCAACCTTGATACCTTCAATTCAATTCAATTCAATCATTTTATTGTCTTCACAAGAAGCGTAGAAATTCGCTGCCTGGCATGCACATTGTATAAATAATCAGACACAACACAAGTAATGTTTAGGAAGACAACTTAAATAAGACAAAATTTTTTTAACACATACGCACACGCACGCACACACACACACACACACGCGCACGCACGCACGCACACGCACACACACACACACACACGCACGCACACACACACACACACACACACACGCACACGCACACACACACACACACACACACTCTCGCACACGCACACGCACACATACACACACACACACACACACATACACACACACACTCACACATACACATACACACACACACACACATGCACACCAACACCTTAAGGCAACCCATGCTTACACAGTGTTTTCAAACGAGTAGACTTCAAGTCTACCTGGTTGTGTTGAAAAAAAAAGAAGACAGACAGCAACTTGACGCACGCACACACATGTACACACACACATGCATGCACGCACACAATTTCTCTCTCTGAAGCAGAAGCTTTCTTCTAGTTGCAGGTAAGACTGGTTTTCCATTTTTGGGATCAGATGTTCTTAATGGCTTCAAGGCTTTCTATGGTGGGGTTAGCAACATCATTGATTGATTGATTGAAGAATTGATGGATGTATTGAAGAATTGATGGATGGATGGATGTATTGATTGATGTATTGATCAGATCCTGACAGGGGAGGACTGGAACCTGGTGATGTACAACGGCATCAGGGCCTATGGTGGGGTCAGTACCATCATTGATGTATTGATTGTTTCATTGATTGATGTATTGATCAGATCCTGACAGGGGAGGACTGGAACCTGGTGATGTACAACGGCATCAAGGCCTATGGTGGGGTCAGCACCATCATTGATGTATTGATTGTTTCATTGATTGATGTATTGATCAGATCCTGACAGGGGAGGACTGGAACCTGGTGATGTACAACGGCATCAAGGCCTATGGTGGGGTCAGCACCATCATTGATGTATTGATTGTTTCATTGATTGATGTATTGATCAGATCCTGACAGGGGAGGACTGGAACCTGGTGATGTACAACGGCATCAAGGCCTATGGCGGGGTCAGCACCATCATTGATGGATTGTTTGATGTATTGATTGATGTATTGATTGATGTATTGATTGGTGTATTGATTGTTTCATTGATTGATGGATGTATTGATCAGATCCTGACAGGGGAGGACTGGAACCTGGTGATGTACAACGGCATCAGGGCCTATGGCGGGGTCAGTAACATCGGCGTCATCGTCTGCCTCTACTTCGTCATCCTCTTCATTTGCGGCAACTGTATCCTTCACCATCACAGGGGGTGGGGGGGATTCTGAGATTTCAAACTGTTTAAACAAAACGACCCCCTGTGGGAATACCGGGGGTCTTTTGTATAAATAGTTCCCCCACCTTCTGGAAGTTCTGTGCTTGTAGCTTCCTCTAATCTGTCACTCTCTTTGACTCTGCCTTTTCCCTTTGCTTACTGTCATCTACTATCTTTCTGCCTTACCAATCCATTCTCCTGCCCTTTTTTCATGAAACACTTTCAAAAATATTTCCCCCAGCTGAAGTCGGACCTGCTTGGCCTAACTGTTAGTTAGTTAGGCACATAACGGCAGCATGACACATCTGCGCTCATAATTGATGGGAAACTGTCTGAGCGATCGTAGAAGAAGAAGAACAGAACGGGCTAATTCTTTGATTTGAAAAAACACCCATTGAAACAAAAGAAAAAAAACGAGAAAAAAAACATGTCTGTGCACAAAATATAGACAAGTCGATAGTCATCACTTGACATGAGGAATGGAAAACTCAATATTTCAGGTCAAATTACGTCATTTTTTGTTCATTTAGCATCATCATCAGTGATTTGTTTTTGCAAATTGTTTTAACCCTTTCACTGCCAATGTCGCATTTGAGCACCACAATGCTTCACCACCCATGTCACTAAAAGGCATCAAACCAGGGCCTGTTATCCAAAGACCGTATTTTCTTAATTTTGGGAGGTAAGGATAGGCCTAATGCTATGCATGTCACAGAGGAATTCGCAACATTGCAGAAACGTTTTTTTCTCTACGCCGTTCAGTTTAATGGTATTTTTTGGCTGAAAAAAGGCTGGCAGCAAAAGGGTTAAAGCTCTGTTAGATGATGCAGCTTGTCTTGATCAACTTGTAAGTCCAACACATCGAAGTTTAGCGATTTTGACTTGCGATAGTTTAATTTCCGGGCGGTGAAAAAAACAACAGAGAAACAAAATAGGATTAACCGTCACAAGGGAAATCTTGTCCTGATTTAAATTTAAGACCAGGAATTTGTTGATTAATTTTCAACGGATGAATGTTGTCGTTAGCAAATAATGGATTAGTTTGAATAAGAAAATGTGGTGGTCTTTTCTAACGCTGACAGATTTTCTAAAAAAAATGTGGGAAAGAAACTGAACTTTAGAGGAGAAGTTGTTTTTCTGTAGCAAATGTGAATGCAACAGGGTTAATTTAACCATTTCATCGCCACTGTCGCCTCATGGCACCTCAATGATTTAACACCCACGTCACTGAAAGGCATCAAATGAGGGTCTGGTATCCAGTGACCTTATGTTCTTCATTTTGGGAGGTAAGGATAGGCCCTATTGTATGCATGTCACAGAGGAATCCCCAATATTGCAGACAAAATCTTTTCTCTACTCAGGTAAGTTTAATGGTAAAGTTTTGGCTTAATATTGGCTGGCGTTGAAAGGGTTAAAGTAGTTGCGTTTGATAATGAGAGATGGGGCATCGGGGTGGGTAGGTTGGTCGGGGCGTGGATGTTTGTGCACATATTTAAGGGCTCATGTTTATATATATATATCCTTTTAGTACAATTGTAAAGCGCTTAGAGTTTTTAAGACAAGCGCTATATTAACCCTTTTACCGCCAGCCATATTTCAGCCAAAGATGTCCATTAAGTTTACCTGGGTAGAGAACAAAATCCATCTGCAGTATTGGAGAAACTTCTGTGACATATATAAAATAAGATCTATCCTTACTTCCCAAAAACTAAGACAATAGGGCCTTTGGATAATAGACCCCAATTTGATGCCTTTTAGTGACATAGGTGTTAAATCACTGTGGTGCTATCATGCGACTTTGACGGTGAAAGGGTTAACAAATAAATAAATAAGGAGACAGTGCGAAAACGATGGTCCTTGACCTCTGGTCAGACATCCTGCTGAACGTGTTCCTGGCCATCGCAGTGGACAATCTGGCCGACGCCCAGAGTCTGACGGAGATCGAGCAGGAGAAGGAGGAGGAGAAGGAACGGACGCGGTCCATACGGCGATCCAAGAGCAGAACGCCCGACAAAGACGGACAGGTACGCCGGTTTTCTTTCCTTTTTTGAACGGCAATAACAACTATGACGAGGATTTGAGGAAAAATGTTAGTGATTGCAATGGCGACTGTAGACATATCTCTCGAGTATACCTATAACATTGTATGTCACAATTTTTGGGTATCTTTCAGCTGAACGAGGAAGACGAGGGCGTTGACGTGAACGGCAGTAACGACCACAACGAGAAATGTTAGAGATTGCAATGGCGACTGTAGACATATCTCTCGAGTATACCTATAACATTGTATGTCACAATTTTTGGGCATCTTTCAGCTGAACGAGGAAGACGAGGGCGTTGACGTGAACGGCAGTAACGACCACAACGAGAAATGTTAGAGATTGCAATGGCGACTGTAGACATATCTCTCGAGTATACCTATAACATTGTATGTCACAATTTTTGGGCATCTTTCAGCTGAACGAGGAAGACGAGGGCGTTGACGTGAACGGCAATAACGACCACAACGAGGAATGTTAGAGATTGCAATGGCGACTGTAGACATATCTCTCGAGTATACCTATAACATTGTATGTCACAATTTTTGGGCATCTTTCAGCTGAACGAGGAAGACGAGGGCGTTGACGTGAACGGCAGTAACGACCACAACGAGAAATGTTAGAGATTGCAATGGCGACTGTAGACATATCTCTCGAGTATACCTATAACATTGTATGTCACAATTTTTGGGTATCTTTCAGCTGAACGAGGAAGACGAGGGCGTTGACGTGAACGGCAATGACGAACGACCACAACGAGAAATGTTAGAGATTGCAATGGCGACTGTAGACATATCTCTCGAGTATACTTATAACATTGTATGTGACGATTTTTGGGTATCTTTCAGCTGAACGAGGAAGACGAGGGCGTTGACGTCAACGGCAATAACGACCACAACGAGGAATGTTAGAGATTGCAATGGCGACTGTAGACATATCTCTCGAGTATACTTATAACATTGTATGTGACGATTTTTGGGTATCTTTCAGCTGAACGAGGAAGACGAGGGCGTTGACGTGAACAGCAATAACGACCACAACGAAATTTGAGGAAAAATCTTAGTGATTGCAATGGCGACTGTAGACATATCTCTCGAGTATACTTATAACATTGTATGTGACGATTTTTGGGTATCTTTCAGCTGAACGAGGAAGACGAGGGCGTTGACGTGAACGGCAATGACGAACGACCACAACGAGAAATGTTAGAGATTGCAATGGCGACTGTAGACATATCTCTCGAGTATACCTATAACATTGTATGTGACAATTTTTGGGTATCTTTCAGCTGAACGAGGAAGACGAGGGCGTTGACGTCAACGGCAATAACGACCACAATGAGGACAGCGAGGGGAAGGATCAGCTCAGTAGACAAACCAGCAGCCGCAGTCAGGCCAGCAAGAGGTCCGTAGAAAAAACACTTTAAAAAAAAATTGAGAACATTTCTAAATTTTATTTTTTTTTGCCTTCCCCCCCCCCCCCCCCCCCCCCCCTCCCCCCCAATTTGCACTAGGCCTTACGGTCTGAACA
>CM065696.1:50057239-50062239 GCA_017654935.2 Phymorhynchus buccinoides | reverse complement strand
TCACTGTGGAAATCATCATCAAGGTCAGTGGGGGGAGGGGAGGGCGCGCAGGGACACACTGTGTGTTTGTGTGTCTGTGTGTGTGTGTTTGTCTGTGTATGTGTGTCTGTGTATGTGTGTGTGTGTTTGTGTGTGAGTGTGTGTATGTTTATGTGTGTGTGTATCTGTGTCTGTGTGTGTTTGTGTATGTGTGTTTATGTATGTGTGTGCGTGTGTATGTGTATGTGTGTGCCTCTCTCTGTGTCTGTTTCTCTATGTGTGTGTGTGTGTGCGCGCATTTGTGTTTATGTGTGTGTGCGTGTGTGTGTTTGTTTGTATGTGTGTGTGTGTGCGTGCGCGTATGTGTGTGTGTCTGTTTCTGTTTCTCTGTGTGTGTGAATGTGTGTGTGCATTTGTGTTTATGTGTGTGTGCGCATGTGTATTGTTTGTGTGTGTGTGTGTCTGTTTCTCTGTGTGTGTGTATGAGGGGCATCTCAGTGTACATCTGTGGACTGTGAGAACTAACGGTAATGTCTCTGAGGGCTGTTACGGGTCTTTTCTGTTTTCAGTATGTCCCTGGAACTCGTGGGAGTGATGAGAAAGTTACTTTTTTTTTTACTTCTCTTCGCGGTTTTGTGTACTGGCATAGTTGGTTCAGAGCTAGTCAAAGTGCTATGCTTCTTTTTGTGTCAAGTCAAGTCAAGTCATGTCAAGTCAAGTCAAGTCAAGTCAAGTCAAGTCAAGTCAAAATTATATTTCCAGAAGGAACATTGAATAAGAAAAGAATATACTTTTTACGCTGGTGTGTGTGTGCGCGTGCATGCATGTTTGTGTGTGTGTTTGTATGTGTGTGGGTGTGCGCGTGTGCAGGTGTGTGTGCGTATGCATGTGTGTGTGTGCATGTTGGTATTTACTAGCTATCAATTTGGTCATACCAGGCAGCGAGATTTGTTCCTACTCTCACCGACTTGTAACTCCCGTGGGATTTTTACGTGCGCTTTACGCACGGGTCAGACTAGCTTTGAGTCCCCATCCGAAGGACTCTACGACGTTCAGTTCGATTTTCCTGTCGAACTAGAAAAAAAGGGTGAGGCCGGGATTCGAACCTGTGTCACTCACGTTGCAGTCACACATTACATTTGGCAGGCGAACGTCTTAACCACTCTGCGACCTTTCTCCTCTGATATGCTCAGATGTGTAAGAGAGAGAGAGAGGAAAGGGGCCATGAAGGAGGGAGGGAGGGGGGATAATAGAGAGATAGAGAGAAAGAGAGGGAGGGGGAATGAGAGAGAGAGAGAAAAAGAGAAAGCGAGGGATGGAGAAAGGGAGAGAGAGAGAGACAGACAGACAGACAGACAGACAGAGAAAGAGAGAGAGAGAGGCTGACAGACAGACAGAGAGAGACAGAGACAGACAGACAAACAGAGATACAGACAAACAAAGAAAGAGAGGCAGACAGACAGAGGGAGAGAGAGACAGACAGACAGACAGAGAGAGGGAGGGAGAGAAAGAGAGAGACAGAGAGAAAGAGAGAGAAACGAAAACGAAAATGTAAACGAAATTTGATTTAACCAAGGAACATAAGATAAGCAAGTTACATGCTTTTTTTCCACCCAGCCATGGGAGAGAGAGAGAGAGAGAGAGGAGCAAGTGAAAATACTGACGCATAGTTTTCGTGTTACTAGGGCACGGGATGGCAGATCGCAGAAGGCCAGGGTAACCAGCATGAGTTTGATTTTCACTGACATTAGTTTCGTTATCGAATCATTCAATTATTTTGACAACATGGTGTGCTTTCCACTGCTACTACTTTTCCATTGATTGAATTTTGTAACAAATAATTTTGTTTTTAATTAATTCCGTTTCTTACATTTCAAATAATTGGATGCTTTTGGTTTTTTTACATTGGTTTTTAAATTATGCAGTTTGCTTACCTTGGTGTGTGTGTGTATGTGTGTGCGTCTGTCTGTCTGTTTGCGTGTGCATCTGTCTGTCTATCAAAAGTGTATCGCTCACAATTTTCAACTCTTTTTTTTTACCACAAAAATGTCGGAAGAAACACTCCTTCCTCACCCCTCCATTTCGCTTAACATCGTTATGCTCTTACACTTCTTTCTTTCCCCCATCCTCGGCATTGTGAAACGGGTAGGATTTATTCGTTACAGTGGAACCTCCCTTATAAGACCTCCAAAAATCGAATTGAAATTTAAACTTTTATGTCC
Organism: Phymorhynchus buccinoides; assembly: GCA_017654935.2. Classification (NCBI taxonomy): domain Eukaryota; kingdom Metazoa; phylum Mollusca; class Gastropoda; order Neogastropoda; family Raphitomidae; genus Phymorhynchus; species Phymorhynchus buccinoides. The sequence goes on along the minus strand of CM065696.1, from coordinate 50,060,038 downwards.
TCTTGACATATGGGACTCCTCCCAAAATCATCCAAAATGAGGTCTTATAAGGGAGGGGTCTTGTAAGGGAGGTAATTTTAATACTTACAGAGAAGGGCAATGTCTCAGAGAAGTAGGTCTTATGTGGGAGGGAGTCTTATAAGGGGAGGTCGGAGGTTCCACTGTATTAGCAACAAATTGATTAAGAGTGGAATTGAGATTTTTGTTCACATCTTCAACTTGTATCTTTTGAATCGTGCATTGACACTTACACCTGCTTATCTAGTTTATTTGACATCAGCGAGTGCAACTGACACTGAATAAATAGATTTTCTGTTTGTTTTTGTATGTGTAATTTGTGTTCGTGTATGTGTATGTATGTATTTTGTGAGCGTGTGCGCGAGTGTGAGTGTGCGTGCGCCCACGGCCGCGCTTCTGAGCAGGTGTGTGTGTGTGCGTTGTGTGTGTGAGTGTGTTCTGTGTGCTCTGTGTGGGTATATGTGCTTGCATGCACGCGAGTGTATGTGTGCGCATGAGAGATTGCGTTCGGCTAGAGCGAATGGGGGAGTGAGTTTGTGTTTGTGTGTGTCTCTGTGTGTGTGTGTGTGCGTGTGCGTGTGCATACGTGCGCGCACGTGCATGCGTTTGTACAAGTGTATGTTTGAGTAAGTGTGTGTGCGCTTCAGTGAGAATGTGTTTTCTGACTGCGTGCTTGATGAAATGTGTGTGGGTCTGTGTGTGTATGTCTGTGTGCAAGAACGCGTTCACTCGCGTGCGTGCACGTACGTGCGTGTGTGTCTGTTGTGCATGTGTGTGCGTGTGTGAGTGTTTCAATGCTGATTGTAAAGCGCTTTGTGCTCCATAAAAAGCGCTGTGTAAGCGTCCGTTTATTATTTTTTTTTGTTTTTTTTGTTAATGAAAACCGACCATTGATTGCTGATGGTTGTGACTAGGGGCCCCTAACCCTTGTTTTGCTAAGTTGAATAGCATTGGATGCTATGCTTTCTGGTTCCTTTATATCCTGGTTGAGGCACGTTTTACACCCGTTCTTCCTTCGTCTTAAAGCTGGACCCTGACGGATGAGGTTTTGCAAGAAACGCGTCAAGATCACCAGAAAGACAGCCTTTTCAAGGATCAGAACACTCACTTTGCTCTGGTTTCCTAGAAATTAACCCTTGTCGCCGCCAGCCATTTTTCAGCCCCCCAAAATACCATTAAAATGACCTCGTTAGAGAACAAATTTTATTTGCAATATTGGGAATTCCTGTGTGACATGTATAACATTAGGCCTATCCTTACCTCCCAAAATTAAGAAAATATGGTCTTTGGATAACAGGCCCTGATTTGATGCCTTTTAGTGACATGGGTGTTAAACCATTGTGGTGCATAAATGCGACATTGGCGGTGAAAGGGTTAAGCCGTCAAAACGGCGATTCCTCCTTGGCGGAGATGCCGGAGAGAGTAGCCATTTTGGATGGGGTGGGTGGAGGTCACTCATTGTGGTTTCTTGTTTGTAGTGCAGTAAAACAATAAAAATTGGAGCTATTTCCTTTGTTGTGAGCGAAACTCCTTCAGATAAACTGTATAAAATTTTTAAAAAGAAAAAAAAAAAAAGGCTTGCATTGCGGAAAATTTTGTGCAAACGATTTGGCGGCCATTAGAATAGAGACGGCACACGCCTTCTCTTTGGGTGAAAGAATTTGATTTCCAGCACCTCCGCCAAGGATGAATCGCCGATTTGACGGTTTGATTTCTAGGAAACCAGAGCAAAGTGAGTGTTGCAATCTCTGTAAAGGGTGTTTTCATGGTGATATCAACGTGTTTTTTACAAAAACTCATCCGTCAGGGTGCTCCTTTAATAACAATAACTATTCAGTTGAACTAAAAAGCATCAAAACGCTACACTCACATTAACTATTCGAAAGACATAGACATTTTGTGTTGTGCTTTTCTAAAAACATAGCAACTAATGCATTTTACATCTAACACTTGTGTGTGTTCGTGTATGCTTGTGTGCATGTAATGTGTGTGTGTGTGTGTGTGTGTGAGTGTGTGTGTTGAGTTTGTGTTTGCATCTCATTCTGTATGTGTATTTATTTATTTATTTTAATGAGCAAATATTGTTTGAAACTTGTGCTGCTTTTTTTTTTACATCAATTTGGAATTTTAGGTTTTGATCTTGCAATTTTCTTTCTGTACACTTCTTTTTCATTGAAAGAAACTTTATATTCTTGCATGATTTTAAGTTTTTAAATGAAAATTTTGTTATGTGAATGTGTGTGAACGCGTGTGAGCGCTCGCATGTGTGTGTGTGTGTGTGTGTGCGTGCGCGTGACTGGAAATGTTTGCAAAATTGTGCACATGCAATTAAGGTTGGGTAAAGGTACTTTTATGCATTTTACTTTTTCTTTTTTTCTCTCTTTTGACTTATTCTTTATGAATCTTTAAAGTGTTACCAGGCTTCATTAGTTGCAAAATATGTGCTAAATGTTAGAAGTCTTTTGTGAAAATTATGCATTAAAATATTAGAATATAGGTTGGATGATGTTAGAATCATTTGGGAAATATGCAAAATATTTATTAAATTTTACAATATACCGTAATTTTCGGGTTTTAAGGCGATATTTTTTTCTCCAATTTCGACCTATGCACCTAATAAACGAGGGCGCCCTATTAGTGAACAAAATCGTGAGAAGAGAGGCAACGATTGCCGTGCTCAGTATAGTCTACTGTGAGTCTAGACATCGAAAGTGGTAATGAGTCGCTAATACGACGAATACTCAAATATCGTCCGAGATACCATCCAAACAGATGCCATAA
>CM065696.1:50019739-50054739 GCA_017654935.2 Phymorhynchus buccinoides | reverse complement strand
CCTTGACTGTCGTTATTATGGTTGTTGCTGGTGGTGTCGTCTCCCCTTGTTTCTGGAGTGAGATCCCTTGACTGTCGTTATTATGGTTGTTGCTGGTGGTGTCGTCTCCCCTTGTTTCTGGAGTGAGATCCCTTGACTGTCGTTATTATGGTTGTTGCTGGTGGTGTCGTCTCCCCTTGTTTCTGGAGTGAGATCCCTTGACTGTCGTTATTATGGTTGTTGCTGGTGGTGTCGTCTCCCCTTGTTTCTGGAGTGAGATCCCTTGACTGTCGTTATTATGGTTGTTGCTGGTGGTGTCGTCTCCCCTTGTTTCTGGAGTGAGATCCCTTTGTGTGACGTCGTTGGTTGTTCCTGTGTTTGTAAGTTCCTCTGTTGTTTGTGGTCATTTGTTGTCGCCTTATCTCCCCATTCCCTCTCAACCTGCTCCTTATGAAATGTTTTAAGCGCAACACTCGTCTTGTGTAAGTACCACCTTCATATATGAAAAAGCCCATGTGTTGGTAAGGCATTCCAAATCAGGCATGGGAATTGTCAGTTTTTTGGCTGATTTCAGCTTTTTTCATGGTCCTCTTCAGTCTTTTTTTTGCAAGTTTCAGCTTTTTTTGATGGTCCAAGAGGACATTTATGAGATGAAAAAAGAAGCCCAATGAATAAAACTTAAGTTACTGGTTGTAAATGAATGCAAAATATAAATATATCAGTCTTTATCTCTAATACTGTTTTTAAGGCTTAGATAACGGAAGAAGCTTCATTTTCTGGGGGCTGTATCCCAACACACACGGTTTTCAGTTGTTTTTCATTCCTTGTTCCTATGCCTGCTTCCAGACCCCAATTTTCAGTCTTTTTTGTCTTCTCTAATTCCCATGCCTGCAAATCGACCAAAATACTGCAACCAGGGGTGCATGTGGGTGTGTCCTGAAGCCTGAATTCAGGCAGTTTGATGCAGGTTCAGGCAGTGGTCTGGCTGAAGATAAGGCTCTTCTATACAGACCCATTCTCATGAAATGACCGTTATATCAAGGGCTGTGGTAGAAAGTTCAGGCATAAGCTTTGGTCACCGCATGCACCAGTGTGCAACTCTCTTATAGAATTAGCGCTGTGGTTCAGTTGGTCAGTTGCCGGCTCGCAATCCAACGGTTTTGCGAGTGTGGGGAAATCGAACCCAGCTCTGTCCATGGTGTTGTGTCCTTGGGAAAGACACTTTACTCCTAGTCCTTTCGGACGAGACTTAAAACTGAGGTCCCGTGCGCGAACGCGCGCACAAGATCTTGCACCCATTCCACTATTCGGTAGGAGTAGGCCGTGTTGTGCTGGTGGGATGGATGGCACAGACTCACAAAGCATGCACTGCACTAGCAGCGACGTGCTCTCCTGGTGGGAGCAACGTGAATTATACAGAGACAAGTCTGTATGACTCGAAAATACAAAAATACATGTTTTTGTTTCTGCGTAAAGAATCCTGCTTTGTGTTGTAGTTTTTCTTACTCCTGTATTTTTGGTGAGAAAGCAAATGATTAGAAGTGAACAGGGCTTCTGATATTTCACCCTCTTTAAGGGGTACGCTCACCCCCTGTTTAGAATTTTAACGGGTATTTTCACCCCCAGTTGCAAATTTTAAGGGGTAAAGGTGAAAACATGGGAGAAGCTCCATCGCCTGCAAACCCCCCACCCCACCCCATGCGCAATGAGCTTTCAACGATTCGGGCTTTCTGCGCAGTCCAGTAGAATTGTAGATCTAGCCTAGACAGCTTGTGGCAGAAAGGCCTAGCAGACGATTGAAATACGTAGAACGTCATTAACTTACTGATAAGTAACGGTTGTGTTCACACGCGCGTCGTCATTTTAATGCGTCACCTCACCTGCTAAATGAGATTTTAACCCTTTCACCACCAGCCATATTTCAGCCAAACATTTCCATTCAATTTATCTGGGTAGAGAACAAAATCCATCTGCAGTATTGGGGATTCTTCTGTGACATAAATATAAAATAAGGTCTATCCTTACTCCCCAAAACTAAGACAATGGGGTCTTTGAATAATAGACCTCAATTTGATGCCTTTTAACCCTTTCACTGCCAATGCCGCATTTTAGCACCACAATGGTTTACCACCCTTGTCACTAAAAGGCATCAAATCAGGGCCTGTTATCCAAAGACCCTATTTTCTTAATTTTGGGAGGTAAGGATAGGCCTAATGTTATGCATGTTACAGATGAATCCGCAACATTGCAAAAATATTTGGTCCTCTACCCCGTTAAGTTTAATGGTATTTGTTGGCTGAAAAATGGCTGGCGGCAAAAGGGTTAATGACATTAAAACTGCACTGTGGTGCTAAAATGCGACTTTGGCAGTGAAAGGGTTAATGACATTAAAACTGCACTGTGGTGCTAAAATGCGACTTTGGCAGTGAAAGGGTTAAAGGGTAAATATCATGCACAGATTTCAGATTCTAGGGGGTGATGAGAGCTCTAGTGCGTAAATACGCACAATCTGTACGTTTTCAGAAGCCCTGCTGGTGGAAAAAAATAACAGCTTCTCTAAGAAAGAATACGATAAGAAATACCTTGTAGGTGGGTTTTTTCAAAGTTCAAATAAAAGTCAAAGAATTTTAAGATGGCAAATGTATGAGTAACATTTGTTGGAGAATTGGTGATAAAAAGTCTGTTGGTCTTATTGACACGTATGTGTAACACCACACAGACTGTACTGCAAATTCTATGGGGTGTATTGTCCGCAAAACAAGTGAGTCAGTGAATATGCCTGCTTTCCGAAAATCCTTTTTCTCACTCTCTTCCATCCTTTTCTTCTTCTCTCGCACCTAAATCGCTGAATCTGCCTTTCTGTTAGAGCATGTTCTTGGGGGAAGAAAAAAAACGAAAGAAAAAAACAACAACCTGTGAGGATACCGAGGGGTCTTTTGTATAAGTAGTTCCCCCACCTTCTGGAAGTTCTGTGCTTGTAACTTCCTCTAATCTGTCACTCTCTTTGACTCTGCCTTTTCCCTTTGCTTACTGTCATCCACTATCTTTCTGCCTTACCGGGTCTATTCTCCTGCCCTTTTTTCACGAAACGCTTTCATAAACATTTCTTCCAGCCGAAGTCGGACTTGCCGGGCCTATTTCTTAGTTAGGTGCATGACGGCAGCATGACTCATCTGCGCTCATAATTGACAGGAAACTGTCTGAGCGATCGAAGAAGAAGAAGAAAAGAAAAAAAAGATTAAAAAACAAAACAGTTTTGCTATGGTACTTTTTTTTCTCTGTTCTCAAAAAAGGCACGTGAAGAGATTGTTCATGAGATGAGGTTCGAAATATAGCGATCGAATGGAGGCTTTGCAGTAGTTATTTTTCTTATTAGAACATCTTTTATTTCGTATGCTATCTTGTTTTTTGTTTGTTTCAGCTTTGTGCTCTCTTACTATCTCTCTCAACACTAACGACGAAATAAGGCTTTACGCCCTCTTCGGCCTTTCGGCCATGTGGGGTCATTCTCAACACTAACGAGGAAATAAGGCTTTACGCCCTCTTCGGCCTTTCGGCCATGTGGGGTCATTCTCAACACTAATGTACGCTATAGCATACATGTTTCGTGCAAACGTTCAACACTAGGCAGGCTTGCATCATTACATAAAAATTATTTTAAAAATAATGTTTAACCACAGTTTTGAAAATTTGCGGTATTGTTTATAATAATCAAAACTAGCATATGTTATAATTCCAAAGTAATTTTTTTTATTATTAGCAGATTTTAAAAAAAAGCATGACAAAGAAGACGAAGAGAGGGGTAGTGACTCATTTGCATTCATTGACGTCCTAAAAATAGACTAGAAGTGATTTCATTGGTTGAAAACTATTGGACCGTAGAGGAACACTTCTATACCAGTTTGGGTTGCATGGCTTCGCTGAGTTGTGAAGTGTGAATGTTTGAACACTAGGTACGCTATAGCGTACATTCGTGTTGAACGGTTTAAGGGAAGCAATCGGCCAGTGTTGAATGAGTTAATGAGATGAGGTCGAAATATGGCGATCGAATGGAGGCTTTGCGGTAGTTATTTTTCTTATTAGAACATCTTTATTTATTTTCGTATTCTATCTTGTTTTGTTTGGTTTCAGCTTTGTGCTCCCTTAGTCATTTTCGATCGCTGTCACTAAGTTTACAGGTTTTCCAATGTGTCTCTCCTTTTGTACTTTGACATGTCAGAAATGTCTGCTGCTTTTTCTCTCTTTCCATCCATCTTTTCTTTCGTTTTCCTTTCTTGTCTTATCAGTTTACTGTCAGCATGTGGTAAAGGTAAAGATGTGCCACCCCCCCCTGCATTTCTCGGTTAATTCTATTTTTCCGTTTTTGCCTTTCTTACCATACATAAAGCTGTATTTTAGGAACATTTTTAGCTAATAACCTTTTGGGAATACTAACCCTATCACTAACCATATCCCTAAACCTAACCCTACCCCCCACTATGTACTGCAGTACACCGCGATTTGTCACAGTTGTGGTTCGTTGCGTTTTTCCGTCTTATAGGGTGGGGGTTAGGTTTAGGGCTAGGGTTAGTATTCCAAAAAGGTTATTAGCTAAAAATGTTCCTAAAATACAGCTTTATGTATGGTAAGAAAGGCAATAACGGAAAAATAGAATTAACCGAGAAATGTAGTGGGGGGTGGCACATCTTGACCTTTACCCAGCATGTTTCTTCATTTATTTTTGTATTTTAGTTCTCTGCTTCTTTTTGTTGTTGTGTGTATGTGTGTGTGTGCGTGTGTGTGTGTGTGTGTGTGTGTGTGTGTGTGTGTGCGTGTGCGTGCGTGTGCGTGTGTGTGTGCATGTGCATGTGTGTGTGTGTGTTCAAGTTCAAGTTCACTTTAATATCTCCAAAAGAGAAATTCAGGTTAGGTGCAACAACATGACAGAGATATAACATAACTGAAAGAACTTTAATCAAACATGTGAAGCGAAATTATACCAACCAAATAATTATCATTAAAATTCATTACATCAACTTAGAAATGTGCACATTTAAAACACAGAGAGAGAGAGGGAGAGAGAGAGAGAGAGAGAGAGAGAGAGAGAGAGAGGATCAATAACCATTATTAACTTACAGCAGTCAATCAAATAACAACATTTGGAATGCATCTCGTCATCAACAATCAATACACATGATAATAGTATCTCCACACATTACCAATACTGCAGTCAGATAGCTGTTAATATTCAATCAGAACACGATAGAATAAGGACTGAGAGAGAGAGAGAGAGAGAGAGAGAGAGAGAGAGATGAATCACGAATTTAAGAGATGGATAGAACGTGGTATGAAAATGTGTGTGTGTGTGTGTGTCAAGTCAAGTCAAGTCAAGTCAAGTCAAAATTATGTTTAATGACGATAAAAGAGTAAGCTACAAGCTTTTTTTCATCCTGTTGTCATGAAAAGAAAAAACATACTGAATCAATAAAATGTAACGATCAACAATAAAACTTGGCGTACGGAACCAAAGCACAATGAACAAATATCAAAAACAAATCATACATAAATCATGACTAGAAAATACATTATGTACAAAACATAAATAGAATTACAATCATACTTTGAAAGGGAGAGAGCAAGAGGTGGGACAAGAAAAAAAGATTGAGACATAGACGCTGATAGAGACATCGTAAAGAAGAGAAAAATAAAAAAAAGGAGCCTAATAGAGTGTGTATGAGAGAGAGAGAGAGAGAGAGAGAGAGAGAGAGAGAGAGAGAGAGAGATCGCGGACGTGCAAAAAATCTAACTTACAAATGCAGAGAGAACCCGAAAAACCACTCAGGTGTAAAGCGAAAAAAATAAATGAGACAGATCACTAGAATTCCCCCCCCCCCCTCAAATGGTGTGTGTGCGTGTGCGCGTGCGTGCATGCGTGTGCGTGTTAGGATGGTTAGAAAACTGCACGATCTTCAATGGGAAGGGTAATCCATTCCTACCTGCTTCCGAATTTCCCATCAATACTGATATACATCTATTTTATTTGTCTGCATGCTTTGTCTTTCTTTTACTATTTTGTTCTGTTCTCTTTTATGTTATCAGATTGCTTTCTAATCATTATAAAGTGTAAAATAAGAGTTTTTAAGATGTTGTGAATTAATAAGGAATAGTACTGTTGCAGCGTTCATTCAGATGACAAAAATAACATTAAGCAGGGTTTTCTTTTCCCAACGTTTCGGCGTGTGCCTTCTTCTAGAGGGTCTCTTCATTCTTTACAATACTGTTCAAGGATGACTGTGTGTGTGCGTGTGTGTGTGCTTTCTCCACACACACACACACACACACACACACACACACACACACACACACACACACACACACACACACACACACAGACAGACACACACACACACACACACACGCACACACACACGCACACACACACTATCACGTGCACACACCACACACACACACACACACACACACACACACACACACGCACGCACACGCACACGCACACACACACACATATTTCTTGTCTCTTAAAACCGACATGATGCATGTTGCGAATGTAGTTTACATGTCTAGTAAGGCATTCATACTTATAATCTTCCATTGGTTTACATGACTAGAAAGGTATTCCTATTTATAATCTTCCATTGGTTTATAGGACTAGAAAGGTATTCATACTTATAATCTTCCATTGGTTTACATGACTAGAAAGGTATTCATATTTATAATCTTCCATTGGTTTACATGACTGGAAAGGTATTCATATTTATAATCTTCCATTGGTTTACATGACTAGAAAGGTATTCATATTTATAATCTTCCATTGGTTTATAGGACTAGAAAGGTATTCATACTTATAGTCTTCCATTGGTTTACATGACTAGAAAGGTATTCATACTTATAATCTTCCATTGGTTTACATGACTAGAAAGGTATTCATACTTATAGTCTTCCATTGGTTTACATGACTAGAAAGGTATTCATACTTATATCTTCCATTGGTTTACATGACTAGAAAGGTATTCCTATTTATAATCTTCCATTGGTTTATATGACTAGAAAGGCATTCATACTTATATTGTTGTTTGTTGTCATACCCTGGCTAAGAGACTCCAGGGATCATCCCAACAACCGAAGCACTTGAACACTATGGTACAAATGCACCAGCTAGGGATGAGAACATTACGGTGTGTGGTGTGTGGACGTTTTGATTACCCCGCCACATGGGCAGCCACACTCCGGCTTCGGAGGATTTTAGACTGATGATGTTATGCTAGGACCTTGCCATAGCTGAAGACAATCCACGCATAACTATGCAGAACATAACAACATTTTGATGTAGCCTTGGTGTTCTAGCTTATGTTAATTAGTCTGACAGCCTTATCCCAAGGCGAGATTCATACTTATAATCTTGCATAGGTTTAAAGGACTAGAAAGGCACGACTCATACTTATTACCTTACTTTTATTTTTCATTTACATGGTGACAGCCTTGACGTGGCAATTTGTGGCTGGCTGGGTATGAGAATTGTCTGTAACTAAACAAGACTCGGCTTGACTCCTGCCTTGACTTGACGACTCTTGAGATGACTTGACTCTTAACTCCTGTCTGGACTTGACTTGAGTCTTGAGATGACTTGACTCTTAACTCCTGTCTGGACTTGACATGACTCTTAACTCCTACCTTGATCTAACTCTTAACTCCTGTCTGGACCTGACTTGACTCTAACTCCTCTCTTGATCTAACTCTTAACTCCTCTCTTGACCTGACTCTTAACTCCTCTCTTGACCTGACTCTTAACTCCTCTCTTGACCTGACTCTTAACTCCTCTCTTGACCTGACTCTTAACTCCTCTCTTGACCTAACTCTTAACTCCTCTCTTGACCTGACTCTTAACTCCTCTCTTGACCTGACTCTTAACTCCTCTCTTGACCTGACTCTTAACTCCTCTCTTGACCTAACTCTTAACTCCTCTCTTGACCTGACTCTTGACCTGACTCTTAACTCCTCTCTTGACCTGACTCTTAACTCCTCTCTTGACCTGACTCTTGACCTGACTCTTAACTCCTCTCTTGACCTGACTTGACCTGACTTAACCCCTCTCTTGACCTGACTCTTAACCCCTCTCTTGACCTAACTCTTAACCCCTCTCTTGACCTGACTCTTAACTCCTGTCTTGACTTGACTCTTGACTTGACTTGACTCGACTCGACTCTTGACTTGACTTGACTCTTGACTTGACCTGACTCTTGCCTGGACTCTTGTCTTGATTTGAATATTGACTTCTGTCTTGACTTGACTCCTGTCTTGACCTGACTTGACTTAATTTGACTGTTTGTTTTCTGTGCAGCAATGAGGCCATCTCAGTGGTGAAGATTCTGCGAGTGCTCCGAGTGTTGAGACCTCTGCGAGCCATCAACAGAGCCAAGGGACTGAAGGTATGTGTGTGTGTGTGTGTGTGTGAGTGTGTGTGTGTTGAAGCTTCTGGGAGCCATCAACAGAGCCAAGACAGTACATACTATCTACAACACCATGCTGGTCATGTTCCTACTGCAATTTATTATATATGATGATGATGATTATTATGTTATTATGATGATGATTATTATGATGATGATTATTATTATTATCATTATTATGATTATGATTTCAGCATGTGGTGCAGTGTGTGATCGTGGCGGTGCGTACCATCTACAACATCATGCTGGTCATGTTCCTCCTGCAATTCATGTTTGCCGTCATTGGGGTGCAACTCTTCAAGGTAACTGAGGATAAACTATTGGGTGCAAGTTAACAAGTGTGTGTGTCAAGTCAAGTCAAGTCAAGTGAAAATCATCTTCATTGACAATAAAAGAATAAGCTTGATATCCTGTGTGTGTGTGTGTGGGGGGGGGGGGGGGTTGTGTGTGTGTGCTCATGTGTATTTAAACATGTGTGTGTGTGTGTGTCAAGTCAAGTCGAGTCAAAATCATCTTTATTGAGGGTTAAAAGAATATCCTGACAAACCGTTTGTTTTCCTCCTGCCCTCAGAGAGAGAGAGAATGTGTGTGTGTGTGTGTGAGAGAGAGAGAGAGAGTGTGTGTGTGTGTGTATGTTGTGTATTCTGTGGGGAGTGGTGAGAGGTGTGTGTATGTGTGTGTGCATATCGAGGGTTACCTGCCAGATATATATCGACAAAAATGAGTTTTTCATTTTTTTGGATAGAAACACTCTAAAAGGGGTATAGTTTCATACTATCAGATGTTTTAGGCGATATGACTTGTAAATTGTGAGTTATTAATGCTACCATCCAAGAACTGACCAAACCCCTGCAACCCAGATCATGAGATATCTGAATGCTGAATGTATCCTTCAGCTTACCAACAAAAATCTAAAACTTGAAATTTCGCCCTCGCTGAAGTAGTATGTAACGCTTTCAACTTGTTCAGCATGTGCTGAGCAGACACTTTCGTCTTACAACTGACCGGCTGATCAGATGACAACTGAGGAATGTCTGATCAGTCGGAAGGAATTCAGTCACAAGGGCCTCCAACTTGGACCAGACAGTGACTTGTGGCCATATAACATAGGCGCGTGTTTGATTTGAAAGACTAGGGTCATATAACCACAGACTGTAATGGGACATCTTGTGAGTCACGTGAGCTAGTGGCGGCTCTCTCTCTCTATCTCTCTCTCTCTCTCTCTTCTCTCTCTCTCTCTCTCTCTCTCTCTCTCTCTCTCTCTCTCTCTCTCTCCCTCTCTCTCTCTCTCTCTCTCTCTCTCTCTCTCTCTCTCTCTCTCTCTCTCTCTCTCTCTCTCTCTCTCTCTCTCTCTCTCTCTCTCTCTCTCTCCAAACGTGTTTTGTTTGTCTTTAATCAGCATAACAGTTTTCATTCTACTTTTTTTTCTTCTAGTTAATTGCCAATGTTAGAGAGTAAACAATATTGTTCATACATTCGTACGTTTTCGTGGGATTACATGTCATGCAGATACTGTTCACTTTTCCATTCCAATCCTGCTTACCACCCCCCTCCCTTTCCCCCCATTTTAATTACCCCTGGTATTTCATTACCGCCTGCATGGTATGCAGTACTGCGGTATAGTAGTGAACCAAACAGTAAGGAACGCACAAAGATCACAAGGGCGGTAATGCTGACACTTGTTTGATGCCTGAACGCTTTTTGTTTTCCCACTGACTCACGTATCACAGTCTGGCTTTACGTGAAAACTTGATTTTCAACCCTGTACGCATTGCTCACTCAGTGTATGTCGGCATATAACAAAAGGGTCACTTTGATGTTGACCACCACTGGTACGGCCAGAGCAGAGCACGTGAGGATACTCCAGTATGTAAATGAGTCTCGGCCGGTCTCTGTCCCGTGTTGCGTCAGACTGAACTGAGACATATGACTATACTCGTGATAGGCTGGGTGTTTAGACCGCCTTGTGGATTGAATGCCCCCGGCCTTTTTGTTATAGCGCTACCCCTACCTACTTTGATTAATTATTCTGATAAAACTAAACATTGTGTTGTTACATTTCTTTCTCTTGCTAATGGCGAAGATATCAAAGTAAACGCCTAAACTCTTTCCGCACTACAAAGGTTTCGTTTATTGATGTACTTAAGCTTCAAACATTGATTTCCGTTTTTCTCCAAATTACTGAAACGCGATATACGCTACTCTGGCAGGCAACCCTCGATATGTTCATGTTGTGTGTATGCGTATTGTGTGCACATAGGTGTGGAAGCGTGTGTGGCTGTATTCTGTCACTTCATGGCCAAACAAAGACCAATATTATGCCTGTGTGGGTGGGTATCTGTCTTTGCAGGGCAAGTTCTCGGAATGCACGGACAGATCCAAACTGACAGAAGAAGATTGCCAGTGAGTTATTTATCATGCAGTCTTTTGTTTAACCCTTTCACCTCCAATGTCGCATTTTTGCACCACAATGATTTAACATGTCACTAAAAGGCATCAAATCAAGGCCTGTTATCTGAAGACCCTATTTTCGTAATTTTGGGAAGGTAAGGATAGGCCTAATGTTGTACGTCACAGAGAATTCGCAATATTGCAGATTTGGCTGAAAAATGTCTGGCGGTGAAAGGGTTAAGCTTATTGCGTGGTGTCACCTACTGGCCCCGCATTAATAATATTGAATTGGACGCGAGGTACATACTTACAGTTCCATTCTTTTCTTGTTGCTCATTTGTAGGGTCGACTGTATGAAGAATGATCGCTTTTGTTATTTTGTTTGAAGCACGTGAAGAAGCATATGGCTCCCCCCCACCTGCATGCGCATCTCGACCCTTCCAACGGAAGTGTCGCCATCTTAGTCCTTATTTGTGTGTAAACAAAGTGAAAATGTTATCTAAATGTGTAAAGAAAACATCCAGATGTTATAAATACAGTTTAGATAAGTTTCGAATTGGAACAGCCAAATACGCAGCATCGATCTGGCATTTTTCAAACAAAGTTACTGACTAAGATGGCGGTCTCCCTTAATATGGCGCTCCTTGTGGCCGGATATGACGACACGTGGGTACAAGCCATTGTGATGCGTTTGGTGTTTCATTTGTTAAGAAAACCTTCATCTGAGTGAAGGCTTTTGATTGGCTCCTTTTGCACCCCAGTTCTGTAAGAATAGGAGGAGTATATTGGAATGGGAATGAGGCCTGTGCGTTTCTCAGACTGTCTGTTTGAGTTTGCATGTGTGACAAAAATGTCGGAGTGTGGCTGCCCACATGGCGGGGTAATCAGAAATGGTCACACATGTAATGTTCTCATCCCTAGCTGGTGCATTTGTGCCATGCCAGGGTACGACAACAACAACAACAACATTCTGTGTTTAAGCGGTCAGTACATCGACGACCATAACGGTGACTTCAACCGTCCCGAGGTCAGAGATCGGCGCTGGGAGGAGAACCGGTTCAACTTTGACTTTGATAATCATGTTGGTATTAATGATGATGATGATGACACCAACCAATGACGTTCGATAATGAAGATAATATTTGATGCTGTTCCAGTGGTCAGTTATAGACTATCGTAACGGTGACTTCAACCGTCCCGAGGTCAGAGATCGGCGCTGGGAGGAGAACCGGTTCAACTTTGACGATGATAATCATGTTGGTATTGATGATGATGATGACGACACCAACCAATGACGTTCGATAATGAAGATAATATTTGATGCTGTTCCAGTGGTCAGTTCATCGACTACCGTAACGGTGACTTCAACCGTCCCGAGGTCAGGGACCGGCGCTGGGAGGAGAACCAGTTCAACTTTGACGATGTCAGCAAGGCCATGTTGACCCTGTTTACTGTGGCCACCTTCGAGGGATGGCCCAGGTATGGAGAGAGAGGAAGAGAGAGAGTGGGAGAGAATGAGAGAGAGAGAGGGAGAGAGAGAGAGTGAGGAGGGGAGGTGTCTCTCTGACGATGTCAGCAAGGCCATGTTGACCCTGTTTACTGTGGCCACCTTCGAGGGATGGCCCAGGTATGGAGAGAGAGGGAGAGAAAGAGTGGGAGAGAATGAGAATGAGAGAGAGAGAGAGAGAGGGAGAGAGAGAGAGTGAAGAGGGGAGGTGTCTCTCTGACGACGTCAGCAAGGCCATGTTGACCCTGTTTACTGTGGCCGTCTTCGAGGGATGGCCGAGGTATGGAGAGAGAGAGAGAGAGAGAGAGAGGATGAGAATGAGAGAGAGAGAGAGAGAGAGAGAGAGAGAGAGAGAGAGAGAGAACCAGTTCAAACTTTGACGACGTCAGCAAGGCCATGTCGACCCTCTTTACTGTGGCCACCTTCAAGGGATGGCCGAGGTATAGAGAGAGGGAGAGTGAGAGAGATAGAATGAGGGGGGACGGTGTCTCTCTGACGACGTCAGCAAGGCCATGTTAACCCTGTTTACCATGGCCACTTTCAAGGGATGGCCCAGGTATGGAGGAGAGAGATCAAATCAAATCAAATCAAATAGGTTTTTATTGCCATTAGCATACATAAGCCTTTATGGCAAGGGAATACTGTCAAATAACATAGATAATTTTAATAGGCAAATAAAGAAACCAATTGGTTTCCCCACAACGAACCATTACAAAAGCAAAGTCAGGGGCAAAATTGTGGTCTAAGGGAGTGAAGGGAGTTTAGAAGTGACTGCAGTATGGTGTGCACACAGATTTACTTCCCTTGAAGCAAATGCATCCAACTGACAGCTTTCTATTAATTCCGGACATATATGGCCGGAACGACTTGAATGAGTTAATAGACTACCCTTTGTGCGTTATTCACAGTCTGCTGTACCGGTCCATTGACTCTCATGAGGAGGGCAAAGGGCCTATCCAGAACAACCGGCCGGCCGTGGCCATCTTCTACTTCATCTTCATCATCGTCATCGCCTTCTTCATGGTCAACATCTTCGTCGGCTTCGTCATCGTCACCTTTCAGAACGAGGGAGAGCAGGAGTACAAGAACTGTGAGCTGGACAAAAACCAGGTGACACAGAGAGAGAGAGAGAGATGTAGAGAGAGAGACAGATAGAGAGAGAGTCAGAGAGAGAGAGTCAGAGAGAGAGAGATACACAGAGAGAGAGAGAGAGAGAGAGAGACAGAGAGACAGAGATAGGGACAGAGAGAGACAGAGATAGGGACAGAGAGAGAGACAGAGAGAGAGAGACAGAGAGAGAGAGACAGAGAGAGATATAGGGACAGAGAGACAGAGAGAGAGAGAGAGAGTCACACAGAGATACAGAGACAGAGAGAGAGATACACATAGAAAACTGATAGGACAAACATTATCTGTATTATTTTTCCCCCCTGCGTAAATGGATCGAGTTTGCGCTGAAGGTGAAGCCTTGCCGTCACTACATTTTAAAGGTGGACCCTGACGGACGAGTTTTTGCTAGGAACACGTCGAGATCACCAGAAAGACAGCCTTTTCAAGGATCGGAACACTCACTTTGCTTTGGTTTCCTAGAAATCAGACCGTCAAAACAGCGATTTCTCCTTGGCGGAGATGCCGGAGACAGAAGCCATTTTGGACGGGGTGGGTGGAGGCCACTAAGAGTGGTTGAAGCTTTTTCTTTTTTGTAGTGCAGTAGAAAACAAATTGGAGCTATTTCCTTTGTTGTGAGCGAAACTCCTTTAGTTAAACTATAAAATTATGTTTTTTTAAATAAAAAAGGCTGGTATTGTGAAAATTTCGTCCAAGCAATTTAGTCTACACTCAGGCGGCCATTAGAGAAAGAATTTGACTTCCAGCACCTCCGCCAAGGAAGAATTGCCAATTTGACGGTTTGATTTCTTGGAAACCAGAGCAAAGTGAGTGTTGCGATCTCTGTAAAGGGTGTTTTCCTGGTGATCTCGACGTGTTTCTTGCAAAAACTCATCCGTGAGGGTGTCCCTTTAACATTGTTTTGTTTGTAAATAACTGTACTATTGTCTGTATTATTTTTTCCCAGCGTAAATGCATCGAGTTTGCGCTGAAGGTGAAGCCATGTCGGCGCTACATCCCCAAGGCGCGGTGGCAGTACAAGATCTGGTGGTTCGTCACCTCCCAGGCCTTTGAGTACGGCATCTTCGTGCTCATCATGATCAACACTGTCACCCTGGCTATGAAGGTAACAAGATAAAGGATAGTACGTGGATTAACACACACACACACACACACACACACACACACACACACACACACACACACACACACACACACACACAGAGTTCTTTGAGTACGGCATCTTCGTGCTCATGATCAACACTGTCACCCTGGCTATGAAGGTAACAAGATAAAGGATAGTACGTGGATTAACACACACACACACACACACACACACACACACACACACACACACACACACACACACACACACACACACACACAGAGTTCTTTGAGTACGGCATCTTCGTGCTCATGATCAACACTGTCACCCTGGCTATGAAGGTCACAAAATAAAGGATAGTACGTGGATTAACACACACACACACACACACACACACACACACACACACACACACACACACACACAGAGTTCTTTGAGTACGGCATCTTCGTGCTCATCATGATCAACACTGTCACCCTGGCTATGAAGGTAACAAAATATAGGATAATATGTGGATAAACACACACACACGCACACGCACACGCACACACACACACACACACACAGAGTTCTTTGAGTACGGCATCTTCGTGCTCATCATGATCAACACTGTCACCCTGGCTATGAAGGTAACAAAATATAGGATAATATGTGGATAAACACACACACACACATGCACACACAGACACACATGCACACACAGAGTTCTTTGAGTACGGCATCTTCGTCCTCAATACTGTCACCCTGGCTATGAAGGTTAAGAAAAAAGGATAATACATGGATAAACACATGATAATGATGATGATGATGATGTTGACGATTATGTTTGATGATGACGATGATTACATCGATAATGATGATGATGATGGTTTTAGTATCATAACCAGCCTGTGGAATATTCAGGAGCTCTGGAATATGATGGTGATGATGATGATAATGACAATGATGATGATGATAATGACGATGATGATGACAATGATGATGATGATGGTTACAGTACCACAACCAGACAGTGGAGTACTCTGATGCCTTGGACTACCTCAACATGCTCTTCACCGGGGTGTTGATGATGATGATGATGATGACAATGATGATGATGATGGTTACAGTACCACAACCAGACAGTGGAGTACTCTGATGCCTTGGACTACCTCAACATGCTCTTCACCGGGGTGTTCACGGTGGAATTCCTCCTGAAACTGGCTGCCTTCAGATTCAAGGTGATTTACTGCGGGAATTTCTGTCCATATTTACTGTTTTTATTTATTATCATTAGGCGCTGCTGTGTATAAGGCGAATAGGGAAATTTTCAAAGAAAAATCTGAAAAAAATTAAAGTAAAAGGCGCCCTCGTTTATAAGTCACAAAAGAAAGTCAATCTTTGAAGCCCGTACGCGTTCTGTAAACGCTTACCGACCGCCATTACCGCTGTCATAAACGAGAGTTGGCTTCTCTTTCAAATAATCGAACTTCCGTTTTCCCATTTAGCCCACAGCCACTCAACTCTGGGTAGGAGTCGGTCCAGGACCGGAAAAAAACCTAGCCTCTGATGGGATTCGAACCTGTGACCTCCCAGCCAGTAGTCCCCAGCGCTAACCACTATGTTATGGCAGCTGGTGTGTGACCGATTTTTATTACATCCCCCCACCACCACGTGGGCAGCCACACTCCGACTTCGGAGGAAATGTTAGTTTAATTCCCAGGTGGCGGACTATGATTGCCTTCAGACTCGTCGTGAACTGTGTTTTGAATTTCTAGTTGTTTCAAATTCTGTCAGCATTCAGCAACTAGTATTGCTGCAACCTTTCATAATTTTTGTATGAATTCGTTCGTGTATGTTTGTTATTTGTTTTTTTGTTTTTTGTTTGTTTGTTTTTCTGTCTGTCCCAAGAATATCTCCCGAACGGCTACAAATTTTGTGTGGTGGTATGTCACCATGAGAGGAAGGCGTCCGCGCATAAAGTATCGCTGTTGTGACCTTGACCTTGGCGTATGACCTTAAAAAACGAAAATCTGTAAGGGGCCAGAACTTCCACACCGTTGGTCTTAGAGTCTTCAAACTTGGCACGTAGGTACTTTGGCTTATGGCCGTTCTGATGATTGCATACCGATCAAGGTCAAGGTCAGGGATATCGGTAGGCCTTGTATGATTTATTTTATGTTTGTGTGTGCGTGCGTGTGCGCACGTGTGCCCATGCCACAAAAAAGGGTCAAAGGATTAAAGAAACTTGTGTGTGCATGATTGAATGTGTGTGTGTGTGCATGATTGAATGTGTGTGTGTGTGCATGATTGAATGTGTGTGTGTGTGCATGATTGAATGTGTGTGTGTGCATGATTGAATGTGTGTGTGTGTGTGCATGATTGAATGTGTGTGTGTGTGCATGATTGAATGTGTGTGTGTGCATGATTGAATGTGTGTGTGTGTGTGCATGATTGAATGTGTGTGTGTGTGTGCATGATTGAATGTGTGTGTGTGCATGATTGAATGTGTGTGTGTGTGTGTGTGTGTGTGTGCATGATTGAATGTGTGTGTGTGCATGATTGAATGTGTGTGTGTGCATGATTGAATGTGTGTGTGTGCATGATTGAATGTGTGTGTGTGCATGATTGAATGTGTGTGTGTGCATGATTGAATGTGTGTGTGTGCATGATTGAATGTGTGTGCGTGCATGATTGAATGTGTGTGTGTGTGTGTGCATGATTGAATGTGTGTGTGTGCATGATTGAATGTGTGTGTGTGTGCATGATTGAATGTGTGTGTGTGTGCATGATTGGGTGCTTGCGATTTTCGTTCTTGTTTTCTGTTGATTTACATCCACTATTTGCACCGCGGTTGCCACAGAACTACTTTGGCGACGCCTGGAACGTGTTCGACTTCATCATTGTGCTGGGGAGTTTCATCGACATCATCTACGCCGAAGTCAATGTGAGTTCGGGTTGTCGTTTTTCATTTAGTAGTCATGACGCAACGTTCGTTATCTGCAGGTATGTTTCACTTTTCGTTGCACAAGAGTTGCGTGACATTCGGGAAAACTTTTTCTTTCTTTCCAGGTCAGTTGTTTCTTGAGTAGAATTGCGTTAACTCCATCGCATCGTAGCCATTACTGCAAACCTAGAAATCGAATGATTTTTGAATTATTAAAAAATCTCAACAAATCGTTCCAGCCATACACACAAACGAAACGGGCATAAATAAAAAAAGAAATGAAAGAAGATTTTCAGGTTTTTTCTTCAGGTATAACAATAGGGAAACGGCAGTTCAGACTTTTTATAGAAAGACTTTTTACAGAAATTGGTTTCTCCACTACAAACGCAAAGTTTGATGCATAAATGTGTCTAGGGGAGCTAAGCAAATTTAGAAACGACCACGCAGATTTACTTCCCTTGAATTGAATTTGTCGAGCTGTGACAGCTTTGTGTTTCTTCTGCATACAATCAGGCGATTCGTCGTCAATGATGACATCACATATCGCATCTATTTATGCGGAAGGATGCAATTGAGTTTATGTTTCATAGCTAAAGCCTTCTTTGCCTACAACCTAGCCTTAACTCATTCGCATGGCAACGATTTTGAATTATTAAAAAAACTCACAAATCACTCCAGCCATACACACAAACAAAACATACATAAAGAAAACGAGAAATGAAAGAAGATTACAAGTTTATACTTCAGGTTTAGACATAGGTTTTGATGACAACAAAGTTTCTCTCTTAGCTTTGCTTGACCTCAGTGCCGCTTTCGACACTATTGATCATACCATTCTTATTCGCCGACTCAAACATTCTTTTGGCATTCATGATCTTGCTCTTTCCTGGTTTGATAGCTACTTGACTAATCGTAAGCAGACAGTTTGTGTTAGTGGCAGATACTCTGAGCCGTCCCCCCTTTTGTATGGTGTCCCACAGGGTTCTGTTCTGGGACCCATTCTTTCTGTGCTCTATGCTGCTCCTGTGTCCGATGTTATCAGTCAACATGCCTTGTCTCATGAGAGTTTTGCGGACGATACAGAAGTATATCAGTCGGCCACTCTTGCTGAAGTCGATGGGCTGGTATCGCGGACACAGGAGTGCATACTTGACCTTAAAATCTGGATGACCCACAACAAGCTGCAACTTAATGAAGAAAAAACTGAAATTATGTTAGCATGCCCAAAGAAAATGCTCAATCTTTCTACCCTTCCAGGCTCTGTCACAATCAACAACAACACTATCTCCTTCTCCTCTTCTGTCCACAGTCTTGGTGTCACTTTGGATCAAAGTCTCTCCCTTCAGCAGCATGTGTCTAATATCTGCAGATCTGCCTATTTTGAGCTTCGTAAGATTAGTTCTGTTCGTCACTATCTCTCCACTGATGCCACAAAAACCTTGGTCTGTGCATTTGTCCTCTCGAGAATAGATTATTGCAACTCTCTTCTTGCTGGCCTTCCAAACTACCTTCTCAACAAACTCCAAAGAATCCAAAATAATGCTGCACGACTAATCCTTAAGTCCTCCAAGTTTGAACATGTTTCTCCCCTTCTGCACTCTCTGCACTGGTTGCCAATCTCCAGCAGGATCAACTACAAGCTTTCTGCTCTTACCTTTGCTGTCATTTCTGGCTCTGCTCCTACTTACCTGTCTGATCTACTTCATACTTACATTCCATCTCGTCAGCTTCGTTCTTCTTCTGATTCTCGTATTCTACAGCCTCCCTCAATTAAAACGAAAACTTATGGCGAGAGATCCTTTTCTTTTCAGGCCCCAGCTACTTGGAACAAACTCCCTCTGTCTCTCAGACATTCCAACTCCCTGTCAGTTTTCAAAACCAACCTGAAAACTCATCTATTCTCTGAACACTACTGTCCACCATGATCGGATTGTGAGAATGAAAGCGTGTGTGGATGATGAATGGCATGGGAAAGTTGGGAGACAGAAAGTGTGTGTGTGCATGCGCGCGCTGGCATGTGCTTATGCACGTGTGTGGGGATGTGTGTGTGTTTGTGTCTGTGTGTATGTATGTATGTACGAACGTACGTACGTATGTATGTATGTATGTACTGTATGTATGTGTGCATGCGCGTGTAAATGATATGCTATGTTCGTCAGTGTGTGTGCTTGTGTGCGTGCGGGCATGGGTATTGATGTGATTTGATTAAATGTATTTTTTTTTTTTTTTTGTAAAGCGCCATGAGCAGCTAGCCTGGAATGTGCGCTATATAAGTTTTCTTCATTATTATTATTATTATTATAGGGAAGTGGTAGATCAGACTTTTTTATATAGATTTATATAGAAAAACTACACCGATTGGTTTCCCCACAACAAACCACTACAAAAGCAGTCAGAGACAAAATTCTGGTCTAAGGGAGCGAAGCGATTTTAGAAGTGACCAAGGTAGGGTGTGCACACAGATTTACTTCCCTTGAAGCAAATGCATCGAATTGACAGCTATCTATTAGTTCCGCACATATATGGCTGGAATGACTTGAGTGAGTTAATTAACTTGAGCATTCTGCGAGATTAGCTTTGTTATTTCTCTATATGCTAACATTGATATCGCCGTCTTAGCCGCTCCCATAATTCATCCCCTTCCTCTCTTGCCCTCTCTCTGTCACCCCCTACCCCCCAACTTTCCCACCATCCTTTTTCTAACATGGTGACAGCCCTGACATAGCCGTAGCAGTCGACGGGGCTATAAACAACATCAAATTCAAATTCAAATCCTCTTTCTACACACTCTTTGCGAACACACGTTTAACACGTAGCGCCTTTACTTTTTGTTCACACGAGTAAATGATGCATGATGCGAAAGTCACATCGTAAAGCCATGCTTGTTTCGTCTTTGGACGTCACTCGAACGAATGCCATCTTCTCTTCTTCTTGGTCGTCTTGCATGGAAACCGCTCGTCGATCGCATGCATACTAAACGAAGGGTCACCCGCTGCACTTTTTTTCCCTTCTTTTTATTAACACGCTGTGTGTAAGGCATGTGTATGATCACTGTCGATAACACCACTCAAATGGGTTTTTTAGCGGCACACATTTTCCAGTCTTACGTGTCCCAAAACTCACTAACTCCTTTTGTAAAGACGTTCAGTGTGGGGTTTTTTAGGGGCATAGAGGGTAGAGTTTGTCTTCCTCCTACTATCTAAACTTTCATCTTTTCTTGGAAAGGAATAGACGATTTTCGGAAGAAAAAAAAACTAGGGGAGAGCACTTTGTGAAAAATTAAGAGTTGTTTACCTCCCTTACTCGGTCAAATACCATAGCAACAATGGCGTCAAAGCTTGAAACCGCAGGATTCGAGTCTAACGACTTGCAAACTTTTTTTGTTGAAAAATTAGGGGTGGCCAGTGGCCACAAACTGATAAAACTTGCAAAATGTGACGTAAAAAATATAAATTACATCAATTCTTTAGAATGACGCACGGTGTTCTAAGTGCTGTATGTCTGCTCAAACACACGAGGCGAGAGCTGATGGTAGAGTAACTTCCCCTGTTTGACCGATTGAATTAGGCAAGGTCACTCCCACACACCATGAAAATTACTCCCCTTAATTATTTCCGAACAATTCCTGTTAGCTATCTCCTCCGAGCTGAACAGAGAGGGTGCTTGACGGTCTTCATGCCATGCGTTGTACCGGTGATTCTTTTTCAACTACCTCCTTCATTTTAGAAACAAACAAAACAAAAAATGGCAGAAAATACACTGTTTCTCTAAGATTTGCTGTAAGCTGTTAATAATCTTTGTCATCCCTAAGCTGTGGGTTTTTTTCTTTCCAAAAAACTGATTGCCGTTATTCATCAACTGACTGAACGTGTTATTAAACAAACACCCCCAAAACAGGGCGAAACTGAACATATGTTATTAACCCTTTCGCTGCCAGCCATTTTTCAGCCAAAAAATATATTAAACTTACCTGGGTAGAGAAAAAAATATCTGCAATATTGCAAATTCCTCTGTGACATGTATAACATTAGGCCTATCCTTACCTCCCAAAATTACCAAAAAATATAGGGTCTTCGGATAACAGGCCCTGATTTGATGCTTTTTAGTGACATGGGTGTTAAACCATTGTGGTGCAAAATTGCAACATTGGCAGTGAAAGGGTTAAAAAAACAAAACAAAAAAAACAAAACAAAAACGGGGCAATATAATCAGGCCTTGAATAGGCACGTGATGATGAAAAAAGAATAAGGAAAACAGTTGTGAAGAATATTATTAAGCTGTCGCAATGTTTTACAGGTCTTCGCCATGGGAATTACAACAGTCACGTTCTTCTTTTTGTGCCGTGTTAAGATTTGCTTGCTCATATTATCATCACCCTTTTTTACACTTTTCATATTTTGTTTCTTTCAATGTTCTCTTTCTCTCTCTCTCTCTCTCTCTCTCTCTCTCTCTCTCTCTCTCTCTCTCTCTCTCTCTCTCTCTCTCTCTCTCTCTCTCTCTCTCTCTCTCTCTCTGTCTCTCTCTCTCTCTCTCGCTCTCTCGCTCTCTCTCACTCTCTCTCACTCTCTCTCTCTCTCTCTCTCTCTCTCTCTAAAAAAGAAAAAAAGAATGATACAGTGGAACCTCCCTTATAAGACCTCCCGTTATAAGACTCCCTCCCACATAAGACCTACTTCTCTGAGACATTGCTCTTCTTTGTAAGTATTAAAATTACCTCCATTAAAAGACCCCTCCCTTATAAGACCTCATTTTGGATTTGTGAAGGTCTTATAAGGGAGGTTCCACTGTGTATATTTTTTAAATTTATTTATTTTAATTATTATTATTCATTTTTTCTTTCTTTTTTTCGAGGAATGAAATTTGGATTGCGCAGTTATATTGATCGTTGTTTTGTTTTGTTGTTTTGCCTCTGGCTCTCTCTGATGCACGCACTGACAGAGAACGGAGGTTGGTTGGCCCCTCACCATTCTGTACTCTTATCTGTGACGCCCCCCCACCATTCTGTACTCCATCTGTGCTGCTCCTCACCATTCTGTGCTCTATCTGTGACGCCCCCTACCATTCTGTGCTCCATCTGTGACGCCCCCCACCATTCTGTACTCTATCTGTGACGCCCCCCACCATTCTGTACTTCATCTGTGCTGCTCCTCGCCATTCTGTACTATCTGTGACGCCCCCCACCATTCTGTACTCCATCTGTGACGCCCCCCACCATTCTGTACTCCATCTGTGACGCCCCCCACCATTCTGTACTTCATCTGTGCTGCTCCTCGCCATTCTGTACTATCTGTGACGCCCCCCACCATTCTGTACTCCATCTGTGACGCCCCCCACCATTCTGTACTCCATCTGTGACGCCCCCCACCATTCTGTACTTCATCTGTGACGCTCCTCGCCATTCTGTACTTCATCTGTGACGCCCCCCACCATTCTGTACTCCATCTGTGACGCCCCCCACCATTCTGTACTCCATCTGTGACGCCCCCCACCATTCTGTACTCCATCTGTGACGCCCCCCACCATTCTGTACTCCATCTGTGACGCCCCCCACCATTCTGTACTTCATCTGTGACGCTCCTCACCATTCTGTACTTCATCTGTGACGCCCCCCACCATTCTGTACTTCATCTGTGACGCCCCCCACCATTCTGTACTTCATCTGTGATGCTCCTCACCATTCTGTACTTCATCTGTGACGCCCCCCACCATTCTGTACTCCATCTGTGACGCCCCCCACCATTCTGTACTTCATCTGTGACGCCCCCCACCATTCTGTACTCCATCTGTGACGCCCCCCACCATTCTGTACTTCATCTGTGACGCTCCTCACCATTCTGTACTTCATCTGTGACGCTCCTCACCATTCTGTACTCTGTGGCGCTCTGACCAAACACCCACGTGCATGTGCATGTGCATGTGTGTGCTGTGTGTGTATAGTGTAGTGCATTGTGTGCATACGCATGCTGAGTACATTATCTGTGTACAGTCTTGTGTGCATGCGCATGGCAAAGTGCATTGGATTGCAGTGGATTATGTTGTTCGTGTGTATAATATTTGCGTAGAGTTGTGTGCATGTGCATGGCAAAGTGCATTGTATTGCAGTGGATTGTGTTGTTCGTGTGTGTAATATTTGCGTAGTCTTGTGTGCATGTGCATGTGTATGCTGTGTGTGTATAGTGTAGTGTGCATGCGCCTGCTGAGTACATTATCCATGTAGTCTTGTGTGCATGTGCATGTTGTGTGTATCTCTCTCTTGGATCCCATGTACTGTTCTTATTATACTCTATTCTCTCCCCGTGGGGATACCAGGGGGGGGGGGTCTGTCTAGATTAAAAAGGAAAACCCCCATACAGATCAACATAATATAGAGTGTGTAGAATGATAGCTGTTCTTGATTAGAGGATCTCAATTTTGATAGTTTTGATAAAACAGAAGAAAAAAAACTTTTAAAAATTCACCACGTTGACCACAATTGATTAACTATGATGAATAATTATGTTGTTCAAGACATTGCGAGTTTAGTCCTGCATTTTGTTAAAATGACTTTTTTTTTTTTATACTTGAAAAGAATGAAGATATGAGGTTTTTGTCCTTAACTAGATCTGAATTTGGGACTTACGAGTTGTTCTTCTATTTACTTAACCTCGTTTACCCCAGATAGAAAGTCGTTAGAGATACAAGCTTTTGGTGGAAGATGGTGGGAAAAATTAGAGAGCCAAAAAACCCAAAAATCGACGATATACCTAACTCGAATGACCGTTTTCTGTGTAGGCCCGTTATTGTGGTGTTCGTGTGATTGTGCTTCAGTTTCTTGAAGTTGCGTGTGCTCACCCATACAGCCTTGCTCAAATGCAAGCATCTTTATGTGCGTTTTTGTCATACGTGGTCGAACTTTACGCTGTGACAGTCCTGAGATGACCATTGCTGTTGACGGGACTATAAATGACTAACGAAATGCAAGCTTCAGAGCTGATTCTAGGGTGCAGGATTTGTAAAATCCCCCCAAAATCTGTTCCTTCCCGCAATAATCGGGTCTCAGTACGGGCCAACGCCCGCATATTTGCAGAACTGAACCCTGCACTTTTTAGCCACTCACTGCGGGAATTCCTTCGTCGTCTGCTAAATCCGTCGTCTGCACAAACCGAAAGCATCGAGGAGGAATGAATGATTTCTCGACATTTCATTGGTTCCTTTACAATGTTAGTGTAAATCCACCAATCGCGTTCATCTCGTTTTACCGGCAAGAAGTAGCGAGAGTCCTACCCGCCATATTGAATTTTCTTCAAAATGAAATGGACAACGACGCTCCTAGATTTTAATTTTTTGTGGCGGCAAAGTGAAAAGAAGAAATCCTCTGCCAAACGAGTGTGCAGAAGCTGTTGCTGAAACAGCTACTGCATCAACTGTCTCGGAGAAGCATCCCGAAGATAACGGCACTAGTGCGAGGGTGTGGGAACACCGGTTCCAAGATGACTGGCTGAAGAAGTGTCCCCTACTTTTTCAATCTTAGGGGGGGAGCGCCCCCACTTTTTCAAAATCCTAGAATCAGCTCTGAAGCGTCTTGTGTGCTTGTGCGTGCTGTGCCATATGTGTAGTGACTCTCTGGGTTCTGCTCTGTGTAAACTAGTGTATTCTGTGCATGCGCATGATGTGTAGTAATCGTGTAATGATACTTAATCATCTCTTCAATTCCATCTGTTTAGAGCGCCTTGCTCTTTCTTCACCTTCTTCCGTAAAATGCGGACTATAAGCCGCTACTTTCTTCCTCAACTTTGGCCCATGCGGCTTATAGACTGATGCGGCTTATCTGTGGGGGGTTTTCCACTCTACGTTTATTAGTATCATTAAATTTGTTTCTGGCCACATTCTTTAGCCTATTCTGAGCTTCTTTGGACTCAAAGACTGGTTTGGGTAATCAATAGATTCAAATCTCACGTTTAAAGTATCTGAGAGCATTAAATACTTAACCCCTTGATTGCCAGAGAAAATTAAAGGAAAAAATCATTGGGCAAATCATGCCACGAAAACGACAACTGATAGAGCCAATCTGGCAAAATGGTCTGGGGATATAACTCTCTTGACTGTGTTAGAGCAAAAGCCAGCATATCAGGGTTATTCCTCTTCACCTGATGACATCATCAGGTCAATACGTAATACATTGGTGTCAGTCAAGGGGTCAATAGTTATGTTTTGATAGGTGAACTTCTATATTTGTGTCGGTTTGTGCACATATAATTTTCTCTGCGGCTTATAAACTGGTGCGGATTATATCTGAATAAATACCTAATATTTTGTCAATTTAAAGGATGCGGCTTATATACAGGTGCGTCTTATAGTCCAGTTTTTACGGTAGTGTGATATACAAACGATATCAATCAATCAATCAATCAATCAATCTGTTTATTGGCTTCATAACAAGAAGAATTCATCTATATGACATCTTTGTTCTGAATGTAGCCTCCTGTTCTGTGTTCTGTTCTGTGCATTGTAGTTCAGCCAAAGTGTGCTGTGTATGTACGCATCCTAAGTGATAATATCACAGTTCACTCTAGAAGAATATATACCTGACCCAGCCCCACAAAAGGGACATTAAATCTCTGGGCTAGTTTCTCACAACGGGCTTGCAAAGTCAAAAATCTCTTTTTTTTGTCAGTTTTGAGTTATGGGTACTTCTGTGTTCTCTAACATCCTATATTATAAAGGATAATCTTTAATATGGTCTCTAAATGCTCTAATAAGTGTTTTAAAACGAGTTAGGTCAATGCATTTTCTTCAGCCAGGCTAGACTTTAGACTGTTTTCTCAAAATGGCCGACACTCACCCTACTAACTTCAAATGGTCATAACTCCGGAATGGGAAAAGATACAAGAATGGTTCTTGCATCATTAGAAAGAGAACTGTCTGAAGTTTTGAAATGTACGATTTTCTCATTCGGTCAGTTTGACACTTAATGTCCCTTTCGTGGTGCTGGGTCGCATATCTCTTTAGAAACAGTATTCTGAGCATGTGCATGTGTGCCTAGGACGGCAGTTTTAGCATCTGTTGGATACCTGTCCTCTACAAATGAACCAATAGGGCATTTGCCATGGGAGGACGACCTTGAAATTCGCTGAGTTGAATTTAGAGAGTTGAATTAGAAAGGTCAGCGTAACTCGGGCAGAACGAGTGCGGGCAAACTAGTAGTCTAGTATAGAAACGAACACTCGTGGCAAATGCCCTATTATGTCTGGCGTGCTGCAGCATAGAGCTGTTCAACGCCCCTGTTGCATCAAACTTAGGATAACACAATTAGCGATCAGGGTTGCATGTCTTACGAGCATGCTATTCTCACACAAGTAGTTTTCTCTGTGTCGCTGTGAAGGCAACAAAGTTTGCCAAAACTTTGTCAAAAGAAGTCAAGGTGTCATCTTTTTTCTTCATTGCTTTCTGTGCTTAAAAATCTAAATTGGATGCTCCTTGCAGGATGTCCTGAATTGCAGGATTTTTAAATTGCCTGGAGCCGGCGTCGCCGGATTATGAGAATTTGAGAAGCAACGATTTTCTTACACACACACACACACACACACACTTGTACAATAAAAAGGGTCTATATAAGTATTTGCTATATTCAAAGGAATGTAGCACTTGTACTAGTCTACTGTCTAGAGGGGTGGAAAAAGAGCAGTAAATGTGTGTGTGTGTGTGCACTGCCCCTGCACTCCGCCGGGGCCGCCCCCTTGCAGGATTTTTTTAATTTCCCAGGAGCACCCATGCAATAAGAAATGTTTGAATACTCTTCTTTATAGACATGAATATGTAAGAGATTATGGATTCTTCTTCTCATGAATATGTAAGAGATTAGGGATTCTTCTTCTCATGAATATGTAAGAGATTAGGGATTCTTCTTCTCATGAATATGTAAGAGATTAGGGATTCTTCTTTTCCCATTCAGTTTCCATGATCAAGTTTGATTTCTTAACACTATTTTTATATACTCTCTCTCTCTCTCTCTCTCTCTCTCTCTCTCTCTCTCTCTCTCTCTCTCTCTCTCTCTCTCTCTCTCTCTCTCTCTCTCTCTCTCTCTGGATGTTTTTTGCATGCTTTATATTACTTTGTATGTGTTTATTTTCGTTTTCCATTTTCTACTTTTATATATGTATTTTGTCCAGAGGGCTGGATGTAAAAAAGCATGTTATTGCTTACTCTATTACCCTCTATAAATAAAATTCAATCAATCAATCTCTCTCTCTCTCTCTCTCTCTCTCTCTCTCTCTCTCTCTCTCTCTCTCTCTCTCTCTCTCTCTCTCTCTCTCTCTCTCTCTCTCTCTCTCTCTCTCTCTCTCTCTCTCTCTCTCTCTCTCTCTCTCTCTCTCTCTCTCTCTCTCAGTATATGTGTTATGTAGGTATATAGGGACAGGCTTTCATAGCCGTAGGCCTCGTGGCCTATATAACGTCCCCTCTTTGAATGAGTACTTTCTATTTTTTTTAAAATTGTTTGATCTGGTTGGCCGCCTATAAATAATAACGCTCAATGCTATCCATTAATCAAAATCACAAAGAAGATCTTTGAATCTTGGACTTGTATCCAAAAAGGTTCTTGAATGTATTAGTATTAGGTGCAAATTTCATGTTAGATGATAAACCATTCCAGTGAGTAGCAACTCTGTGTGAATAAGAAAATTCTCTTTTATTAGTTCTACGATACTTGACATAAATTGTATGTATCCATGGGTAAATGTATGCATGTGTAGGTGTGTCTGGGATAGATATATATACATGTGAAGGAAGTCGTTTACTGGAAAGAAAGTAGAAGAAGGAAAGAAAACAAAAGTTGTAAGAATAGGATTATTAAGTTATATTTTTCATTTATTCCAGTGTTGTCTACCTTGAATGTTAAATGGCTGTTCCCCCCTTGCCATAAGGGCGTTTGTTTGCTAATGGCAATAGAACAGATTTGATTTTGATTTGATTCTCTCTCTCTCTCTCTTTCTCTCTCTCTCTCTCTCTCTCTCTCTCTCTCTCTCTCTCTCTCTCTCTCTCTCTCTCTCTCTCTCTCTCTCTCTCTCTCTCTCTCCCCTGTTCCTTTATGACATGGGCAGAAAGGCCCACTCATTAAAATGATTAGTTCTTTCTCTCTCTCTCCCTCTCTCTCTCTCTCTCTCCCCCTCCCTCTCTCTCTCTCTCTCTCTCTCTCTCTCTCTCTCTCTCTCTCTCTCTCTCTCTTTCTCTCTCCAATTCTGTTCTTGAGCAAATGTTATAAACCAAACTCTTGAGCTGATATGATGTGGTGTGCTACCTGTTTTTATCACTGTCTCTGTGTGTTGCTCACAAAGCACATCACTAATGGCAATAAAACATTTGATTTGATTTGATTTGATTTTCTCTCTCTCTCTCTCTCTCTCTCTTCTCACGCTCTCTCTCTCTCTCTCTCTCTCTCTCTCTCTCTCTCTCTCTCTTCGCTCTCTCAATTCTGTTTCTCACTGTCTCTGTGTGTTGCTCACAAAGCACGTCACTAATGGCAATCAAACAGATTTTATTTTATTTTTTTTTGATTCTCTCTATCTCTCTCTCTCCTCTCTCTATCTCTCTCTCTATCTATTTCTCTCTCTCTCTCTCTCTCTCTCTCTCTCTCTCTCTCTCTCTCTCTCTTCAGTTCTGTTTCTTGAGCAAATGTCATAAACCAAACTGCGTTGATATGATGTGGTGTGCACCCTGTTTTTATCACCGTCTCCTGTGTGTTGCTCACAAAGCACGCCATGGATTACACCATGATTCCACGAGAGGTTGGTCTGTATAGCGCCCTCTACCCAACCTTCACTAGTCACCAGTCTGTGTAGCCCAGTCTAGATTTTAAAGGTGGACCCTGGACGGATGAGGTTTTGCAGAAGCAAGAAACACGTCGAGATCACCATGAACACACCCCTTTACAGAGATCGCAACACTCACTTTGCTCTGGTTTCCTAAGGGGAAAAAAATCAAACCGTCAAAACGACGATTCCTCCTTTGGCGGAGATGCCGGAGAGAGAAGCCATTTTGGTAGGGGCGGGTGGAGGCCAAACCCATTGTGGTTGAAGCTTTTTCTTTTTTGTAGTGCAGTATAAAAAAAAAAATGAAGCTATTTCCTTTGTTGTGAGCGAAACTCATTTAGATAAACTGAATAAAAAAAATAAAAATAAAAATTGCAAAAAATTTGTGCAAACTATTTGGTCTAATCTCAGGCGGCCATTAGAAAAGAGAAGGCACATGCCTTCTCTTTCACTGAAAGAATCTGACTTCCAGCACCTCCGCCAAGGAGGAATCGCCGATTTGACGGTTTGATTTTCTAGGAAACTAGAGCAAAGTGAGTGTTGCGATCTCTGTAAATGGTGTTTTCATGGTGATCTCGGCGTGTTTCTTGCAGAAAAACACGACATACAGATCAACATGTATAGAGTGTGTAGAGTGATAGCTGTTCTTGGTTAGAGTTCTATGTAACGGGCGTGCAATCTGGAATCTTTTAATTACCAAATTTAACGGTCTTTGAGGCGCGTCATGTGTGACCCAGCACCACGAAAGGGACATTAAGTCACTGGGCTAGTTTCTCACAACAGGCTTGCAAAGTCAAAAATCTCATTTTGGGGGGTCAATTTTGAGTTTAATTACCGAATTTCACGGACTTTGAGGCGCGTCATGTGTTACCCAGCACCACAAAAGGGACATTAAGTCGCTGGGCTAGTTTCTCACAGCAGGCTTGGAAAGTCAAAAAAATCTCATTTTTTCGGGGATCAATTTTGAGTTATGGGTATTTTCGTGATCTCTGACATCTTAGCTTTCATATATATAAAGGTCAATCTTTAATATGGTCTTATAAGTGCTTTAAAACTAGTAGGTCAGTGCATTTTCTTCAGCTAGGCTAGACTTTAGACTGGTTTCTCAAAATGGCCGATGCCCACCCTACTAACTTTAAATGCTCATAACTCTGGAACGGAAAAAGATACAAGAATGGTTCTTGTATCATTAGAAAGAGAATTGTCAGAAGTTTTCATGTGTATAATTTTCTCAGAATGGTCAGTTTGACACTTAATGTCCCTTTCGTGATGCTGGGTCACAATATACAGTGTGTACAATGATAGCTGTTCTTGATTAGAGTGTTCTATGTAGTAATAATAATAATAATAACCAAACTTCTGATATTTATTTTGACAACAGTTTCTTACTATAGTTTGTTATACAGTGGAATCTGTTTAACTGGCCATCGGATAATCGTCCAAAGCCACTTAATCGGCCAATTTCCTAATATACAGAATCTTTTCTTCTTAAGCATGTGTTATTTTCCTCTTTACCCCTTTTTGAGAGAGAGAACAACAGAGGCAGACAAACTGACAAACACGCTTTTGACGTTTACATGGTTGAGTGTGAAGTTGGAAGGTGAGCTTGTTGTCAATTGAAAGACCCTGCATGGCGTTAAAATCACTCAAGAAAACAAAAATCATTGTCTTTTACTCGTGCTTCTGTCAAGTTGTAGGATTAATAAACACAAACACACACACACACTCACAAAAAGGGAAAGAATTTGAATTTGAACTGCAACATTTAATTTTGACGTCATTGCTTTTGACTTGCATAATTGCGTCATACAGTATCTCGATGTTCGTTTTATCGGCCGATTTTTTGTTTTTCGCTTTATCGGCCATATTCTTCCTGGTCCCAAAAGTGGCCGATTAAGTGGATTCCACTGTAGTAGCTTCTCAACATATTGTTAGTTATATGTGCAGGGGTCTGGAGAAGAAAAAAAAGTATCGCCTTATAGTCCATAAATTCGGTAACTAGAAGGTTTCCAAGTGACCTAGTCAATAGTAGGGTATTTAAGCCGGGTTCACATTAGACGTGTAAGTTCCGTACGGAAAACCCTAAATTAGTGGAAGAAAGAAGGATAAAAGTGTCCGCATATAGGGGAAAGTAGGACACGTGCGCAAATCTTTTCCCTCTTTGTTTCACTTATTTATGGATTGCTTTCCGCATGGAATATCCGCTTATGTATGTACACGGCCTAAGAGAGAATTGACGAGAACTGACATTTTATATTGTGGTTGTTCCCGATATTGAAAGTTACGAAATATGGATGGATCCCAACATAAGTAGATTAGATGTCCACCAAGGAACAAAGCCGATAGCACAAAAAGTGTTTAGAGATTGATCTAACCATATTTGTGACCCAGCACCACGAAAAGGACATTAGGGACAAAATAATAACCCTCTTGAATTTATTCCGCCCAAAACCGCCCAGCCGGAAACTGCCTCTGTGTATTCAAACCGCCCGTCGGAAGGTTGCCTTGTGTATTCAAACCGCCCAAAAACAACACCCAGCTTGGAAGCTGCCTCTGTGTATTCAAGCCGCCCCAAACTGCCCAGACGGAGTCTGCCTCTGTGTATTTCAAACCGCCCAGCCGGAAGCTTCCTCTGTTTATTCAAACGCCCAGCCGGAAGCTGCCTCTGTGTATTTCCAAACCGCCCAGCGGAAGCTGACCTCTGTTATATTCAAGCCGCCTCTAAACTGCCCAGCCGGAAAAGCTGCCTCTGTGTATTCAAACCGCCCAGCCGGAGCTGCCTCTGTGTCTTCAAACCGCCTAGCCGGAAGCTGCCTGTGTGTATTCAGCCGCCCAAAACCGCCCATAGCATGCCACGACTATGAGAACTACCTCTGATGGCATTTTTCCACCATGCACTAAGTTCTGGCTTTTATGCCACACTCTATGAAAGAAGCTTCTCGCTTGTAATGAGTGATCGTAATTTTATGGCGCTGTGTGTGTCAAAGTTTTCATTGTGCATAATTTTCTCAGATCGGTCAGTTTGACCTTAATGTCCCTTTCGTGGTGCTGGGTCACATTGTGATTAAAGGTTATAGAGGATATGGTAGACTTTAGATGTCCCCCTCTAGCTACACTTGCATTAATTGATTATATTGATTGTGATATCGTCACCAGATTTCCCTAATTTTAGAAAATCGTAGATGGTTTGCATGAAATGTTGATCTAGTTTCAGTAAAACTTACTAACAAAAAAATCTGCGAGTCAATTCATCTTCATTTATAGATTATGTAGTCGTGTTCCGTCCGCTCATTGCATTCACTTGACTGTTTTGTTTTGTTTTGTTTGTTTTTTTTTTTTTTGTAAGCCCCCCCCCTTTTTTTGTAAAAAAAATTGTTTTTACAATTTTTTCCCCCCGCCCCCTTTTTTAGTTTTTTTTTTCAGAGTTCAGTAAGTGACGGCCTGTCTGAGAAGAAGTTTTTTGGCTCACTCCGTGTTACGAAGTTACATGAAGTGAGTCCTATAGTATGATAGTTTTTTCGTTGTTTGTCTGTGTGTATGTGTGTGTGTGTGTGTGTATCTGTGTGTTTGCATCCGTGGTCTAATCTCCAAACTTTAAACGTTGACCTTTTCTCAGGAAGATAGAAGGTTTTAGATTCAGAAACTCTGTTCCGAGAATACTCGGAATTAGATCCTGACTGGCGTTCTCCGTTCAGATTTTACTGAAAAAAAAAAAAAAAATTTGTCGCAGTGAGTAAAAAAAAAAAAAGAACTAATGTATTTAACACAAGGGTCTCGCAGAAGACATCACAAATTCTCTGCTCCTGTTTGTTACTTCTTAATAGCGCCAGGGCTCCCAATCATCCCGCAAAACAAGGGGTCCCATGGACTCCTTTACCTTATAGTGTAAGGGTCCTAGAGGCAGATAGAGGGTCCCAGTGCATTGCCAATGCTAAAAAAGATTTTTTTTCTAGTGCATCCCTGGGACCCCTGCACATTGGTTTTAGAGGTCCCCTTTAAATTTTAGTAACTTCATAACCCCAAATGGGGGTCCTGGGAGCCCTGGGACGCATCATCTTCATGTACTGCGTACCTTAAAAAAAAAATTGAAACGAGTCTGTGGTGCCGTGGTTGAACAAGATCAAGATGTTATGCGGACAAAGAAAAACAAAACAGACAGAACAATCGCTCTGTCCTTTCTCCATAGAGTGACAGAGACTACGAACTTTGTTTCCGTTGTCTTACAATGAATGGTGTTCGTTGTGAATGTAATGAGTTCTTGTGTCAACCCAGTGGTTTTGGAGTTAACTTCCACCAGGAGGCGATGTTTTTTGTCGTTGCTTGTCTGTCTGTCTGTCTGTCTATGATCCTCGAGCAACTTGAGCTCAAAATGTAGTGACAGATATTGTATAAAATTGTGTTTGTAGAGGTAGCAGTTAGAGCAAATCCCTTTGGTTTTGGGTGTTTATCTGGTTTTGGTGTGGATGCCGAACAGTTTTTTTTTTGTTCACTTTGTGCCTTCAGCATGAAATCCAGGAATTGGCTTTTTATTTGCTACTGCAAAGAACACCTTTTGCAAGAGTGAATGCCCTTGGTGGGTGTGGGAAAGATGGTTGAGTACTGACCAAACAAGGGCATAACCTAATTTGATGCCACTTAATGCTGCCTTTTGCAAGAGTGAAATGCACCTTGGTGGGTGTGGAAGATGGGTTTGAGTAACTGACCAAACAAGGGCATAACCCTATTGGATGCACTTAATGGCTGCCCTTTTGCAGAGTGATGCCCTTGGTGGGTGGGGGAAGATGTTGAAGTACTGACCGAACAAGGGCATAACCCTATTTGATGGCACTTAATGGCTGCTTTTGCAAGAGTGAATGCCCTTGGTGGTTGGGGTAAGATGGTTGAGTCTGGAACCCCACAAGGGCATAACTCTCGCCATAACCCTATTTTGAATGCCACTTAATGGCTTGCCTTTTTGCAGAGTGAAGTGGGCCTTTTTGGATATGACCAACAAGGGCTTAACTCTTGCCCGTCAAGGGCGTTAGTAACCCCATGTGTAATGGCCAATAGCTAAGCTATGATGCTACCTATAAAAATTTAAAAAAAGCGTTTAATATTTTTTTCATTGCTGTTTTGACACATAATTGTTTACGGGCTACCCTTTACTAGTTTCAAGACCAGGTTAATTGCCAGATAAGGGGAAAGGGACTCTCCTAACCTTTCAACAGCACTGTCTGGTTGGGTTTGCACTGTACAAGCTTCTTATTTCAATATTGTCGGTATCTGGGGGACCGATGGTGCGATTCCAAAGGATATAATCGGCTCGAAAGAGGCAGAAATATGATGCCGAGCTTAGATCCTTCTCATTAGGATTTTATGGCCCTTTACTCAAATGGGTTTTATATTGGTTGACATCAGCCTGTAGTAGGGCAAAGTACTGAGAGCTGTAACAATAGAATTTTATACAGTATGGAAAATAACCGTACAGTTTAGTTTTCTTTGTGGAAGACTATGGACTCTCGAACGAGGGGGGCCTTGCACCCACCAGCTCTGTGCTGTAGCCAAAGGGATGGGCTTGGCTTTGGGGACCTTCCTCAACGCAGCTGTGTCCTCAAATCCCTCTGGCCGAGAGAGAGGGGAAATGTACCCTGGCCAAGGCATCTCCGCATTACAAATTCTCGCGCCGCCCGCCAGAATAGTATCCTGCCCCCCTCTCCTGCTATCTGGCATCATTGTCGCAACGCCAGACTAGCATACATTAGATCAGAATGAT
>CM065696.1:50012171-50019239 GCA_017654935.2 Phymorhynchus buccinoides | reverse complement strand
CCCATTAGGCCTATCCGTACCTCCAAAATTAAGAAAATAGGGTTCTTTGGATAACAGGGCCCATTTGATGCCCTTTTAGTGACATGGGTGTTAAACCCTGTGGTGCATAAATGCGACATTGGCGGGTTGAAAGGGTTAAAGCCGTTCAAAACGGCGATTCCTCCGTGGCGGAGGATGCCGGAGAGAGTAGCCATTTTGGATGGGGTAGGGTGGAGGGTCACTCATTGTGGTTTCTTGTTTGTAGTGCAGTAAAACAATAAAAATTGGAGCTATTTCCTTTGTTAGTGAGCGTGAAACTCCTTCAGATAAACTTTGTATAAAATTAAAAGAAAAGAAAAAAAGGCTTGCATTGCGGAAAATTTTGGGCAAACGATTTGCGGCCATTAGAATTAGAGATGGCACACGCCGTTCTCTTTGGGTGAAAGAATTTGATTCCCGCACCTCCGCAAAAGGATGAATCGCCGATTTGCCCGTGTGATTTCTAGGAAACCAGAGCAAAGTGAGTGTTACAACACTCTGTAAAGGGTGTTTTCATGGTGATATCAAACGTGCTTTTTACAAAAAACTCATCCGTCAGGGTGCTACTTTAATAACAATAACTATTCAGTTGAACTAAAAAGCCATCAAAAAGCTACATCACATAACTATTCGAAAAAGGACATTAGACATTTTGGTTGTGCTTTTCTAAAAAACATAGCAAACGAATGCATTTTACATCTAACACTTGTGTGTGTTCGTGTGGATGCTGTGTGATGTAATGTTGTGAGTGGTGTGTGGTGTGGTGTGTGTGATAGTGTGTGTGTGAGTTTGTGGTTTGCATCTCATTCTTGTTATGTGTATTATTATTATTTTAATGAGCAAATATTGTTTGAAACTTGTGCTGCTTTGTTTTTTACATCAATTTGGAATTTTAGTTTTGATCTTGCAATTTTTCTTTCTGTACACTTCTTTTCATTGAAAGGAAACTTTACCTATTCTTGCATGATTTTAAGTTTATTAAATGGGAAAATTTTGTGTTATGTGAATGTGTTTCGTGAACCGTCTGAGCGCTCGCATGTGTAGTGTGTGTGTGCTGTGTGTGCGTGCGCGTGACTGGGAAATGTTTGCAAAATTTGCCCATTGCAATTAAGGTTGGGTAAAGGTACTTTTATGCATTTTACTTTTCTTCTTTTTTTCTCTCTTTTTGACTTATCTTTATGAATCTTTAAAGTGTTAACAGCTCATTAGTTGAAAATATGTGCTAAATGTTTAGAAGGTCTTTGTGGAAAATTATGCATTAAATATTAGAAGATAGGTTGGGATGATAGAATCATTGGGAAATATTCAAAAAATTTATTAAATTTTACAATATACGTAAATTTGCGGTGTTTTAAGGCGAATGTTTTTCTCCAATTTCGAACCTATGCACCTAATTAAACGAGGGGGCGCCCTATAGTGAACACAAAAACGTGAGAAGCGAGGCAACGATTGCCGTGCTCAGTATAGTCTACTGTGAGTCTAGACATCGACAGTGGTAATGAGTCGCTAATACGACGAATACTCAAATATCGTCCGAGATACCATCCAAACAGATGCAGAACCATTCATTGGATGTAAAAAGCATCGTTGGTGAGCTTAAAATGCCATAATTCTATCATTTTTCGCCAAGAAAAGTCCAAACACAACAACAGGAAGTAGCTCAAGCGGAAGTTCGATTATTTGAAAGAGGAGCCAACTCTCATTTATGACAGCAATAATGGCGGTCGGCAAGCATTTACCGGATGAGTAGGGCTTCAAAGTTTGACTTTCTTTTGCGAGGTGCGTATCGCCTTATAAAAAACGAGGGCGCCTTTTACTTGGATTTTTTTAAAAGATTTTTCTTGAAAATTGCCCTAGGCCTAATGATCCGAAAAAATATGGTACATGAGGAATTATTTATTCAAATCATTATTGTTTTGAAAGCTTGCATAGACATCTATATGTGTGCAAAGTTTGAACAATGTATTGCTTCTATTTCCCGAGAAAATGCCAACGTTAAATTTTGGAGATTGGACCACGGACGCAACACACACACACACAAGCGCACGCACGGCACGCACGCCACGCACGCATGCACGCACGCACGCACGCACACGCCACACGCACACGTCCGCACACACACACACACACACACAAACAAACACACGCACACACACACACACACACATATACACACATACACACACACAACACACACATACACACACACACACACCACACTGGGAATTTCGTGAGTATGTTAATTGAGATTATTCAATTTTACAGTGGAACCTCCCTTATAGGACCTTCAAAAATCATTCCAAAATGGGAGGGGTCTTATAAGGGAGGGGTATTTTAATACTTACAAAGAAGGGGCAATGTCTCAGAGAGGTAGGTCTTATGTGTGAGGGAGTCTTATAAGGGAGGTTCTTTCCCGTGGGGATACCGCGGGAGGTCTTTTGTACAATAGTTCCCCCAACCTTGTGCTTGTAACTTCCTCAAATCTGTCACTCTCTTTGACTCTGCCTTTTCCCTTTGCTTACTGTCATCTACTATCTTTCTTTCTGACTTATTCTCCTGCCTTTAAAAAAAAAAAAAAATCTTCCAAATAATGTTTGCTCCTTTGAGCTCCTCCGAAATCAAAACGTGTCGGCTGAATGCAGCGAGGACACAAGTGAAAACTGGAAAACAGACACATACGTACCTTACCGACGGAAAAATGGGGTTTACATCCTCTTGGTCTGGAACAGACACATTATGGGACATTTGTGGATACAAAGATGGTGGGACCAATACTGGATGCAATGCCCGGAGGCAGTACGAAACAGTAAAGTCACGATTTTTGTATTAATACAGATAGCTGCAGCGGTGACCACGCCTCAGTTAAACCTCATCATCGGCTATGGCACCGCCACAAGTATTGTTAGTATGGAATAGTATATTAATAACGTACCTTGCTCATTATGGCCATATGGCTTAGGAACGCAGAAGAAGAAGGAGAAGAAAGGAGGTACTTATCTCTTCTAGCACCTTGTATTTGTTGTTGACGTTCTTGGTTGTCTGTTGCATCTCAACCGACAAGAGGGGAGTAACTGTTGTTGGTTGTTTTTTCCCGAGTATGCATGCATTGTTTTAACGAGAGAAAACAAAACAAAAACGGTGACAAAAAATCTACAAAAAACACACCCAAACACATGGCAGGGTGCTTGGCAGTGAAATGTCTTTGCATTTGGTTGTCCGTTGCATCTCAACCGACAAGAGGGAAGTAACTGGGTTGTTTTTTCCTTCAAATATGCATGCATTGCTTTTAACGAGAAAGAAGAAAAAAAAACT
Source organism: Phymorhynchus buccinoides (assembly GCA_017654935.2). Classification (NCBI taxonomy): domain Eukaryota; kingdom Metazoa; phylum Mollusca; class Gastropoda; order Neogastropoda; family Raphitomidae; genus Phymorhynchus; species Phymorhynchus buccinoides. The sequence goes on along the minus strand of CM065696.1, from coordinate 50,015,909 downwards.
GTGACAAAAAATCTCTAAAAAACAACAACACATGGCAGGGTGCTTGGCAGTGAATGTCTTTGCATTTGGTTTGTCCGTTGCATCTCAACCGACAAGAGGGAAGTAACTGGTTGTTGTGGGTTTTTCTCGAGTATGCATGATTGCTTTTTAACGAGAAAAACCCCCAACAGTGACAAAAATCTCAACAAGAAAAAAAAAAAGCGGGAAAAAAAACATGGCAGGGTGCTTGGCATTGAATGTCTCTGCATTATGTTGGGGGGTGTGTGTGTGTGTGCAGATCATCACCTACGGTCTGGTGTTTCACCAGGGCTCCTTCTGCCGCAGCCTCTTCAACATCCTGGACCTGGTCGTCGTAGCCGTCTCCCTCATCTCCTTCCCCCTGGAGTAAGCTCCCTTGACTGTCGTTATTATTCTTGGTGTTGTCGGTGTTAGTCTCCCTCCCCTTGTTTCTGGAGTGAGCTCCCTTTGATTGTCAATGTTAATGGGTTTTTTGTGTTTAATTTTTTTTTTTTAAAGTGTTGTTGGTGTCGGTGTTGTCTCCTCCCCTTGTTTCTGGAGTGAGCTCCCCTTGATTGTCGTTATTCTTGCCGGTGTTGTCTCCTCCTCCCCTTGTTTCTGGAGTGAGCTCCCTTGACTCGTTATTATGGTTGTTGCTGGTGGTGTCGTCTCCCCTTGTTTCTGGAGTGAGATCCCTTGACTGTCGTTATTATGGTTGTTGCTGGTGGTGTCATCTCCCCTTGTTTCTGGAGTGAGATCCCTTGACTGTCGTTATTATGGTTGTTGCTGGTGGTGTCGTCTCCCCTTGTTTCTGGAGTGAGATCCCTTGACTGTCGTTATTATGGTTGTTGCTGGTGGTGTCGTCTCCCCTTGTTTCTGGAGTGAGATCCCTTGACTGTCGTTATTATGGTTGTTGCTGGTGGTGTCGTCTCCCCTTGTTTCTGGAGTGAGATCCCTTGACTGTCGTTATTATGGTTGTTGCTGGTGGTGTCATCTCCCCTTGTTTCTGGAGTGAGATCCCTTGACTGTCGTTATTATGGTTGTTGCTGGTGGTGTCGTCTCCCCTTGTTTCTGGAGTGAGATCCCTTGACTGTCGTTATTATGGTTGTTGCTGGTGGTGTCGTCTCCCCTTGTTTCTGGAGTGAGATCCCTTGACTGTCGTTATTATGGTTGTTGCTGGTGGTGTCGTCTCCCCTTGTTTCTGGAGTGAGATCCCTTGACTGTCGTTATTATGGTTGTTGCTGGTGGTGTCGTCTCCCCTTGTTTCTGGAGTGAGATCCCTTGACTGTCGTTATTATGGTTGTTGCTGGTGGTGTCGTCTCCCCTTGTTTCTGGAGTGAGATCCCTTTGTGTGACGTCGTTGGTTGTTCCTGTGTTTGTAAGTTCCTCTGTTGTTTGTGGTCATTTGTTGTCGCCTTATCTCCTCATTCCCTCTCAACCTGCTCCTTATGAAATGTTTTAAGCGCAACACTCGTCTTGTGTAAGTACCACCTTCATATATGAAAAAGCCCATGTGTTGGTAAGGCATTCCAAATCAGGCATGGGAATTGTCAGTTTTTTGGCTGATTTCAGCTTTTTTCATGGTCCTCTTCAGTCTTTTTTTTGCAAGTTTCAGCTTTTTTTGATGGTCCAAGAGGACATTTATGAGATAAAAAAAAGAAGCCCAATGAATAAAACTTAAGTTATTTAGTTTATAAATGAATGCAAAATGAACTAAATATATCAGTCTTATCTCTAATACTGTTTTTAAGGCTTAGATAACGGAAGAAGCTTCATTTTCTGGGGGCTGTATCCCAACACACACGGTTTTCAGTTGTTTTTTTTATTCCTTGTTCCTATGCCTGCTTCCAGACCCCAATTTTCAGTCTTTTTTGTCTTCTCTAATTCCCATGCCTGCAAATCGACCAAAATACTGCATGTGGGTGTGTCCTGAAGATAAGGCTCTTCTATACAGACCCATTCTCATGAAATGACCGTTATATCAAGGGCTGTGGTAGAAAGTTCAGGCATAAGCTTTGGTCACCGCATGCACCAGTGTGCAACTCTCTTATAGAATTAGCGCTGTGGTTCAGTTGGTCAGTTGCCGGCTCGCAATCCAACGGTTTTGCGAGTGTGGGGAAATCGAACCCAGCTCTGTCCATGGTGTTGTGTCCTTGGGAAAGACACTTTACTCCTAGTCCTTTCGGACGAGACTTAAAACTGAGGTCCCGTGCGCGAACGCGCGCACAAGATCTTGCACCCATTCCACTATTCGGTAGGAGTAGGCCTTGTTGTGCTGGTGGGATGGATGGCACAGACTCACAAAGCATGCACTGCACTAGCAGCGACGTGCTCTCCTGGTGGGAGCAACGTGAATTATACAGAGACAAGTCTGTATGACTCGAAAATACAAAAATACATGTTTTTGTTTCTGCGTAAAGAATCCTGCTTTGTGTTGTAGTTTTTCTTACTCCTGTATTTTTGGTTTTTTTTGGTGAGAAAGCAAATGATTAGAAGTGAACAGGGCTTCTGATATTTCACCCTCTTTAAGGGGTACGCTCACCCCCTGTTTAGAGTGTTAAAGGGTATTTTCACCCCCAGTTGCACATTTTAAGGGGTAAAGGTGAAAACATGGGAGAAGCTCCATCGCCTGCAAACCCCCCACCCCACCCCATGCGCAATGAGCTTTCAACGATTCGGGCTTTCTGCGCAGTCCAGTAGAATTGTAGATCTAGCCTAGACAGCTTGTGGCAGAAAGGCCTAGGAGACGATTGCAATACGTAGAACGTCATTAACTTACTGATAAGTAACGGTTGTGTTCACACGCGCGTCGTCATTTTAATGCGTCACCTCACCTGCTAAATGAGATTTTAACCCTTTCACCACCAGCCATATTTCAGCCAAACATTTCCATTCAATTTATCTGGGTAGAGAACAAAATCCATCTGCAGTATTGGGGATTCTTCTGTGACATAAATATAAAATAAGGTCTATCCTTACTCCCCAAAACTAAGACAATAGGGTCTTTGGATAATAGACCTCAATTTGATGCCTTTTAACCCTTTCACTGCCAATGCCGCATTTTAGCACCACAATGGTTTAACACCCATGTCACTAAAAGGCATCAAATCAGGGCCTGTTATCCAAAGACCCTATTTCTTAATTTTGGGAGGTAAGGATAGGCCTAATGTTATACATGTTACAGATGAATCCGCAACATTGCAAAAATATTTGGTCCTCTACCCCGTTAAGTTTAATGGTATTTGTTGGCTGAAAAATGGCTGGCGGCAAAAGGGTTAATGACATTAAAACTGCACTGTGGTGCTAAAATGCGACTTTGGCAGTGAAAGGGTTAAAGGGTAAATATCATGCACAGATTTCAGATTCTAGGGGGTGATGAGAGCTCTAGTGCGTAAATACGCACAAATCTGTACGTTTTCAGAAGCCCTGCTGGTGGAAAAAAATAACAGCTTCTCTAAGAAAGAATACGATAAGAAATACCTTGTAGGTGGGTTTTTTCAAAGTTCAAATAAAAGTCAAAGAATTTTAAGATGGCAAATGTATGAGTAACATTTGTTGGAGAATTGGTGATAAAAAGTCTGTTGGTCTTACTGACACGTATGTGTAACACCACACAGACTGTACTGCAAATTCTATGGGGTGTATTGTCCGCAAAACAAGTGAGTCAGTGAATATGCCTGCTTTCCGAAAATCCTTTTTCTCACTCTCTTCCATCCTTTTCTTCTTCTCTCGCACCTAAAT
>CM065696.1:49987171-50007171 GCA_017654935.2 Phymorhynchus buccinoides | reverse complement strand
AACAGAGCCAAGGGACTGAAGGTATGTGTGTGTGTGTGTGTGTGTGAGTGTGTGTGTGTTGAAGCTTCTGGGAGCCATCAACAGAGCCAAGACAGTACATACTATCTACAACACCATGCTGGTCATGTTCCTACTGCAATTTATTATATATGATGATGATGATTATTATGTTATTATGATGATGATTATTATGATGATGATTATTATGATGATGATTATTATTATTATCATTATTATGATTATGATTTCAGCATGTGGTGCAGTGTGTGATCGTGGCGGTGCGTACCATCTACAACATCATGCTGGTCATGTTCCTCCTGCAATTCATGTTTGCCGTCATTGGGGTGCAACTCTTCAAGGTAACTGAGGATAAACTATTGGGTGCAAGTTAACAAGTGTGTGTGTGTCAAGTCAAGTGAAAATCATCTTCATTGACGATAAAAGAATAAGCTTGATATCCTGTGTGTGTGTGTGTGTGGGGGGGGGGGGGGTTGTGTGTGTGTGCTCATGTGTATTTAAAACATGTGTGTGTGTGTGTGTGTCAAGTCAAGTCAAGTCAAAATCTTTATTGAGGGTTAAAGAATATCCTGACAAACCATTTGTTTCCTCCTGCCCTCAGAGAGAGAGAGAGAGAGAATGTGTGTGTGTGTGTGAGAGAGAGAGAGTGTGGGGGGGGGGGGGGGGTTGTGTGTGTGTGCTCATGTGTATTTAAAAAAGGATGCGTGTGTGTGTGTCAAGTCAAGTCAAAATCATCTTTATTGAGGGTTAAAAGAATAAGCTGACAAACCATTTGTTTCCTCCTGCCCTCAGAGAGAGAGAGAGAGAATGTGTGTGTGTGTGTGTGAGAGAGAGAGAGAGAGAGAGAGAGAGAGAGTGTGTGTGTGTGTGTGTGTGTGTGTGTGTGTGTGTGTGTGTGTGTGTGTTGTGTATTCTGTGGGGAGTGGTGAGAGGTGTGTGTATGTGTGTGTGTGTGTGTGCATATCGAGGGTTACGTGCCAGATCATGATATATCGACAAAAACAAGTTTTTCATTTTTTTCATAGAAACACTCTAAAAGGGGTATATTTTCATGCTATCAGATGTTTTAGGTGATATGACTTGTAAATTGTGAGTTATTAATGCTAATAATAATAATAATAATGATTATTTATATAGCGCCTATTCTCTGATTTAGGGCTCTAAGCGCTTGACATATTTAATACAAATACAACATAGAATATAATTATCTTATACAATCAGAACATGACGAACATACATAAATTTTACATGAGTAGAATATAGAAAAGTACATATATACAAATGAACAAAAATGCATATCTTCCAAGATGCTACCATCCAAGAACTGACCAAACCCCTGCAACCCAGATCATGAGATATCTGAATGTATCCTTCAGCTTACCAACAAAAATCTAAAACTTGAAATTTCGCCCTCGCTGAAGTAGTATATAACGCTTTCAACTTGTTCAGCATGTGCTGAGCAGACACTTTCGTCTTACAACTGACCGGCTGATCAGATGACAACTGAGGAATGTCTTTGATCAGTGGGAAGGAATTCAGTCACAAGGGCCTCCAACTTGGACCAGACAGTGACTTGTGACCATATAACATAGGCGCGTGTTTGATTTGAAAGACTAGGGTCATATACCACAGACTGTAATGGGACATCTTGTGAGTCACGTGAGCTAGTGGCGTCTCTCTCTCTCTCTCTCTCTCTCTCTCTCTCTCTCTCTCTCTCTCTCTCTCTCTCTCTCTCTCTCTCTCTCTCTCTCTCTCTCTCTCAGTCTCACTCATTGGTAAATTAATCGGCAACTCTCTCTCTCTCTCTCTCTCTCTCCCCTCTCTCTCTCTCTCTCTCTCTCTCTCTCCCCCCCCCCCCCTCTCTCTCTCTCTCTCTCTCTCTCTCTCTCTCTCTCTCTCTCTCCCCTCTCTCTCTCTCTCTCTCTCTCTCTCTCTCTCTCTCTCCTCTCTCTCTCTCTCTCTCTATATCTCTCTCCCCTCTCTCTCTCTCTCTCTCTCTCTCTCTCTCTCTCTCTCTCTCTCTCTCTCTCTCTCTCTCTCTCTCTCTCTCTCTCTCTCCAAACGTGTTTTGTTTGTCTTTAATCAGCATAACAGTTTTCATTCTACTTTCTTTTTTTTCTAGTGAATTGCCAATGTTAGAGAGTAAACAATATTGTTCATACATTCGTACGTTTTCGTGGGATTACATGTCATGCAGATGCTGTTCACTTTTCCATTCCAATCCTGCTTACCACCCCCCTCCCTTTCCCCCCATTTTAATTACCCCTGGTATTTCATTACCGCCTGGTATGCAGTACTGCGGTATAGTAGTTGACCAAACAGTAAGGAACGCACAAAGATCACAAGGGCGGTAATGCTGACACTTGTTTGATGCCTGAACGCTTTTTGTTTTCCCACTGACTCACGTATCACAGTCTGGCTTTACGTGAAAACTTGATTTTCAACCCTGTACGCATTGCTCACTCAGTGTATGTCGGCATATAACAAAAGGGTCACTTTGATGTTCACCACCACTGGTACGGCCAGAGCAGAGCACGTGAGGGTACTCCAGTATGTAAATGAGTCTCGGCCGGTCTCTGTCCCGTGTTGCGTCAGACTGAACTGAGACATATGACTATACTCGTGATAGGCTGGGTGTTTAGAGCGCATTGTGGATTGAATGCCCCCGGCCTTTTTGTTATAGCGCTACCCCTACCTACTTTGATTAATTATTCTGATAAAACTAAACATTGTGTTGTTACATTTCTTTCTCTTGCTAATGGCGAAGATATCAAAGTAAACGCCTAAACTCTTTCCGCACTACAAAGGTTTCGTTTATTGATGTACTTAAGCTTCAAACATTGATTTCCGTTTTTCTCCAAATTACTGAAACGCGATATACGCTACTCTGGCAGGCAACCCTCGATATGTTCATGTTGTGTGTATGCGTATTGTGTGCACATAGGTGTGGAAGCGTGTGTGGCTGTATTCTGTCACTTCATGGCCAAACAAAGACCAATATTATGCCTGTGTGGGTGGGTATCTGTCTTTGCAGGGCAAGTTCTCGGAATGCACGGACAGATCCAAACTGACAGAAGAAGATTGCCAGTGAGTTATTTATCATGCAGTCTTTTGTTTAACCCTTTCACCTCCAATGTCGCATTTTTGCACCACAATGATTTAACATGTCACTAAAAGGCATCAAATCAAGGCCTGTTATCTGAAGACCCTATTTTCGTAATTTTGGAAGGTAAAGATAGGCCTAATGTTGTACGTCACAGAGAATTCGCAATATTGCAGATTTGGCTGAAAAATGTCTGGCGGTGAAAGGGTTAAGCTTATTGCGTGGTGTCACCTACTGGCCCCGCATTAATAATATTGAATTGGACGCGAGGTACATACTTACAGTTCCATTCTTTTCTTGTTGCTCATTTGTAGGGTCGACTGTATGAAGAATGATCGCTTTTGTTATTTTGTTTGAAGCACGTGAAGAAGCATATGGCTCCCCCCCACCTGCATGCGCATCTCGACCCTTCCAACGGAAGTGTCGCCATCTTAGTCCTTATTTGTGTGTAAACAAAGTGAAAATGTTATCTAAATGTGTAAAGAAAACATCCAGATGTTATAAATACAGTTTAGATAAGTTTCGAATTGGAACAGCCAAATACGCAGCATCGATCTGGCATTTTTCAAACAAAGTTACTGACTAAGATGGCGGTCTCCCATAATATGGCGCTCCTTGTGGCCGGATATGACGACACGTGGGTACAAGCCATTGTGATGCGTTTGGTGTTTCATTTGTTAAGAAAACCTTCATCTGAGTGAAGGCTTTTGATTGGCTCCTTTTGCACCCCCAGTTCTGTAAGAATAGGAGGAGTATATTGGAATGGGAACGAGGCCTGTGCGTTTCTCAGACTGTCTGTTTGAGTTTGCATGTGTGACAAAAATGTCGGAGTGTGGCTGCCCACATGGCGGGGTAATCAGAAATGGTCACACATGTAATGTTCTTATCCCTAGCTGGTGCATTTGTGCCATGCCAGGGTACGACAACAACAACAACAACATTCTGTGTTTAAGCGGTCAGTACATCGACGACCATAACGGTGACTTCAACCGTCCCGAGGTCAGAGATCGGCGCTGGGAGGAGAACCGGTTCAACTTTGACGATGATAATCATGTTGGTATTGATGATGATGATGACGACACCAACCAATGACGTTCGATAATGAAGATAATATTTGATGCTGTTCCAGTGGTCAGTTATAGACTATCGTAACGGTGACTTCAACCGTCCCGAGGTCAGAGATCGGCGCTGGGAGGAGAACCGGTTCAACTTTGACGATGATAATCATGTTGGTATTGATGATGATGATGACGACACCAACCAATGACGTTCGATAATGAAGATAATATTTGATGCTGTTCCAGTGGTCAGTTCATCGACTACCGTAACGGTGACTTCAACCGTCCCGAGGTCAGGGACCGGCGCTGAGAGGAGAACCAGTTCAAATTTGACGATGATAATCATGTTGGTATTGATGATGATGATGATGACACCAACAATGACGTTCGATAATGAAGATAATATTTGATGCTGTTCCAGTGGTCAGTTCATCGACTACCGTAACGGTGACTTCAACCGTCCCGAGGTCAGGGACCGGCGCTGGGAGGAGAACCAGTTCAACTTTGACGATGTCAGCAAGGCCATGTTGACCCTGTTTACTGTGGCCACCTTCGAGGGATGGCCCAGGTATGGAGAGAGAGGGAGAGAGAGAGTGGGAGAGAATGAGAATGAGAGAGAGGGAGAGAGAGAGAGTGAGGAGGGGAGGTGTCTCTCTGACGATGTCAGCAAGGCCATGTTGACCCTGTTTACTGTGGCCACCTTCGAGGGATGGCCCAGGTATGGAGAGAGAGGGAGAGAGAGAGTGGGAGAGAATGAGAATGAGAGAGAGAGGGAGAGAGAGAGAGTGAAGAGGGGAGGTGTCTCTCTGACGACGTCAGCAAGGCCATGTTGACCCTGTTTACTGTGGCCGTCTTCGAGGGATGGCCGAGGTATGGAGAGAGAGGGAGAGAGAGAGAGGATGAGAATGAGAGAGAGAGAGAGAGAGAGAGAGAGAGAGAGAGAGAGAGAGAACCAGTTCAACTTTGACGACGTCAGCAAGGCCATGTCGACCCTCTTTACTGTGGCCACCTTCAAGGGATGGCCGAGGTATGGAGAGAGAGAGAGGGAGAGTGAGAGAGATAGAATGAGGGGGGACGGTGTCTCTCTGACGACGTCAGCAAGGCCATGTTAACCCTGTTTACCATGGCCACTTTCAAGGGATGGCCCAGGTATGGAGAGAGATCAAATCAAATCAAATCAAATAGGTTTTTATTGCCATTAGCATACATAAGCCTTTATGGCAAGGGGATACTGTCAAATAACATAGATAATTTTAGTAGGCAAATAAAGAAACCAATTTGGTTTCCCCACAACGAACCATTACAAAAGCAAAGTCAGGGGCAAAATTGTGGTCTAAGGGAGTGAAGGGAGTTTAGAATGCAGTATGGTGTGCACACAGATTTACTTCCCTTGAAGCAAATGCATCCAACTGACAGCTTTCTATTAATTCCGGACATATATGGCCGGAACGACTTGAATGAGTTAATAGACTACCCTTTGTGCGTTATTCACAGTCTGCTGTACCGGTCCATTGACTCTCATGAGGAGGGCAAAGGGCCTATCCAGAACAACCGGCCGGCCGTGGCCATCTTCTACTTCATCTTCATCATCGTCATCGCCTTCTTCATGGTCAACATCTTCGTCGGCTTCGTCATCGTCACCTTCCAGAACGAGGGAGAGCAGGAGTACAAGAACTGTGAGCTGGACAAAAACCAGGTGACACAGAGAGAGAGAGAGATGTAGAGAGAGAGACAGAGAGAGAGAGAGTCAGAGAGAGAGAGTCAGAGAGAGAGAGATACAGAGAGAGAGAGAGAGAGAGAGAGAGAGACAGAGAGAGAGAGATAGGGACAGAGAGAGACAGAGATAGGGACAGAGAGAGAGTCACAGAGAGAGACAGAGAGAGAGAGATAGGGACAGAGAGACAGAGAGAGAGAGAGAGTCACACAGAGATACAGAGACAGAGAGAGAGATACACATAGAAAACTGATAGGACAAACATTATCTGTATTATTTTTCCCCCCTGCGTAAATGGATCGAGTTTGCGCTGAAGGTGAAGCCTTGCCGTCACTACATTTTAAAGGTGGACCCTGACGGATGAGTTTTTGCAAGGAAACACGTCGAGATCACCAGAAAGACAGCCTTTTTCAGGATCGGAACACTCACTTTGCTCTGGTTTCCTAGAAATCAAACCGTCAAAACAGCGATTCCTCCTTGGCGGAGATGCCGGAGACAGAAGCCATTTTGGACGGGGTGGGTGGAGGCCACTAAGAGTGGTTGAAGCTTTTTCTTTTTTGTAGTGCAGTAGAAAACAAATCTATTCTATCATGTTACCGTTTCACTACGAATGAGTTATACCTTCCAATTTGGAGCAAATGCCAATTTACCAAAGACCAAAAAGTTCTAGTCTTAACAAGACTAGATTACTTCCCTTGGTCTACACAGCCAATACCACTAAGCTGCCGCGGAACCCACTCACTACGTCACTTCCGGAGAGGCAACTTCAAGTCATAATAAAAAATTTTCCAACTTGGAGCAGCCATGTTTTTCTTTGCTCTTCAATTTATTTCGTTTTTCTAACTCTTATTGTCGCCATCCGCCTTGTTTTGGGTTGCCCCTCTGCCTTGGGGCTGCAGGTTTGTCGGCACATAGCTTTGGGGTATTATTTTTTCGTTTTTACTTTGCTAAATAATTTTTGAAAGTAGTTGCTGTGCTTACGTGCTTTGTGCCCCCGGACGCCATGTCGTCCGTCGATCCTGTTGTTTCGGCTCACTCTAGTGGGGTCTCTAGTAAGCCCTCTCGGGAGGATAAGGGGAGGTGTTCAGATACACCTCAAGCTTCTTCTTCCTCTAGCTCTCGTAAGCATTCGAGTTCTAGGCCGAAGTCTTCCTCTTCTTCGTCGTCGAAGAAGGAGCAACCCCCCCCCCCCCCCTCCTCTCCCTCAGCCTGTGGTTTCTGAGTCTTCTGCGGTGGTGTCAGAACAGGTTATTTCCCTAGTGGATTCGTCTACTCTGGTGGCAGACATGCTTGCCGAGTTTAAAAATAAAGGTTTAGTTTTGGTCCCTTCGGCCTCCTTGACCGATTGGTCGGTTAGACCTGGTAGGCAAACGGACTTGACGACTGACTTGACCTCGGACAGACCCGCACGGTACCCTCACGGGACACGAGAAGACAACCAGTGTGTACGTTCCCCTCGCTTTACCATGAATGATAATGATGAACCTACTTTGTACTCAGTTGAGCAGCTGGCCCAGAGGGAGCGCGTTACGGGCATCTCCATCTTCCCCCGAGAGGAAGACCTCGAGTCGGACGGTCGGTCCTTCTCCCAGCGTGACGTGGAAGCTGCTCGCTCCATCGATGCCCACAGGAAATCCCGTCCTGACGCCGTCCCCTTCTACGGCTCTCATTCTCGCAGGAGCGAATGTCTCCCCTCTTCTCTCGTTGATGATCAGTCTCACGATGATCGGCAGTCTTGTAGCCCGAGTAGGGCGAGAAATACGGACGTGCATTTTACCCAGCAGAGCCGTTGCCCGCGTAGGGCCTTGCCTCGGCGGTCTCTTGAACACGGAATTTGCGATGACTTCGACGACTACTCGCCCAGGCCCGTGCGCCGTGCCGGCGGCACGCGGCCACCAGTCTCCACCGTTACGGACGCCCGTCACAGAACGACACCTTCGGGGGTGGACCCCCCGATGCCTGTTCTGGAGCCCGTTTCACGTCAACCTGGCCCCCGTCATACGGTTGAGCTTCAGCCCCCCTTGGATGCTCGTCAGGCCAGGCACTCCTCGAAGCGTCATGCGGCGCGGCCTCGAGGGTCTTCCGTGGATGAGGAGTTTGATTCGTCGCCGCGTGAGGGTTTGGATGACTTCGACCTAGCCGTTCAGGACGAAGTGTTTCGCATCATGAGGACTGGGTATCAGGGGTCTCAGTGGTCCTCGTCGAGGTCTGACCACGGCTACGATCAACTTTCTCAGTCTGAGCGGGACAATAGTGTGTCTGACCCCCCTGTGTGTTCAGACCCAATCCCTTCGACCGGCAATTATCAAGGCTATCTGCACATCCTTCAGCCCTACTGCAAGGACATCAAGCCGATGGTGCAGCTCGAATCATCTCAGACAGCGGGACAGCCGCAGTTCTTTGGCGAGCTGCAAGCGCAGAAGGAGGCTCGTCTAGCGCTTCACACCTCTCCGTTCGTCCGCCAGGCACTGCGTAAGGCTGACTCTATCCTGTGGGCTCAACCGCCACCGTTGCCCGTGGACGACGACGACATCTCTCCTTCCTCTCAGCCGGAACCGGTCCCGTCTCAACCTGGCTCGTTTGTGAAGAAGGACTTCTTCCCGCCGTTTCAGCTGGCAAACCCCTTCGTACCTGTGCCTTCGCACTCGGAGGTGTCCCAGCAGGATCGTTCCGCCCTTAGCTATGGGCGCAGGATGAGACAGACTTCGGTTCTCATGGGCCAGCCGGCCTTCAACAACTTGGAGAGATCCATGTTCTCTATTCTTCGAGCCTCGTCATTAGCCACGTCAATGCTTCAGTCTCTGGCGCAGATCGCCGGTTCTACGGCCGCTTCCAAACCTGAAGACTTCAGGCTGCGTGATGGTGTCGACGAGCGTGCCCTGGGCGTTGCCTTGGCTTCTCTCAACCAAGCTGTGAGCTCCATTTCGTCCGTGGCCTCCTCTACTAAAGTGCAGCTAGCGGCCACGTTCAGGGACGCGGTCCTCAAGGATTGTAAAGTGCCTCTCTCCCTGTTGGATCGTTCGAACATTCGCTCTGGCCCCACCGATCCTCGCTCTACTTTTCATCAGGCTTCCCTCAAGGACAACCTGGAGCGGGTCAAGAAACGGAGACTGGACTTGGGCCAGGAACGTATCATGGAGTTGGCTACCAGGGCTGCCGGCCGGGGGTTTGCTTCCCCCCAACCTAAGCGCGCGCGCCTGGACTTTAGGCCTCCTCCCTCTATCCCCATGAGAACCGGTTCGTCTCGAGGGCGTTCCTTTCGCTACCCCAACTACCAGTCAGCGGGACAGCGTTAGGGAGGCCCATAGCACGATGTGCACAGAACGCGTCAAGAGGCGTTTTTGCCATGACTTTATTTCAACTTAGACTCGGCTTTCACTTACAATAATAATCATAGCAAATAATCATGTTCCAAATATCCCCTCTGCGAAATTTGAAAGCTATCCGAACTGTGGGGACAAAATGCCAGCCTACGAAATCGCCTTCTCGTGCAATCCGCTGTTTACGGACTTAACGCCATTTTGCTCGGCCTCCAAATGTCGCAGTGACGTCGCGTCAATAGCCGCCAAGCGTTTTTCAGTACCTTTTTGTGATTCGCTTGCGCTCGGGAAATCCTTCGATTTCAACCAATCAGAAACCATCTTTTGAGAGAAGAAGGGTCAATGTTTACATCACGTGTGTTCTCTGCCAACGTTCTTTTCTGCAATCGCGCTCGACGACTTCTGAAGTTTTCATCGAGTTGGAAAACCAAGAACGGTAAGGAAATTTTAGCGGAGAATGGGTCAGATTTTAAGTTAAGAATGTTATCTTTCCACACCACTAGCTAAATGAGCGGTAAAAAGTGCTACATTAGAGGGCAAAGACGATTTGTAGCACCACTGTGTGATATTTTTCCGACTCCGACGGACCTTTTTTGGCCAGAATTTGTGAGGCCCTGAACGGGTTCAATATTCACTAATTATTAATCAAAATTTATCTTTTGCATTATTTATATTTTTTTTTTTTTTTTTTTAGTGTTTTATCTTATTGCGAAATAAACATTTGGTGCAATTTAATACATTGGATATTACATTTTGTGCAGATTTATTATTTTTCCGTATTTTGTAATCCCTTGCAGTACCTCACAAGGGACACAACTCTCATTACTTCAAACTTCATGGGGGGGGGGGGGGGGGGGGGGGGGATTTCGCGTTCTCAACCGAAGCCAAAATCGAACGTTTTACGTCTGAATTTTAAGACACTTTCGGCAAATAAATGCAAATTCGCTCCCACACGTGGAGAGATAAGTTTCTATATATGTTTTATGTGGATTAGCAGATGCGCACTCGAAAAATGAAAGCAACAAACAGTTGACAAAAGTAAAACGAGTTGATTGAAAGAGTGTTTGGGTGTGTCTCTGTCAGTCTGTGTGTACACACACTCACGCACACACACACACACACACGCACACGCACACACGCACACGCACACGCACACACACATTTTAATGTTGTCAACACATCATTTACCCAAACCTATTAAACACAGAGAGATTAAGATACAAATGGTCTGGTCAGGTCAGGTCAGGTAATAAAAACAAATATAGAAATAACAGATGAGTCTTGTTTTCTCTCCTCAGATTTATGGCATAATCAACATGTCTTCCATTGTGCATCAACTGAGGGCAAGGGAGATAGGACTTTTGTCAGTCCTGCAAACCGGATTTGTTCAACTTCAAGCCACTGCCAGTGGCCGTGCTGTCAGAAAAGTAAGTACTGTCTGTCTGTCCCCCCCCCCCCCCCCCCCCCCCCCCCCCCCCCACCCTCACATACAATGACATCACAAACATCTGCATCTTGTAAGACAAGTGCAGGGAGGGGGGGGGGGGGGTGTGCAAGTGATAAAGACAGCACTATTTTCTGTGAAGATTGTTGATTGACTTGCCAGTGTTGGACAATTATTATACATTTTTCTCTGTGGGGATACCAGGTGGTCTTTTGTAAAAACAGTTCCCCCACTATCTGGAAGTTCTGTGCTTGCAACTTCATCTAATTTGCACCATCTCTTTGACTCTGCCTTTTCCGTTTGCTTTCTATCATCTACTATCTTTCTGACTTATTGGCCCATTCTCCTGTCTTTTTTCAAAAAATCTTCCAAATAATGTTTCTCCCTTGAGCTCCTCCAAAATCAGAATGTGTCGGCTGTATGCAGCGGGGAGACCAGTGAAAACTGAAAACCAGACACATACGTACCTTACCCATTATGACCATATGGCCTGGGAACGCAGAAGAAGAAGAAGAATTCTTCATTTCTAGTCATCAATAAATACACAGAGAAAAAAGGCTAATTTTTTATGTGTTCAAATTGCAGTACATTCAACTTCCACCGGTGGAACCTGACACAAAGTATTGTGAGCACCACTGCCCGGAGCCGAGCCCAGATGTTCTGGGCCTATTCCATGATGCCAGCAACCTAACTTATCCAGTGCCAAGTGGGATCAACTTGAGCGATAACCTGCAGGTTTGTAAATGTTAATTTTGAAGTTAAAATAAAATCAGGTGAGATGTAGTGAAGGGGTATGAACATTTTGAAAAGAACATGCCAAGGTTAGTTTTATCAATCTAAATATGTTCTATGGAAAAAACCATGACTTTTGTTTTATAATAGTTGGATTGTTGATGTTCTTTTTTTGTTTCATTGAATTTTTATTCCAGGGCACATGATAAAATAACAAACAGACAAGACAGACAGAGATGGCAGATGGTCAGACAAATAGACGTATGCAAGCAGACACAGCAAGACAAGTGAAGCAAAAATTTACATAAAAGAGAGATAGGGGAGGAGGGTGGGGGAGTGTAGACAGACAGACAGTCAAACAGACTGACAACACATAAGCAATAAAGAGAACATGGTCAACTATATGCCAGGTATGTTCTGTTGTTGTTTTTTCAGGTTATTTCTACCCGGACCTTCCTAGAACTGGCGTATACAGCTGAGAAAGAAACTGGTTGCCAGAACGACAGCAGCGGGCCCAGCAGCGCAACTGCTCTGCAGATCTGCTACATGTGGCTGCAGGCCTGCAATGCAGTGGACAGCAAAGAAAAATCTCAGCGCTCTTTTGATCGCAAGTGCCGTCTGCTGCAAGACAAATTTTCAAAGCTGAAAAAAAACTACAACCGCAGATGTGATGCAAAGAAAGGGGAAGAGCTGGCCACCTTCCTGGATCAGCCAGTTATCTGGCATCCTGACAACACTGTCAACAGACGTCCTCCAGCAACTTCTTCAACCACGGTAAAACAGTGCAAACCCGTCACTACATTCCTCCACAGTCCTTCTGTTGGGAAGCCTGATTCTTCTGCCTCCATAACCTCAAAGGAACGCCCTAGTCCTGAAAAATTTGCACTAACCTGCCAGGTAGGAAAGCTGAAAAAAATTCAACAGAAAACCAAAGAACGCTTAAAGGTGGCTGAAGAAAGGTTGCAAAAAGCTGTGGGTGCTGAGGGTGTGGATTTCATGGCACAGCTTGATGCTGCTGAAAATAAAAAATCTGAACTGTTGCAAAAAAACAAAGATTTGAGAAAAACTGTAAAAGCATGTGTCCCACGCAATGATCATGAAAAACTTCTGGGAGAGGTAAAAAAAGAACTGCAGGGCATGAAACAGACTTGTGTACACATTACGGAGGAAAACAACCATCTGCAAGAACATATTGTGCGTCTTGAAGAAAAAGCTAAGGACAACTTGCAGAAAAAGAAAAATTTGAAGAGAAAAATCAACAGGCGGGACAATGCTGCTGTTGCACTTAGTGAAAGGTTAGAAGAAGCAAGAGAAAACTACCGCACGGACAAAGAAGCTGCAAGTATGTATTACGAAGAAATCGTGGCGCTACTCACCCAACAAGTGAAAAATTGTAACCAGACTGAGACTGATCTTCGTAATCAGCTAGATGAACTTAGAACACTTGAAACAAAATCGGGTAACACATACTTGCCATATGTCAGACTTCTCTACTATGACTTGCTTGCAAAGGGGGTGTCTGCAAATACCATACAAGATGTTGTTAAAAGTGTTCTCAGCCATATCCAGAAGTTTGATGCAGACAGTGTGGTTCTTCCATCAAGGACTACTGCTCAGCGCATGGTTGCAGAAGCTGGACAACTTGTCAAGATTCGCGCAGCCTATGAACTTGCAAGGAGCACTGGTAGCATAGGACATCACTCTGATGGAACAACCAAAAGTCTGATCCACTGGGGCACACACATTTTGAAACTTGATGGCAAAAGCTTCACGCTTACTGTTAGCCCTGTTGCCTCAGGAAAAGCATCTGACACTGTAAAGCAACTGCAGGAACAGATGGGAGAGTTGCAGAATCTGTCTGATAAGCTTGGACTTGAGGGTGGTGCTGATGACAGCTCTTTCAGCCTTTCCAGGATTTCAGCACGCATGTCTGATAGGGCCAACACTGAGGGCAAAGTCACCAAACTCCTCATAGAAGAAAAGGCACAACGCTGTGAACAAGCACCTGACTGGCTGATCATCACAGATGAGGAGCGGGAAGAAAGGATGAAAATCAGGAGTTTTACTTGTGCATCACACAAGATCAGCAACATGGCATCTTCCATGACTTCTGCATCTGCCAAGCATTTGCATGATCAAGCAGCGGTAGGAGCAGGCCGAAATCTTGTTGGTGCTGCCAAGCTGGTATATGAAGTTAACAAGCTCATCTGTGTCAGAAGTAAGAAGGAGTACTCAGATGGGCTTGACTTCAAACTCTTCTGTTTGTCTGAAGACCCTGAGGTGTACAGTGCTTCTGCTGTCGAAAAGATGCAACCCATTGTTGGCAACAGATACATTGTGTTTCTTTTGAATAGTATTCCAACATTGCTGGCCAAAGACACAGTGCTTGTCTATCTCGAGCATCTCAAGGAGACCAAGCAACTGAATCGTCTTGAGGAATCTGTCCGAGAAATATACCTAAAACCAGAAGTGATGGCTGAACTGGCAGCATTTGGTGTCATGTTTTTTTATGTTGCACATCCTCTCCTGAAGAAAGGCAAGATCTGCAAAAGTCCCCTGCAGATGAACTGGTTCTACAGAACGGCAGTGAGGAAACTTGCAGAATTTTCTGAGGATGCTGCACCCCTTTTGGAAGGTGATGCCACTCTGTGGAGCAGCGCATCGATGGAGCATGACCCCTTCTTTGAATACATGGACACTGTTAAGGAGAAGGCCAAAGAGCTTCCTGGCGTCAAGCAGATCTTGGAAGTGATGTCAACAGCAGGAAAGAAGAAGCTTGAAGAGCATGCATCGGAGCACATCAGTGGTGGTTTCAGCAATCCTTCAGAGAGAGACTATGCTGCTGCACATGTCATCGGCACAGCAACAAATGACTGTGTGGAAAGCTGCTTTGGGCTACTTGACAGGGAACAACACTACTGCCCCGTTAGAAACCCTGTTAACACCTCAGCACTTGTCACAGCAAAAAAAGACAAACCAGTTGAATTTGTCATCCAGCTTCCGCAGCAAGAGAAAGAAAAGGTCATCAAGCTGGCAAGAACTAGTGCAGCTGTTCACCGCAAAGAAAAAGGGACGACAAAACAGCAGCTGACACAACTGTATGCTGCAGCTGATGCCGTCAGACAAGAGGAAATAGAAAGAAGGCGTCAAAGGGTCGCCAACAGCCAGAGGAAACAGGATGAAATCATTCAGAAGCTTCAGAATGGGGAGTTAGTGAGAGATGCCGAGCTCATAGTGAAAATGAAAGGAGACCAGTGCTCTAATCAGTACAAGATTTGGCAGGTGCTGCACACATCTGCCATACCTATTCAGATGCCTCTCCTTTTGAAAGGCTTCAGTACGCTCAAAATTGGAGAGAAAAGAGCTCGTCTGTGTCAAATAGTTGCAGACAATAAGGATTACGACCTTGCTTCTGCATGCACCTCCCTTGGAATCAGACAACTTCCTATCCATCTTCCACAACCACCTCGTGCAGATGCAGGATACAGCAGCAGCTCAGATAGTGAGGACGAAGCCGAAGGTAACACCATATCCTGTTCCAGTCACATCGCATCTCCATATAAATTTGTGCTGGGTCTACGGGGTCAGTGTGTGGCTGTTGCATATGCTGGGGGGGAATGGTATCCTGGGTTTGTGGAGGACGTCATCTCGGAGGATGAGGCTGTGATCAACTATCTACATCCAGTTAGGTCAACTGACAGTTTCATCTTTCCTTCCAGAGCTGACACTGCTGTTACGGACTCTGCCAGTGTATTTGTATCCAGTTTTGAGCTGAGTCCAACCAGCAACAGCTGCCGTCACTATTCCTTGTCAGTTCCACTTTCTTTGGTGCAGGAGGCATACCAACGCTTTGCCGCAAAGTTTGAAATACCACAATAAAAGGACAAATATGCAAAACCTTCTCTTTCTCTCAATCCTAAATGACATGTGTCAGTGTACTCTGAATCTTCGCAAACCTGAAGTGGCGACCACATTAAAAATGTTTGATTTTATGAGACTGTGGTTCCGGATAACAAGGTGGCTCATCATGAAGACTTTCTAATTCTATCATAGTTTTTAATCCTGATTTCAGCAGTATGCCTGAACTACTTTCTCACTGGTAATCTGGACAGTACTGTGCTATGTTGTTTCGAATCTGCTTGGGGACAGCACATCTTCCTGCTAGCTTGCCCGGTGTCAGTATTATGTGACTGTGATGGCTGCCATGAACCAAAGGGTGTTCTTCGTTCCTTCCTTCATTAACATTAATCAAGCTTTTGCCAGGCTGAAATCGGCATATGTTATACTTTTGAAGGTGCGTATGATGGAATGTAATTTTTCATGTTTATTTCAGGCGTGAGTGTGTTTTGGTTTTGTGTGTTGTGTGTGCACGCATGTGTGTATGTGTGTGTCTGTATGCATGTGTGTGTGTGTCTGTCTGCATGGGTATGTGCGTTATGTGTGTGTATTTGTATGTGTATCCTCTAACATTTGTGTATGTGTGTTTGTGTATGTGGTAAGTCCATGCAACTCAGTTGCTATGGTCTTACTGAATGAAAGATGCATAATAATAATAGTCGGTGTTGATAAGTGTGTGTCAGTACTGTCACTGTGTGAGATTCAGATTCAGATATTTTATGCGTACAGGCCATAGCCCCTTTAACAGAAGGGGAGTAAAGAAACAACACAACAAAAGCAATAATAAAGGCTAGATAATGTTACATACACATAGCATTTTTCCTCTTAAGTTTTGTTTTAAGCAATACTTTACTTGTGACAATGTAGCAAAGATGGTATATTGTCACAACTGCATTGATGCAATTTTTCACGCTTCTACTTTGAGGACGTGTGCTGCAAAAATATGACATACAAATATCTGTCTGTTTGCAGTTTTGGACTTTTCATATATATGAAAAAGGAGAAAAATTAACTGGTTTTGTGATTTAAGCAATACTACGCTTGTGACTGTGTACTAAAGATGGTACATCGTAACATGCGCATTCATGTAATTATTCACGCTTCTCCTACTTTAAGGACATATGCTGCCAAAATATGATATGCAGATATCTTCCTGTTTGCAGTTTTGGATTTTTCATATATATGAACAATTAAAATATTCAACTGGTTTTGTGTTTTAAGCAATACTGTGCTCTTGACAGAGTACCAAATATGGTACACCGTAATGTGTGAAAATGAAAACATAAATGTTGAATGATGGTCTGTTTTCAAACTTTGTGTAAGAATGGCTCTTTTATGTGTGTTTTTGTTTGTTTTAGGGTGTGTTCTTTCAAAATAATTAAAAAGGTGAACATTTGCAACACATTTTCAAAATGGCCTTCGGACCGCGATTTTTTTTCTAAGTCCGAATTTGCGAAATTGCACATTTGGCCATGTTTGCACATTTGTAAAAGAAATATTTTTCATCCCATTTACTTGAAATTTGGTGGGCTTGTTATCTTGCATATATAGAGTGTGTATGTGTAAAAGTAGCCTTCTCTATGAATTATTGCATGTTTGGCATGCTGTCAAAAATGGCACATCAGCCAAATTGGCGATTTTCAGAGTGGGCCTCCCTAACAGCGTCAACGCCCCTCATACCAGCGTCGCCCTTTGCCCACCAACCGCCGTCCTCCGTCCTCGGGACGGGGATCGGGCACCTCGGGTTCTTCCCGGTATGTCCGTGCCCCGTTCCCAGCACGGAAACAGCCTTTTCAGTAGGGCCCGCACGTCCTTTGGGGGATTCAGGCGCTTCGACCGACTCAAGTGTGGGCTCCCTTCTGAAATGCTTTTCAGCATGGGAGCACTTGGTCGAAAGCCCTTGGGTCCGTCAGGTCGTGCGGGTCGGCTTCAGGTTCCCCTTTTCCAGGGAACCTCCCCTGTCTGCCCAACCCATCTCTTTCCCGCCCCCTCAAGACCAGTCAAAATTCGAAGCGATCGACAAGGAAGTCGCTGCACTCTGTCAAAAGGGTGCCATTGTGCAGATTGTGCCTACGGAACCGGGTTTCTACTCTCGACTGTTCGTGGTCCCCAAGAAAAGCGGAGAATTTCGCCCGGTCTTGGACTTGTCCCCCCTCAACAAGTTTATTCGCACCGACAAGTTCAAAATGGAGACGGCAACTTCGATCCGTCTCTCCATTCTTCCGAACGACTGGGCTACGTCCATCGACCTGAGGGACGCATATTTTCACGTGGGCATCCACCCTTCACGTCAGCGTTTCCTGCGCTTCGTCTGGAAACACAAGACTTATCAGTTTGTTGCCCTTCCGTTCGGCCTGTCCCTGGCCCCTTGGATCTTCTCAAGAATCACCAAGGAACTCGTTCGTCTCGCCAGGTCCCAGGCAATTCGTCTTCACGTTTACCTGGACGATTGGTTGTTGCTAGCAGCTTCGCAAGCCCTATGCCTCTCTCAAACAGACACTCTTGTTCGACTGTCCAGGACCCTGGGTTTTCGCATTCACGACGGGAAGTCGGAGCTGACTCCTTCGACCTCCTTCAGCTACCTCGGCATGAAGTTCAATACAGAGCGGTTTTCGGTGCAACCGTCGGAGACTCGAGTCAAAGCCATATTCGAGATTGTCTCGACGTTCAGACTGAGGACTTCGCTCTCTGCTCGTCAGCTTCTCCGCCTCCTGGGGCTTATGGAATCGGTAGCGGATTTGCTTCCTCTCGCACGGGTGCACAAGCGGCCACTGCAACGACTGCTGTCGCAAAGGAGACTGTCTCAGATGCCTCTCGAGCAACTAGTGTCTCTCGGCGATTGGTTCCTCGACTCGACGGAACAGTGGATGAATCTCGAGTGGCTCAACAGCTCGGTGCCTATCCGTCCCATGCAACAGCAACAGTTTCTCCACACGGATGCCTCAACGACGGGCTGGGGCGCCCATTTGGATCGGGTCGAAGTTTCGGGCCAGTGGACTTCGGCAGAGAAGGACTGTCACATCAACCTCTTGGAGATGGAAGCAGTAGCCAGGGCCCTGAAGTCTTTTGCACTCCTTCTCTCCGGGAAATGGGTCACTGTCTGCGGAGACAATACGACAGCTCTCTCTTATCTTCGCCGCCAGGGAGGAACACGGTCTCCGGCCCTTTCGATGAAAGCGGAAGGGATTCTTCTCTGGGCCCAGTCAAGAAAGATCGTGCTCTCAGTGGAATACATCCCAGGGAAGTTGAACGTCCTAGCGGATCAGCTGAGCAGGAAAGGACAACTTCTCCCCACGGAATGGACCGTCGCTCACCGGTCCCTCCTCCCGCTGTGGCACCTTTGGGGGAAACCTCACGTGGACCTGTTTGCCACAAAGTACAATTGCAGGCTTCCTCTCTATGTGTCACCTATGAGGGACCCCCAGGCACTAGCGCGCAACGCTTTCTCGATCTCCTGGACAGGAATGTCAACTTATGCGTACCCTCCCACGTCTCTGCTCACCAAAGTGCTGGAGAAATACTGCCGCGACAGGCCCCGCTTGATTGTCATCGCCCCGTTCTGGGAAACGAGCCCTTGGTTTCCAGAGCTCGAGAGCCTGTCTCACGTGCCAAGCGTCCCGCTTCGTCTCACAAGGGACACTCTGCTTCAGCCTCGCTCCGGTGTAGGACACGCCAACCCCCAGCTGTTTCAGTTGACCGCATGGCTACTATGCGGGCCGGGTTGCGAGCACGACTCTTACCAGACAAAACTGTTGACCTAGTCCTTAAGGCTCGTAGGCAGAGCACCAATAAGCTTTATGACATTAGGTGGGCTTCTTGGTTCGGGTTTTGCACAGCCCAGGGCATTCCCCCCCTAGACCCTTCTGGTCCACAGTTCACCCAGTTTTTAGCTCACCTGTACCAGGACCGCGGCTTATCCGCCCAGACTTTGTGTGGTTACAGGTCTGCCGTTGTTCATACCGTTGCTGTGGCAACGGGCAAGAGAAACCCTGTTTTTTCGTGTGCCATTGAAGTCTCCCATCTCATTGATGCTGTGCGTAATGTCTCTGTTTCGTCCGGTGTTCGCCTTCCTCAGTGGGATGTTTTTCTGGTCCTCTCATTTTTTAGGGATAAATGTGAGCCCATGTCCTCTTTGTCCTTGAAGTTACTAACTTTTAAAACGGTTTTTCTTCTCTCCCTGGCCACTGCTAGGCGGGTTAGCGGTGTTCATGCTCTTAGTGGTCTGGGTTCTGACGTTGAGTTCAATACTTCGGATCAGTCAGTCACCTTGTCTTTTCTGCCCGAGTTTAGGGCCAAGAATCAGCCTGCTCAGATTGCTTCCCCCTCAGTTACTGTTCAGAGTCTTTGCACCATTCTCGGCCCCGATGATTCGGATAGGCTCCTGTGCCCTGTCAGAGCCCTTAAGTATTACCTTAAGAGAACCTCCCCCTTCCGGGGGCACAAACGCCGTCTGTTCATCTCCCTGAATGAGAAATACATGAGGGATATCTCGAAATCAACCATTTCTAGGTGGTTAGTGGGCGCTATTAAGTTAGCGTACTTAAGTGCCGACAAGTCATTGCCCTCTAACCCCCTGAGAGCCCATGAAATCCGGGCTATCAGCACATCCCTGGCTATGATCAAGGGAGTGGCGCTTTCCAGCGTGATGGAAGCAGCGTACTGGAAGTCTCAGTCCACCTTCACTAGCTTCTACCTGCGCCATTTCTCCGCCAGA
>CM065696.1:49947171-49982171 GCA_017654935.2 Phymorhynchus buccinoides | reverse complement strand
CTAACATGGTGACAGCCCTGACATAGCCGTAGCAGTCGACGGGGCTATAAACAACATCAAATTCAAATTCAAATCCTCTTTCTACACACTCTTTGCGAACACACGTTTAACACGTAGCGCCTTTACTTTTTGTTCACACGAGTAAAGGATGCATGATGCGAAAGTCACATCGTAAAGCCATGCTTGTTTCGTCTTTGGACGTCACTCGAACGAATGCCATCTTCTCTTCTTCTTGGTCGTCTTGCATGGAAACCGCTCGTCGATCGCATGCATACTAAACGAAGGGTCACCTGCTGCACTTTTTTTCCCTTCTTTTTATTAACACGCTGTGTGTAAGGCATGTGTATGATCACTGTCGATAACACCACTCAAATGGGTTTTTTAGCGGCACACATTTTCCAGTCTTACGTGTCCCAAAACTCACTAACTCCTTTTGTAAAGACGTTCAGTGTGGGTTTTTTAGGGGCATAGAGGGTAGAGTTTGTCTTCCTCCTACTATCTAAACTTTCATCTTTTCCTGGAAAGGAATAGACGATTTTCGGAAGAAAAAAAAACTAGGGGAGAGCACTTTGTGAAAAATTAAGAGTTGTTTACCTCCCTTACTCGGTCAAATACCATAGCAACAATGGCGTCAAAGCTTGAAACCGCAGGATTCGAGTCTAACGACTTGCAAACTTTTTTTGTTGAAAAATTAGGGGTGGCCAGTGGCCACAAACTGATAAAACTTGCAAAATGTGACGTAAAAAATATAAATTACATCAATTCTTTAGAATGACGCTCGGTGTACTAAGTGCTGTATGTCTGCTCAAACACACCAGGCGAGAGCTGATGGTAGAGTAACTTCCCCTGTTTGACCGCTTGAATTAGGCAAGGTCACTCCCACACTCCATGAAATTACTTACTACTCCCCTTAATTATTTCCGAACAATTCCTGTTAGCTATCTCCTCCGAGCTGAACAGAGAGGGTGCTTGACGGTCTTCATGCCATGCGTTGTACCGGTGATTCTTTTTCAACTACCTCCTTCATTTTAGAAACAAACAAAACAAAAAATGGCAGAAAATACACTGTTTCTCTAAGATTTGCTGTAAGCTGTTAATAATCTTTGTCATCCCTAAGCTGTGGGTTTTTTTCTTTCCAAAAAACTGATTGCCGTTATTCATCAACTGACTGAACGTGTTATTAAACAAACACCCCCAAAACAGGGCGAAACTGAACATATGTTATTAACCCTTTCGCTGCCAACCATTTTTCAGCCCCAAAATATTAAATTACCTGAGTTAGAAAAAAATATCTGCAATATTGCAAATTCCTCTGTGACATGTATAACATTAGGCCTATCCTTACCTCCCAAAATTACCAAAAAATATAGGGTCTTCGGATAACAGGCCCTGATTTGATGCTTTTTAGTGACATGGGTGTTAAACCATTGTGGTGCAAAATTGCAACATTGGCAGTGAAAGGGTTAAAAAAAAACTAAAAAAAAACAAAAAACAAAAACGGGGCAATATAATCAGGCCTTGAATAGGCACGTGATGATGAAAAAAGAATAAGGAAAACAGTTGTGAAGAATATTATTAAGCTGTCGCAATGTTTTACAGGTCTTCGCCATGGGAATTACAACAGTCACGTTCTTCTTTTTGTGCCGTGTTAAGATTTGCTTGCTCATATTATCATCACCCTTTTTTACACTTTTCATATTTTGTTTCTTTCAATGTTCTCTTTCTCTCTCTCTCTCTCTCTCTCTCTCTCTCTCTCTCTCTCTCGCTCTCTCTCTCTCTCTCTCTCTCTCTCTCTCTCTCTCTCTCTCTCTCTGTCTCTCTCTCTCGCTCTCTCTCTCTCTCACTCTCTCTCTCTCTCTCTCTCTCTCTCTCTCTCTCTCTCTCTCTCTCTCTCTCTCTCTCTCTCTCTCTCTAAAAAAGAAAAAAAGAATGATACAGTGGAACCTCCCTTATAAGACCTCCCGTTATAAGACTCCCTCCCACATAGGACCTACTTCTCTGAGACATTGCTCTTCTTTGTAAGTATTAAAATTACCTCCATTAAAAGACCCCTCCCTTATAAGACCTCATTTTGGATGATTTGTGAAGGTCTTATAAGGGAGGTTCCACTGTGTATATTTTTTAAATTTATTTATTTTAATTATTATTATTCATTTTTTCTTTCTTTTTTTCGAGGAATGAAATTTGGATTGCGCAGTTATATTGATCGTTGTTTTGTTTTGTTGTTTTGCCTCTGGCTCTCTCTGATGCACGCACTGACAGAGAACGGAGGTTGGTTGGCCCCTCACCATTCTGTACTCTTATCTGTGGCACCCCTCACCATTCTGTACTCTATCTGTGACGCCCCCCACCATTCTGTACTCCATCTGTGCTGCTCCTCACCATTCTGTACTCTATCTGTGACGCTCCCTACCATTCTGTACTCCATCTGTGACGCCCCCCACCATTCTGTACTCCATCTGTGACGCCCCCCACCATTCTGTACTTCATCTGTGCTGCTCCTCGCCATTCTGTACTATCTGTGACGCCCCCCACCATTCTGTACTCCATCTGTGACGCCCCCCACCATTCTGTACTCCATCTGTGACGCCCCCCACCATTCTGTACTTCATCTGTGCTGCTCCTCGCCATTCTGTACTATCTGTGACGCCCCCCACCATTCTGTACTCCATCTGTGACGCCCCCCACCATTCTGTACTCCATCTGTGACGCCCCCCACCATTCTGTACTTCATCTGTGACGCTCCTCGCCATTCTGTACTTCATCTGTGACGCCCCCCACCATTCTGTACTCCATCTGTGACGCCCCCCACCATTCTGTACTCCATCTGTGACGCCCCCCACCATTCTGTACTCCATCTGTGACGCCCCCCACCATTCTGTACTCCATCTGTGACGCCCCCCACCATTCTGTACTTCATCTGTGACGCTCCTCACCATTCTGTACTTCATCTGTGACGCCCCCCACCATTCTGTACTTCATCTGTGACGCCCCCCACCATTCTGTACTTCATCTGTGATGCTCCTCACCATTCTGTACTTCATCTGTGACGCCCCCCACCATTCTGTACTCCATCTGTGACGCCCCCCACCATTCTGTACTTCATCTGTGACGCCCCCCACCATTCTGTACTCCATCTGTGACGCCCCCCACCATTCTGTACTTCATCTGTGACGCTCCTCACCATTCTGTACTTCATCTGTGACGCTCCTCACCATTCTGTACTCTGTGGCGCTCTGACCAAACACCCACGTGCATGTGCATGTGCATGTGTGTGCTGTGTGTGTATAGTGTAGTGCATTGTGTGCATACGCATGCTGAGTACATTATCTGTGTACAGTCTTGTGTGCATGCGCATGGCAAAGTGCATTGGATTGCAGTGGATTATGTTGTTCGTGTGTATAATATTTGCGTAGAGTTGTGTGCATGTGCATGGCAAAGTGCATTGTATTGCAGTGGATTGTGTTGTTCGTGTGTGTAATATTTGCGTAGTCTTGTGTGCATGTGCATGTGTATGCTGTGTGTGTATAGTGTAGTGTGCATGCGCCTGCTGAGTACATTATCCATGTAGTCTTGTGTGCATGTGCATGTTGTGTGTATCTCTCTCTTGGATCCCATGTACTGTTCTTATTATACTCTATTCTCTCCCCGTGGGGATACCAGGGGGGGGGGGTCTGTCTAGATTAAAAAGGAAAACCCCCATACAGATCAACATAATATAGAGTGTGTAGAATGATAGCTGTTCTTGATTAGAGGATCTCAATTTTGATAGTTTTGATAAAACAGAAGAAAAAAAACTTTTAAAAATTCACCACGTTGACCACAATTGATTAACTATGATGAATAAATTTACGTTGTTCAAGACATTGCGAGTTTAGTCCTGCATTTTGTTAAAATGACTTCTTTTTTTTATACTTGAAAAGAATGAAGATATGAGGTTTTTGTCCTTAACTAGATCTGAATTTGGGACTTACGAGTTTTTCTTCTATTTACACAACCTCATTTACCCCAGATAGAAAGTCGTTAGAGATACAAGCTTTTGGTGGAAGATGGTGGGAAAAATTAGAGAGCCAAAAAACCCAAAAATCGACGATATACCTAACTCGAATGACCGTTTTCTGTGTAGGCCCGTTATTGTGGTGTTCGTGTGATTGTGCTTCAGTTTCTTGAAGTTGCGTGTGCTCACCCATACAGCCTTGCTCAAATGCAAGCATCTTTATGTGCGTTTTTGTCATACGTGGTCGAACTTTACGCTGTGACAGTCCTGAGATGACCATTGCTGTTGACGGGACTATAAATGACTAACGAAATGCAAGCTTCAGAGCTGATTCTAGGGTGCAGGATTTGTAAAATCCCCCCAAAATCTGTTCCTTCCCGCAATAATCGGGTCTCAGTACGGGCCAACGCCCGCATATTTGCAGAACTGAACTGCCTGCACTTTTAGCCACTCACTGCGGGAATTCCTTCGTCGTCTGCTAAATCCGTCGTCTGCACAAACCGAAAGCATCGAGGAGGAATGAATGATTTCTCGACATTTCATTGGTTCCTTTACAATGTTAGTGTAAATCCACCAATCGCGTTCATCTCGTTTTACCGACAAGAAGTTGCGAGAGTCCTACCCGCCATATTGAATTTTCTTCAAAATGAAGCGGACAACGACGCTCCTAGATTTTAATTTTTTGTGGCGGCAAAGTGAAAAGAAGAAATCCTCTGCCAAACGAGTGTGCAGAAGATGTTGCTGAAACAGCTACTGCATCAACTGTCTCGGAGAAGCATCCCGAAGATAACGGCACTAGTGCGAGGGTCTGGGAACACCGGTTCCAAGATGACTGGCTGAAGAAGTGTCCCCCACTTTTTCAATCTAGGGGGGGAGCGCCCCCACTTTTTCAAAATCCTAGAATCAGCTCTGAAGCGTCTTGTGTGCTTGTGCGTGCTGTGCCATATGTGTAGTGACTCTCTGGGTTCTGCTCTGTGTAAACTAGTGTATTCTGTGCATGCGCATGATGTGTAGTAATCGTGTAATGATACTTAATCATCTCTTCAATTCCATCTGTTTAGAGCGCCTTGCTCTTTCTTCACCTTCTTCCGTAAAATGCGGACTATAAGCCGCTACTTTCTTCCTCAACTTTGGCCCATGCGGCTTATAGACTGATGCGGCTTATCTGTGGGGGGTTTTTTCCACTCTACGTTTATTAGTATCATTAAATTTGTTTCTGGCCACATTCTTTAGCCTATTCTGAGCTTCTTTGGACTCAAAGACTGGTTTGGGTAATCAATAGATTCAAATCTCACGTTTAAAGTATCTGAGAGCATTAAATACTTAACCCCTTGATTGCCAGAGAAAATTAAAGGAAAAAATCATTGGGCAAATCATGCCACGAAAAAGACAACTGATAGAGCCAATCTGGCAAAATGGTCTGGGGATATAACTCTCTTGACTGTGTTAGAGCAAAAGCCAGCATATCAGGGTTATTCCTCTTCATCTGATGACATCATCAGGTCAATACGTAATACGTTGGTGTCAGTCAAGGGGTCAATAGTTATGTTTTGATAGGTGAACTTCTATATTTGTGTCGGTTTGTGCACATATAATTTTCTCTGCGGCTTATAAACTGGTGCGGATTATATCTGAATAAATACCTAATATTTTGTCAATTTAAAGGATGCGGCTTATATACAGGTGCGTCTTATAGTCCAGTTTTTACGGTAGTGTGATATACAAACGATATCAATCAATCAATCAATCAATCAATCTGTTTATTGGCTTCATAACAAGAAGAATTCATCTATATGACATCTTTGTTCTGAATGTAGCCTCCTGTTCTGTGTTCTGTTCTGTGCATTGTAGTTCAGCCAAAGTGTGCTGTGTATGTACGCATCCTAAGTGATAATATCACAGTTCACTCTAGAAGAATATATACCTGACCCAGCCCCACAAAAGGGACATTAAATCTCTGGGCTAGTTTCTCACAACAGGCTTGCAAAGTCAAAAATCTCTTTTTTTTTGTCAGTTTTGAGTTATGGGTACTTTCTGTGTTCTCTAACATCTTATCTTTCATATTTATAAAGGATAATCTTTAATATGGTCTCTAAATGCTCTAATAAGTGTTTTAAAACGAGTTAGGTAAATGCATTTTCTTCAGCCAGGCTAGACTTTAGACTGTTTTCTCAAAATGGCCGACACTCACCCTACTAACTTCAAATGGTCATAACTCCGGAATGGGAAAAGATACAAGAATGGTTCTTGCATCATTAGAAAGAGAACTGTCTGAAGTTTTGAAATGTACGATTTTCTCATTCGGTCAGTTTGACACTTAATGTCCCTTTCGTGGTGCTGGGTCGCATATCTCTTTAGAAACAGTATTCTGAGCATGTGCATGTGTGCCTAGGACGGCAGTTTTAGCATCTGTTGGATACCTGTCCTCTACAAATGAACCAATAGGGCATTTGCCATGGGAGGACGACCTTGAAATTCGCTGAGTTGAATTTAGAGAGTTGAATTAGAAAGGTCAAAAAAAAAATTAAAGGAAAAAATCATTGGGCAAATCATGCCACGAAAAAAGACAACTGATAGAGCCAATCTGGCAAAATGGTCTGGGGATATAACTCTCTTGACTGTGTTAGAGCAAAAGCCAGCATATCAGGGTTATTCCTCTTCACCTGATGACATCATCAGGTCAATACGTAATACGTTGGTGTCAGTCAAGGGGTCAATAGTTATGTTTTGATAGGTGAACTTCTATATTTGTGTCGGTTTGTGCACATATAATTTTCTCTGCGGCTTATAAACTGGTGCGGCTTATATGTGAATAAATACCTAATATTTTGTCAATTTAAAGGATGCGGCTTATATACAGGTGCGTCTTATAGTCCAGTTTTTACGGTAGTGTGATATACAAACGATATCAATCAATCAATCAATCAATCAATCTGTTTATTGGCTTCATAACAAGAAGAATTCATCTATATGACATCTTTGTTCTGAATGTAGCCTCCTGTTCTGTGTTCTGTTCTGTGCATTGTAGTTCAGCCAAAGTGTGCTGTGTATGTACGCATCCTAAGTGATAATATCACAGTTCACTCTAGAAGAATATATACCTGACCCAGCCCCACAAAAGGGACATTAAATCTCTGGGCTAGTTTCTCACAACGGGCTTGCAAAGTCAAAAATCTCTTTTTTTTGTCAGTTTTGAGTTATGGGTACTTCTGTGTTCTCTAACATCCTATATTATAAAGGATAATCTTTAATATGGTCTCTAAATGCTCTAATAAGTGTTTTAAAACGAGTTAGGTAAATGCATTTTCTTCAGCCAGGCTAGACTTTAGACTGTTTTCTCAAAATGGCCGACACTCACCCTACTAACTTCAAATGCTCATAACTCTGGAACGGAAAAAGATACAAGAATGGTTCTTGCATCATTAGAAAGAGAACTGTCTGAAGTTTTGAAATGTACGATTTTCTCATTCGGTCAGTTTGACACTTAATGTCCCTTTCGTGGTGCTGGGTCGCATATCTCTTTAGAAACAGTATTCTGAGCATGTGCATGTGTGCCTAGGACGGCAGTTTTAGCATCTGTTGGATACCTGTCCTCTACAAATGAACCAATAGGGCATTTGCCATGGGAGGACGACCTTGAAATTCGCTGAGTTGAATTTAGAGAGTTGAATTAGAAAGGTCAAAAAAAAAATTAAAGGAAAAAATCATTGGGCAAATCATGCCACGAAAACGACAACTGATAGAGCCAATCTGGCAAAATGGTCTGGGGATATAACTCTCTTGACTGTGTTAGAGCAAAAGCCAGCATATCAGGGTTATTCCTCTTCACCTGATGACATCATCAGGTCAATACGTAATACGTTGGTGTCAGTCAAGGGGTCAATAGTTATGTTTTGATAGGTGAACTTCTATATTTGTGTCGGTTTGTGCACATATAATTTTCTCTGCGGCTTATAAACTGGTGCGGATTATATCTGAATAAATACCTAATATTTTGTCAATTTAAAGGATGCGGCTTATATACAGGTGCGTCTTATAGTCCAGTTTTTACGGTAGTGTGATATACAAACGATATCAATCAATCAATCAATCAATCAATCTGTTTATTGGCTTCATAACAAGAAGAATTCATCTATATGACATCTTTGTTCTGAATGTAGCCTCCTGTTCTGTGTTCTGTTCTGTGCATTGTAGTTCAGCCAAAGTGTGCTGTGTATGTACGCATCCTAAGTGATAATATCACAGTTCACTCTAGAAGAATATATACCTGACCCAGCCCCACAAAAGGGACATTAAATCTCTGGGCTAGTTTCTCACAACGGGCTTGCAAAGTCAAAAATCTCTTTTTTTTGTCAGTTTTGAGTTATGGGTACTTCTGTGTTCTCTAACATCCTATATTATAAAGGATAATCTTTAATATGGTCTCTAAATGGTCTTATAAGTGTTTTAAAACGAGTAGGTAAATGCATTTTCTTCAGCCAGGCTAGACTTTAGACTGTTTTTCTCAAAATGGCCGACACTCACCCTACTAACTTTAAATGCTCATAACTCTGGAATGGAAAAAGATACAAGAATGGTTCTTGCATCATTAGAAAGAGAACTGTCTGAAGTTTTGAAATGTACGATTTTCTCATTCGGTCAGTTTGACACTTAATGTCCCTTTCGTGGTGCTGGGTCGCATATCTCTTTAGAAACAGTATTCTGAGCATGTGCATGTGTGCCTAGGACGGCAGTTTTAGCATCTATTGGATACCTGTCCTCTACAAATGAACCAATAGGGCATTTGCCATGGGAGGACGACCTTGAAATTCACTGAGTTGAATTTAGAGAGTTGAATTAGAAAGGTCAGCGTAACTCGGGCAGAACGAGTGCGGGCAAACTTAGTAGTCTAGTATAGAGAACGAACACTCGTGGCAAATGCCCTATTATGTCTGGCGTGCTGCAGCATAGAGCTGTTCAACGCCCCTGTTGCATCAAACTTAGGATAACACAAGTAGCGATCAGGGTTGCATGTCTTACGAGCATGCTATTCTCGCACAAGTAGTTTTCTCTGTGTCGCTGTGAAGGCAACAAAGTTTGCCAAAACTTTGTCAAAAGAAGTCAAGGTGTCATCTTTTTTCTTCATTGCTTTCTGTGCTTAAAAATCTAAATTGGATGCTCCTTGCAGGATGTCCTGAATTGCAGGATTTTTAAATTGCCTGGAGCCGGCGTCGCCGGATTATGAGAATTTGAGAAGCAACGATTTTCTTACACACACACACACACACACACACTTGTACAATAAAAAGGGTCTATATAAGTATTTGCTATATTCAAAGGAATGTAGCACTTGTACTAGTCTACTGTCTAGAGGGGTGGAAAAAGAGCAGTAAATGTGTGTGTGTGTGTGCACTGCCCCTGCACTCCGCCGGGGCCGCCCCCTTGCAGGATTTTTTTAATTTCCCAGGAGCACCCATGCAATAAGAAATGTTTGAATACTCTTCTTTATAGACATGAATATGTAAGAGATTATGGATTCTTCTTCTCATGAATATGTAAGAGATTAGGGATTCTTCTTCTCATGAATATGTAAGAGATTAGGGATTCTTCTTCTCATGAATATGTAAGAGATTAGGGATTCTTCTTTTCCCATTCAGTTTCCATGATCAAGTTTGATTTCTTAACACTATTTTTATATACTCTCTCTCTCTCTCTCTCTCTCTCTCTCTCTCTCTCTCTCTCTCTCTCTCTCTCTCTCTCTCTCTCTCTCTCTCTCTCTCTCTCTCTCTCTCTCTCTCTCTCTGATGTTTTTTGCATGCTTTATATTACTTTGTATGTGTTTATTTTCGTTTTCCATTTTCTACTTTTATATATGTATTTTGTCCAGAGGGCTGGATGTAAAAAAAAATGTTATTGCTTACTCTATTACCCTCTATAAAAATTCAAAATTCAATCTCTCTCTCTCTCTCTCTCTCATCTCTCTCTCTCTCTCTCTCTCTCTCTCTCTCTCTCTCTTACCTCCTCTCCTCCCTGCTCCTCTCTCTCTCAGTCCTCTCTCTCTCTCTCTCTCTCTCTCTCTCTCTCTCTCTCTCTCTCTCTCTCTCTCTCTCTCTCTCTCTCTCTCTCTCTCTCTATATATGTGTTATGTAGGTATATAGGGACAGGCTTTCATAGCCGTAGGCCTCGTGGCCTATATAACGTCCCCTCTTTGAATGAGTACTTTCTATTTTTTTTAAAATTGTTTGATCTGGTTGGCCGCCTATAAATAATAACGCTCAATGCTATCCATTAATCAAAATCACAAAGAAGATCTTTGAATCTTGGACTTGTATCCAAAAGGTTCTTGAATGTATTAGTATTAGGTGCAAATTTCATGTTAGATGATAAACCATTCCAGTGAGTAGCAACTCTGTGTGAATAAGAAAATTCTCTTTTATTAGTTCTACGATACTTGACATAAATTGTATGTATCCATGGGTAAATGTATGCATGTGTAGGTGTGTCTGGGATAGATATATATACATGTGAAGGAAGTCGTTTACTGGAAAGAAAGTAGAAGAAGGAAAGAAAACAAAAGTTGTAAGAATAGGATTATTAAGTTATATTTTTCATTTATTCCAGTGTTGTCTACCTTGAATGTTAAATGGCTGTTCCCCCCTTGCCATAAGGACGTTTGTTTGCTAATGGCAATAGAACAGATTTGATTTTGATTTGATCTCTCTCTCTCTTTCTCTCTCTCTCTCTCTCTCTCTCTCTCTCTCTCTCTCTCTCTCTCTCTCTCTCTCTCTCTCTCTCTCTCTCTCTCTCTCTCTCTCTCTCTCTCTCCCCTGTTCCTTTATGACATGGGCAGAAAGGCCCACTCATTAAAATGATTAGTTCGTTCTCTCTCTCTCTCTCTCTCTCTCTCTCTCTCCCCCTCTCTCTCTCTCTCTCTCTCTCTCTCTCTCTCTCTCTCTCTCTCTCTCTCTCTCTCTCTCTCTCTCTTCTCTCTCCAATTCTGTTCTTGAGCAAATGTTATAAACCAAACTCTTGAGCTGATATGATGTGGTGTGCTACCTGTTTTTATCACTGTCTCTGTGTGTTGCTCACAAAGCACATCACTAATGGCAATAAAACATTTGATTTGATTTGATTTGATTTTGACTCTCTCTCTCTCTCTCTCTCTCTCTCTCTCTCTCTCTCTCTCTCTCTCTCTCTCTCTCTCTCTCTCTCTCTCTCTCTCTCTCTTCTCTCTCTCTCTCTCTTTCGCTCTTCAATTCTGTTTCTCACTGTCTCTGTGTGTTGCTCACAAAGCACGTCACTAATGGCAATCAAACAGATTTTATTTTATTTTATTTTGATTCTCTCTCTCTCTCTCTCTCTCTCTCTCTCTCTCTCTCTCTCTCTCTCTCTCTCTCTCTCTCTCTCTCTCTCTCTCTCTCTCTCTCTCTCTCTCTCTTCAGTTCTGTTCTTGAGCAAATGTCATAAACCAAACTGCGTTGATATGATGTGGTGTGCACCCTGTTTTTATCACCGTCTCCTGTGTGTTGCTCACAAAGCACGCCATGGATTACACCATGATTCCACGAGAGGTTGGTCTGTATAGCGCCCTCTACCCAACCTTCACTAGTCACCAGTCTGTGTAGCCCAGTCTAGATTTAAAGGTGGACCCTGACGGATGAGGTTTTGCAAAGAAACACGTCGAGATCACCATGAAAACACCCTTTACAGAGATCGCAACACTCACTTTGCTCTGGTTTCCTAGAAATCAAACCGTCAAAACGGCGATTCTTCCTTGGCGGAGATGCCGGAGAGAGAAGCCATTTTGGATGGGGCGGGTGGAGGCCAAACCCATTGTGGTTGAAGTTTTTTCTTTTTTTGTAGTGCAGTAAAAAAAAAATGAAGCTATTTCCTTTGTTGTGAGCGAAACTCATTTAGATAAACTGAATAAAAAATAAAAAAAAAATTGCAAAAATTTTGTGCAAACTATTTGGTCTAAACTCAGGCTGCCATTAGAAAAGAGACAGCACATGCCTTCTCTTTCACTGAAAGAATCTGACTTCCAGCACCTCCGCCAAGGAGGAATCGTCGATTTGACGGTTTGATTTCTAGGAAACTAGAGCAAAGTGAGTGTTGCGATCTCTGTAAATGGTGTTTTCATGGTGATCTCGGCGTGTTTCTTGCAGAAAAACACGACATACAGATCAACATGTATAGAGTGTGTAGAGTGATAGCTGTTCTTGGTTAGAGTTCTATGTAACGGGCGTGCAATCTGGAATCTTTTAATTACCAAATTTAACGGTCTTTGAGGCGCGTCATGTGTGACCCAGCACCACGAAAGGGACATTAAGTCACTGGGCTAGTTTCTCACAGCAGGCTTGGAAAGTCAAAAATCTCATTTTGGGGGGTCAATTTTGAGTTTAATTACCGAATTTCACGGACTTTGAGGCGCGTCATGTGTTACCCAGCACCACAAAAGGGACATTAAGTCGATGGGCTAGTTTCTCACAGCAGGCTTGGAAAGTCAAAAATCTCATTTTGGGGGGTCAATTTTGAGTTATGGGTATTTTCGTGATCTCTGACATCTTATCTTTCATATATATAAAGGTCAATCTTTAATATGGTCTTATAAGTGCTTTAAAACTAGTAGGTCAGTGCATTTTCTTCAGCTAGGCTAGACTTTAGACTGGTTTCTGAAAATGGCCGACGCCCACCCTACTAACTTTAAAAAGTTTTCATAACTCTGGAACGGAAAAAGATATAAGAATGGTTCTTGTATCATCAGAAAGAGAATTGTCAGAAGTTTTCATGTGTATAATTTTCTCAGATCGGTCAGTTTGACACTTAATGTCCCTTTCGTGATGCTGGGTCACACATATACAGTGTGTACAATGATAGCTGTTCTTGATTAGAGTGTTCTATGTAGTAATAATAATAATAATAACCAAACTTCTGATATTTATTTTGACAACAGTTTCTTACTATAGTTTGTTATACAGTGGAATCTGTTTAATTGGCCATCGGATAATCGTCCAAAGCCGCTTAATCGGCCAATTTCCTCTGGAACGGAATTTTTTCTTCTTAAGCATGTGTTATTTTCCTCTTTACCCCTTTTTGAGAGGGAGAACAACAGAGGCAGACAAACTGACAACACGCTTTTGACGTTTACATGGTTGAGTGTGAAGTTGGAAGGTGAGCTGTTGTCAATTGAAAAACCCTGCATGGCGTTAAAATCACTCAAGAAAACAAAATCATTGTCTTTTACTCGTGCTTCTATCAAGTTGTAGGATTAATAAACACAAACACACACACACATCACAAAAAGGGAAAGAATTTGAATTTGAACTGCAACATTTAATTTTGACGTCATTGCTTTTGACTTGCATAATTGCGTCATACAGTATCTCGATGTTCGTTTTATCGGCCGATTCGCTTTATCGGCCATATTCTTCCTGGTCCCAAAAGTGGCCGATTAAGTGGATTCCACTGTAGTAGCTTCTCAACATATTGTTAGTTATATGTGCAGGGGTCTGGAGAAGAAAAAAAAGTATCGCCTTATAGTCCATAAATTCGGTAACTAGAAGGTTTCCAAGTGACCTAGTCAATAGTAGGGTATTTAAGCCGGGTTCACATTAGACGCGTAAATTCCGTACGGAAAACCCTAAATAAGTGGAAGAAAGACGGATAAAAGTGTACGCATATAGGGGAAATTAGGACACGTGCGCAAATCTTTTCCCTTCTTTGTTTCACTTATTTATGGATTGCTTTCCGCATGGAATATCCGCTTATGTGTGTACATGGCCTAAGACAGAATTGACGAGAACTGACATTTTATATTGTGGTTGTTCCCGATATTGAAAGTTACGAAATATGGATGGATCCCAACATAAGTAGATTAGATGTCCACCAAGGAACAAAGCCGATAGCACAAAAAGTGTTTAGAGATTGATCTAACCATATTTGTGACCCAGCACCACGAAAGGGACATTAGGGACAATAATAATTAACCCTCTTGCATTTATTCCGCCCCAAACCGCCCAGCCAGAGGCTGCCTCTGTGTATTCAAACCGCCCAGTCGGAAGTTGCCTCTGTGTATTCAAACCGCCCAAAACCACCCAGCTGGAAGCTGCCTCTGTGTATTCAAGCCGCCCCAAACTGCCCAGACGGAAGCTGCCTCTGTGTATTCAAACCGCCCAGCCGGAAGCTGCCTCTGTGTATTCAAACCGCCCAGCCGGAAGCTGCCTCTGTGTATTCAAACCGCCCAGCCGGAAGCTGCCTCTGTGTATTCAAGCCGCCCAAAACTGCCCAGCCGGAAGCTGCCTCTGTGTATTCAAACCGCCCAGCCGCCTCTGTGTATTCAAGCCGCCCTAAACTGCCTCTCTGTGTATTCAAACCGCCCAGCCGGAAGCTGCCTCTGTGTATTCAAGCCGCCCAAAACCGCCCATAGCATGCCCACGACTATGAGACTCCTCTGATGGCATTTTCACCATGCACTAAGTTCTGGCTTGTTATGCACACTCTATGAAGAAGCTTCTCGCTTGTAATGAAGTGATAGTAATTGTATGGCGCTGTGTGTGTCAGAAGTTTTCATGTGCATAATTTTCTCAGATCGGTCAGTTTGACACTTAATGTCCCTTTCGTGGTGCTGGGTCACATTTGTGAGTAAAGGTTATAGAGGAGATGGTAGGACTTTAGATGTCCCCCTCTAGCTACACTTTGCATTAATTGATTATATTGATTGTGATATCGTCACCAGAATTTCCTAATTTTAGAAATCGTAGATGGTTTGCATGAATGTTGATCTAGTTTCATGTTAAAACTTACTAACAAAAAAAATCTGCGAGTCAATTCATCTTCATTTATAGATTATGTAGTCGTGTTCCGTCGCTCATTGAATTCATTGACTGTTAGCTATTATCCCGCTAGTTCAGAGTTCAGTAAAGTGACGTCTGTCTGAAGAAGAAGTTTTTGGCTCACTCGTGTTAACGAAGTTAACATGAAGTGAGTCTATAGTATGATAGTTTTTCGGTTGTGTGTCTGTGTGTATGTGTGTGTGTGTGTGTGTATATGTGTGTTGCATCCGTGGTCTAATCTCCAAACTTTAACGTTGACATTTTCTCAGGAAATAGAAGGGTTTTAGATTCAGAAATCGCTGTTCCGAGAATACTCGGAATTAGATCCTGACTGGCGTTCTCCTGTTCAGAGTTTACTCAGAATTTGTCGGCAGTGAGTAAAAAAAAAAAAAAGAACTAATGTATTTAACACAAGGGTCTCGCAGAAGACAGCAACAAATTCTCTGCTCCTGTTGTTACTTCTTAATAGGACGCCAGGGCTCCCAATCATCCCGCAAAACAAGGGGTCCCAGGGACTCCTTTACTTATAGTGTAGAGGGTCCTAGAGGCAGGATAGAGGGTCCCAGTGGCATTGCCAATGCTAAAAAGATTTTTTTCTAGTGCATCCCTGGGACCCCCTGCACATTGTTTTAGAGGGTCCTTTAGAATTTTAGTACTTCATAAACCCCCAAATGGGGGTCCCTGGGAGCCCTGGGACGCATCAGCTTCATGTAATGCCGTACCTTTAAAAAAAATTGAAACGAGTCTGTGTGCCGTGGTTGACAAGAATCAAGATGTTATGCGGACAAAGAAAAAAAAAACAGACAAGAACAATCGCACTGGCCTTTCTCCAGAGAGTGACAGAGGACTACGAACTTTGTTCCGTTGTCTTACAAAATGATGGTGTTCGTTGTTGAATGTAGATGAGTTCTTGTGTCAACCCAGTGGTGTTGGAGTTAACTTCCACCAGGAGGCGATGTTTTTTGTCGTGCTTGGTCTGTCTGTCTGTCTGTCTATGAGTCCTCGAGCAACTTGAGCTCAAAATGTAGTGAACAGATATTGTATAAATTGTGTTTGTAGAGGGTAGCAGTTAGAGCAAATCCCTTTGGTTTGGGTGTTTATCTGGATTTTTGTGTGGATGCGACAGTTTTGTTCAACTTTGTGCCCTTCAAGAATGAAATCACAGGAATTGCTTTTTATTGGCTACTGCAAAGAACACCTTTTGCAAGAGTGAATGCCCTTGGTGGGTGGGGGAAGATGGTTGAGTACTGACCAAACAAGGGCATAACCCTATTTGATGCCACTTAATGGCTGCCTTTTGCAAGAGTGAATGCCCTTGGTGGGTGGGGGAAGATGGTTGAGTACTGACCAAACAAGGGCATAACCCTATTTGATGCCACTTAATGGCTGCCTTTTGCAAGAGTGAATGCCCTTGGTGGGTGGGGGAAGATGGTTGAGTACTGACCAAACAAGGGCATAACCCTATTTGATGCCACTTAATGGCTGCCTTTTGCAAGAGTGAATGCCCTTGGTGGGTGGGGGAAGATGGTTGAGTACTGACCAAACAAGGGCATAACTCTCGCCAATAACCCTATTTGATGCCACTTAATGGCTTGCCTTTTTGCAAGAGTGAATGGCCTTTTGGATACTGACCAACAAGGGCTTAACTCTTGCCGTCAAGGGCGTTAGTAACCCCAGTTGTAATGGCCAATAGCTAAGCTATGATGCTACCTATAAAAATTTAAAAAAGCGTTAATATTTTTTTCATTGCTGTTTTGACACATAATTGTTTACGGGCTTACCCTTTACTAGTTCAAGACCAGGGTATATTGCCAGATAAAGGGAAAGGACTCTCTACCTTTCAACAGCACTGTCTGGGTTGGGGTTTGCACTGTATCAGAGCTTTCTTATTTCAGTATTGTCGGTATCTGACAGATGGTGCGATTTCCCAAAGGAAATCTGCTCGAAAGAGGCAGAAATATGATGCCGTAGCTTAGATCATTCTCATTAGATTATGGCCCTTTACTCAAATGGGTTTTATCATTGGTTGACATCAGCCTGTAGTAGGGGCCAACAGTAACATGAGAGCTGTACAATAGATGATTTTCTACAGTAATGGAAAATCATGGTACAGTTTAGTCTTTCTTGTGGAAGACTATGACTCTCGAACGAGGGGGGGCCTTGCACCCACCGGCTCTGGTGCTGTAGCCAAAGGGATGGGCTTGGCCTTTGGGGACCTTCCTCAACGCCAGCTGTGTCCTCAAATCCCTCTGGCCGAGAGAGTGGGGATGTACCCTGGGCAAGGCATCTCCGCTATTAACAAATTCTCGCCCAGCCCGCCAGAATAGTATCTTCCCCCCTCTCTGCTTTCTGGCAGTCATTGTCGCAAACGACAGACTAGCATACATTAGATCAGAATGATGTTTGCATGTTGTGTTACTTTAAAGATTCTGTGATGACGACAGTCTGTAATTTATCATTTGCAACAACCAAAAATTGTGTGTGGGTGGGTTACTTGTTCCAAAAAAAAAAGTCAGAGTTTGCTAATGTAGTCTCTGTGATAATGAACAGTTTCATTCAAAGCCTGCATCGTTACATTATACACTGTATTTTCAACAGGTTTTATTTTGAACATGCCTTCTTTATTATTTTTTTCTCTCTGTCTGTTGCTCCTGAACTGCCTCACACATTGATTTACCGTATTTTGCGGACTACAAGGCGTACCCCCCAAATTTTACAAAAAATTCAGATTTTGTTATTATAGGTTTTTTTACTATATTATCAGTCACATTATAAAGCACAGGGGTCTCAGTCCATGAAAAAAGTATCGCCTTATAGTCCGTAAAATACGCTGTTCATTTTGGAATGTTTTTATTTGTTTGGGACAGGGTATGTAAGATGCTGTTTTATTCGAAAGGAAACGCGTGTGTGTTGTGCTTTTGAAACCTCTGCATTGCTGCACTGAGCTAGGCGAATAGGTACCATAGGCGGCTTTGATAGCAGTTGTGCGCCTTTTAAGTTTTAAGGATGAAGAGTTGTCTATCTTTGATAACTGATCTGCATTGAAAATTAGATTTAAGAGATCACTGTATTTTTCAGACTGTAAGGCGCACCCCACAGATTTGACACAAAGAAATCAGATTATGTTGTTATATTTTCCTACTATTTTATCAGTCACATTATAAGGCGCAGGGGTCTCAGTCTGGGAAAAGAAGTATCGCCTTACAGTGCGAAAAATACGGTATTCCCCATGACATGTATCACTTCTATTTTTTTTTTAATCAGTATACTTTTTTTTTATCACATACTATCTGTCTGTCTGTGTCTGTGTCTGAATGTGTGTGTTTGTGTATGTGATAATAAAACAAATATCCATTATTATTATTATACTTGGAGAAATTTTTTATATTACCTGAAAGTTGTGTACGAAGTTTGGGAAAAGTTTGAACTATTTTTCTTTTTTTTTAATTAGGAGCTGATTTCATAATGCAAACTTGCATGATTTCATGGTAAGGTTTTAGATGTTTCTATTCCAATTAGCAAATTGGGTTTTTGTTTGTAAATTACTTTAAGGTGAAATGTTCATACTTTTTTCTTTCCGGCCCCAGGAAGGGAAGTCGATCATCAGCATCAACTTTTTCCGGCTGTTTCGCGTCATGAGGCTGATCAAGCTGCTCAGTCGAGGGGAGGGCATCAGAACGTTGCTGTGGACCTTCATCAAGTCATTCCAGGTGTGTGTGTGTGTGTGTGTGTGTGTGTGTGTTTGTGTGTGTGTGTGTGTGTGTGTGTGTGTTTGTGTGTGTGTGTGTGTGTGTGTGTGTGTGTCTATAATCCCCACAAATCTTGCATCTGTTCGAACCCCCCCCCCCCCCCCCCCACCCCCCCCCCCCCCCCCACCCCTAAAGTACACAGCATCAATATCGTCAAAATGATGACAGCGGATGCTGAGAGAAAGAAAGAAATAAAAAAATAAAAAAAGTGTGTTTGTGTGTGTGTGTGTGTGTGTGTGTGTGTGTGTGTGTAGGGGAGGGGATGGCATCCAAACATTGCTATGGACCTTCTTCAAGTCATTCCAGGTGTGTGTGTGTGTGTGTGTGTGTGTGTAGCGGAGGGGATGGCATCCAAACATTGCTATGGACCTTTAAATAAGTCATTCCAGGTGTGTGTGTGTGTGTGTCTGTCTGTCTGTCTGTCTCTGTCTGTGTCTGAATGTGTGTGTGTGTCTATGTCTGAATGTGTATGTGTATATGCATTTTCCCAATAAACTAGGTTGAAATTTGTTGATTAATTCATTTGAGGTGGCCAGCCCAGCCCAAAGAGAACTTGGAAGGCAGTGTGTCAGTGTGAGAGTACATGCCCACTGCCATGTGTGTGTTTCAGGCTCTGCCCTACGTCTTTCTGCTGATAGTCATGCTGTTCTTCATCTACGCTGTCATCGGCATGCAGGTGGGTGCACGCCTTTACCTCCGTTAGGGAAAGAAACAACTGCAGTAGGGGGAGGGGTGATGGTGTCTCATGCAAAAATGTGATGGCTTGGAGTCAAAACGGACTATCTTTAGATAGTCCATTGGCATATTATTGGATTTATTACAAAAATTAATAACTTGTATCAAACAATGACTGCAGAATCATAAAAAAAGGGGGGTTTGCCGTTTATATTTCAGCAGTCTTTTTTTGGTACAAGTTATTAGTTTCGTATTAATTTCAATAATAAGTCAATGGACTATCTAAAGATAGCCCGTTTGGACTCCAAGCCATCGATTAATAGTTCACCCCACCTTCTGGAAGTTCTGGCTTGTAACTTCTTCCAATCTGTCACTCTCTTTGACTCTTGTCTTTTCCACTTTTCTTACTGTCGTCTGCTATCTTTCTGCCTTACTGGTCCATTCTCCTGCCTTTGTTCTAGAAACTCTTACCAACATTTTCTTCAGCCGAAGACAGAAATGCTGGGCCTAGCTATTTCTGGAGCCAGCGTCGCCGGATTACGAGAATTTGAGAAGCAACGTATTTCCTATTTATGAATGTTTTATCGGTTTCTCGCATGTGTAGAATATAAAAGAAATGAATACAGATAAATATTTACATGCCTTTACCAGGAACTTTCTATTTTTAGGATTGTTTTAAGTCAAGTTGTTAACTGGGCGGCCCCTGGACCCCTGCCTTGCAGGATTTGTGTGTGTGCTGTCCCATCTTCTGGGTCGTACAGTGGCGTTGCTCCCACGC
Organism: Phymorhynchus buccinoides; assembly: GCA_017654935.2. Taxonomy (NCBI): domain Eukaryota; kingdom Metazoa; phylum Mollusca; class Gastropoda; order Neogastropoda; family Raphitomidae; genus Phymorhynchus; species Phymorhynchus buccinoides. The sequence continues at coordinate 49,962,161 of CM065696.1, read as the reverse complement.
CGCTCATTCCGAATCCCAATTCGCAGCCACACCCCAGCTTGTTCAGGTCGCAGAATCCGTCCGAGATCAGCAGCAGTCCAAGGGGAACGAATCTATGTTAGGCCATCAAGAGGCAGGCAACCAACCGAGGAGACACTGCACTGCTGCTGAGTCACTTCGGTGAAATTCAGCAGAATTTTTGGACATTTCCCATGAGCACCCATGCTGATACGGTTGTTACTGTTGTGTGTGCTGTTCCCCAGGTGTTTGGAAAGATCCGCCTGGACGACTTCACGGAGATCCACCGCAGCAACAACTTCCAGACCTTCCCCCATGCTGTGCTGGTTTTATTCAGGTAAAATATTTCCCCAAACATTCTGTAGTTATATGCCTGTAATTGTGTATTGCTCATGACTTTCATGCCCATTGGTCATTATTGTGTTTTAAAAACAAACAAAAAAATGTTCCCCAAAGTTTATTTTCTATCCCTTTTTTTTTTTTCGAGAGGGGCTCGTGGTCAAGTGGTTAGAGCACTTGGCTGCGGTGCGGAAAGTCGCGGGTTCGAGTCCAGCTTGGAGTCAGATTTTTTTGGCTTGAAAAACCCTCTGTCTGGACACCCAGCAGTGAATGGGTACCTGATTCATGTTTTTATTCCATTTCAGTTCTGTGTAAAGCGCCCTGTAGCCTGCATAGTAGGATGGGCGCTATATACATTTTCCTCATTACAGTGGATCCTCCCTTATAAGACCTTCAAAAATCATCCAAAATGAGGTCTTCTAAGGAAGGGGTCTTATAAGGGAGGTAGTTTTAATGCTTATAATGAAGGGCAATGTCTCAGAGAAGGTCTTATGTGGGAGGGAGTCTTATAATGGGAAGTCTTATAAGGGAGGTTCCACTGTATTATTATTATTATGATGATTCGTTCAGGGAAAGTTAAAGGCGGCGGAAGGAGAGGGATGGGCTCCGCCTTCCTTCCATGATGCCTTGCCCTAGACACGGTGAACCTCTAACTGTTCACGGCCCATAGGCTACGGGACACCTTTACCACCTTTACCTTTTTTGGGGGGTCCATTCAGTGGCAGCGCTCTCACTTCTCTCATTTAGAGTCCAGGCTGCGCCCTTTCTTTCTAGTTTGACGGGAAAATTGAACTGAACGTCCAGTCCTTCGGATGGGGACTTAAAGCTAGTGCACATAAAAATCCCATGGCAATAGGGGAGAGCACTCCGTGAAAATTAGAGTTGATTACCTCGACTTATATATATTATAATTACTCTGTCAAAACCACGGCAACCATGGCATTGAAGCTTGAAACCGCAGGATGCCAGTCAGCGACTTGCTAACATTTTTGTTAGAAAAAGAAGGGGTGGCCAGTTGCTACAAAGTGATAGAACTTGCAAACTGTGACGTAAAATATAAATGACATCAAATTTAGAATGACGCACTGCATTCTTCATGCTGTGTCTCCTCAAACACGAAGCTAGGGCCTGGGATCTACCTGAAGGTAGAGTCATTTCCCTTGTTTGACCGATTGAATTAGGTGAGATCACTCCCACACACCATGAAATTACTGTTAAAAGTCCGTAAGAGCAGGGAGAAATCCTGCTGCCTGGTATGACCAAACTGATAGCTAGGTTTCCCAAGTCCACCTCCACCCTCTCCTCGCCCCTTCCCCCCATAAAAACAATGGTTGCACTGCACTTGCAGCGACGTGCACTCCGAATTTCACAGAGATAAGTCTCTGTGGCTAGAGAATATTCCGAATAATTATAAAAAATAACAACAACAAAACCTCTTTGGCATATACCCAGGCTTGCCCAGATACGCCATTGACACCAGCAGTTCTTATGATGCATTCATAAACTGGCAGTTTGGTCTGGTTTGCATTTTGCTACCCGTGTTGGCTGACTGGGTCGCACTCATGATTTCGGTACGCGCTTGCATGTAAAGTAGCCTTTGGGTAAGAATGTCTTTTTTGTGTGTTTGTGTGTGTGCTGTGCGTGTGTTTGTGTGTGCTGTGCGTGTGTGTGTGCTGTGCGTGTGTTTGTGTGCATGTGCGCATGCGCACGCGTGAAGTATCGGATTTGTATTCAATACATATATTTCTGATTGTTTTGTGTTTATGACTATTGTTATTGTTGTTGTCTAAAGTTAACTTTGTAAGCGCTCTGAGCTCTTTGGAGAAAGAGCGCAACAAATATCCATTATTATTCTTCAGTGTTGGACCGTCGCTAGGCAACCACCACCATGATAAAGGGCCGGCCACACGTCCACTGAAATCGCACGACTGTACGATGCGATTCGATCACGTGGTCGCGAAGCGCATTTGTTCTTCGAGAACGCGTGATCGAATCATATCGTACAGCTCTTAGCATGCATGTGTGTGTAAATGTACCGGTATGCTTGTTTGGTGTGTTCAGGTCCGCGACAAGGGAGTCGTGGCAGGAGATGCTGCTGTCATGTCGTGACGCCAACATATTGAAGTGTGTGTGTGCTAGCATGCATATGTGTAAGCGTATGTTTGTTTGTGTGTTCAGGTCCGCGACAAGGGAGTCGTGGCAGGCGATCATGCTGTCATGTCGTGACGTCAACATATTGAAGTGTGTGTGTGTGTGTGCTAGCATGCACATGTGTAAACGTATGTTTGTTGATGTGTTCAGGTCCGCGACAGGGGAGTCGTGGCAGGAGATCATGCTGTCGTGTCGCGACGCCGACACGGTGAAGTGCGACAAACTCTCTGACAGCTACAACGCCACGGACCCCGACAGGAACAACTGTGGCACGCGATTCACCTTCATCTACTTCATCTCCTTCTACATCCTCTGCTCATTTCTGGTTGGTGTCTTCATCATCATCATCAAAATCATTGTCTTCATCATCATCATTATATCATCATCATTGTCTTCATCATCATTATATCATCATCATTGTCTTCATCATCATCATCATTGTCTTCATCATCATCATTGTCATCATCATTGTCTTCATCATTGTCATCATCATTATCATCATCATTGTCATTGTCTTCATTATCATCATTGTCTTCATCATCATCATCATCATTGTCATCATCATTGTCTTCATCATCATCATCTTCATCATCATCATTGTCTTCATCATCATCATCATCTTCATTATCATCATCGTCGTCATCATCATCATCATTGTCATTGTCATCACCCATCAAACTGCTCCAACAGAAACAACCGTGGCACATGATTCGCCTTCATCGCTTTCGTTTGCTTCTACATGCTCTGCTCCTTTCTGGTAATAGTAGCCGTCATCATCATTGTCGTCATCATCATCATCATCATCTTCATCTTCATCATCATCATCATCATCATCATCAGGGCTCCCAATCGTCCCACAAAACAAGGGGTCCCAGGGACTCCTTCACTTACAGAATAGAGGGTCCTAGAGGCGGGATAGAGGGTCCCAGTGGCATAGCGAATTCTAAAAAGAATTTTTCTAGTGCATCCCTGGGACCCCCTGCACATTCTTTTTAGAGGGTCCTGTAGAATTTTAGTGCTTCATAGACCCCCAAATGGGGGTCCCTGGGAGCCCTGATCATCATCATCGTCATCATCATCATTGTTGTCGTCATCATCATCATCGTTATCATCATCATCGTTGTCATCATCATCATTGTTGTCATCATCATCATTGTCATCATCATCATTGTTGTCATCATCATCATCATTGTTGTCATCATCATCATCATTGTTGTCGTCATCATCATCATTGTTGTCGTCATCATCATTGTTGTCGTCATCATCATCATCATCATCATCATCGTTGTCGTCATCATCATCATCAATGCAAAAAAAGAACCGACCCAAGCACCAGTATGATTAGACCAGCTAGTTTGATGTGTGTCCCCCTGTGGGTATGCCTTGGGGTCTTTTGTGTAAATCGTTCCCCCACCTTCTGGAAGTTCTGTGCTTGTAACTTCCTCTAATCTTTCACTCTCTTTGACTCTGCCTTTTCCCTTTGCTTGCTGTCATCTACTATCTTTCTGCCTTACCGGTCCATTCCCCTGCCTTTTTTCAAGAATCACATTTAAAAAGATTTCCTCCAGCCAAAGTCGGACTTGCTGGGCCTAACTATTTCTTAGGCGCATAACGGCAGTAAGACGCATCTGCGCTCATAATTGACAGAAAACTGTCTGAGCGATCGAAGAAGAAGAAGAAGTTTGATGTGTCAGAATGTCGTCTGCGTATTATAATAGTTATTATTGTTGCTGTTTGCTATTAGATCATCAACCTGTTTGTGGCGGTCATCATGGACAACTTTGACTACCTGACCCGGGACTGGTCCATCCTAGGACCTCACCATCTGGACGAGTTTGTGAGACTGTGGTCAGAGTACGACCCTGAGGCAAAGTGAGTGGTGTAATATCGGTGTTATTATGGTAATAATGTTGTAATATTATGGACTGGTCCATTCTTGGACCTCACCACATGGACGAGTTTTGCTTGAGTATCATCATCAGTATTCTTGTCTGTCACGATTGTTAGGGATTTTGCTGTCAGAACCGAGGCTGTGACATCATATTCTGCTTCAACCCCCCCTCCCCCTCTTTTTACTGTGACTGTGTCGTCTGCTTCAGTGGCTTCATTCACGATTTCTACCTGATAATCGATCTCAATACGAATGGAATTCACAACTTTGTTTGATCAGATTTTAGTCATACACTAGGCGTAGCGCATTTTAGCTCATTCAAGTCGTTCCACCCATATATGGCCGTAATTAATACAAGGCTGTCAATCTGATGAATTTGTTTCAAGGGTAGTAAATCTGTGTGCACACCACACTTTGGTCACTTCTAAACTCACTTTTCTCCCTTAGACCATATTTTTGCCTCTTACTATGCGTTTGAAGTGGGGAAAACTAATTGCTGTAGAGAGTGTTTCTATAAAGTCTATACCCAAAAAAAAAGTCTGATCTACCACTTCCCTATGTCTAAAGTAAAACCCCGTAATCTTCTTTGATTTCTCCTTTTGTTTATGTCTGTTGTTGTTTTTTTGTGCGTATGGCTGGAGTGATTTGTGAGTTTTTATAATTAATAATTGCAAATTGTTGCGATGCGAATGAGTTAAGGCGCAGGAGTCTAAGTTGAAGAAAAAAAGGATGGCCTTGGCAATATCAGGGCTCCCAATCGCCCCGCAAAACAAGGGGTCCCAGGGACTCCTTCACTCACAGTATAGAGGGTCCTAGAGGCAGGGGGATAGAGGATCCCAGTGGCACAGCGAATGCTCAAAAGAATTTTTCTAGTGCGTCCCTGGGACCCCCCTGCACATTCTTTTAGAGGGTCCTGTATTTTAGTGCTTCATAGACCCAGACCTGTTTACCCCCTACACAAGTCTTGAGTAGTCTGGATAGAAGAAATGAGTAGTTTTGGTGCAAAATGTGTAGTTTTATTCATTAAACCATCAAATAAAGTTCACTGAAAATGAGTAGTAATCAAGAATTAAAGAGCATTATTTTCATGTTTGAAGAGTAGTAGAGGTCCACATTGAGTAGAATACTACTCGGAAAGAGTAGAGTAAACAGGTCTGTCTAAGACCCCCAAATGGGGGTCCCTGGTAGCTTTGGGACCTGTAGTGGGTAAAGTAGGTAAGTAAATGACGGCAGTTGGCTGCCAATGGCGCGGTTTGTTGGTGTGTGTGTGTGTAGGGGGCGCATCAAGCATCTGGATGTGGTGACACTACTCAGGAAGATCTCCCCGCCGCTGGGCTTTGGGAAGCTATGTCCCCATAGAGTGGCCTGCAAGGTATTTACTGATGTGCACACACACGGACAGACAGGCAAACATGCATGCAGGCACGCAACACGCATGCACACGCACACACGCACGCGTGCATGCACACACACATAGTCACACACAGTCACATACACATATACACACACATACATGCACACACACAAACACACACACTTACAAAAAACACACACACACACTCACTCACAAACACACACACACACACACACACCCACACACACTCACGCATGCACGCACGCACATACACATGTACACACACACACATACACACTTGCACTCACACAAACACGCACACTTACAAAACACATACACACACACACACACACACACACACACACACACACACACACACACACACACACACACACACACACACACACACACAAAAACACACACACACTCACTCACAAACAAACACACACACACTCACAAACACACACACAAACACACACACACACATACACACACACATACACTTGCACACACAAACACACACGCACACGCACACACGCACACACACACACATACACAGAGTCCTGTTCAACGACACTGTATCGCACCACATTTCATGAAACTCCGTTCCATTCTAATCTACTCCGTTCTACTCCATCCTGAACCTGTTACTTTCCATTCTGTTCCATTCCATTCCATTCCAGCAACTCGAATCAGTGAACATGCCGCTGAACAGCCGACGGCACTGTCATGTTCAATGCGACACTGACGTCGTGACAATAGATGATTTTCGGAGAAAAAAACTAGGGGAGAGCACTTCGTGAAAATTAGAGTTGTTTACCTCCATTACTCGGTCAAATACCATAGCAACAATGCAACAATGGCGTCGAGGCTTGAAACCGCAGGATGCGAGTCAGCGACTTGCAAACATTTTGTAGAAAAATAAGGGGTGACCATTTGCTACAAAGAACTTGCAACACTGAACAGCGACGGCACTGTCATGTTCAACGTGACACTGACGTCGTGACGGTTCTGTTCCGTTTCAGCGGCCTGGTGTCGATGATCATGCCGCTGAACAGCGGCGGCACTGTCATGTTCAGCGCGACACTGACGTCGTGACAATTCTGTTCCGTTTCAGCGCCTGGTGTCCATGAACATGCCGCTGAACAGCGACGGCACTGTCATGTTCAACGCGACACTCTTCGCCCTGGTGCGCACCTCACTCAAGATCAAGGTGGAGGGCAACATCGACACGTGCAACGAGGAGCTGCGCGCCGTCATCAAGAAGATCTGGAAGCGCACCTCCCCCAAACTCCTCGACCAAGTAGTCCCCCCTGCAGGTAGTAAGTAGAGCGAGCCTCCCCAGGCCCTAAGGCTTCAGCACTTTTGTTTTGTTTTGAGGACACACTTCCCTTCCTTCCCAGCACAATTTGTGAGAAGTAGGCAGGGCTGCCTACCGTCCCTCCTAAGGGGTATTTGTCCCTGGAAACAGTTAAAAATGGACACCCTGTCCCTGGAATCCACTTTTCTGTTGAGCGTCCCTGGAAACTGAGTAGAATCAAAATGTTGTAGAGGGGTCACTTGTCTTGTTGGCTGACCTCACTATTGAACCCAGGGACATCCAAAACAACAGGCAATGTTGAAAATGTCTTACTCATTGGTTACTGGACGCCAAAAGATCTTGAATGTAGAATCATGTTGGGCAGCAAAGCAACAAAAACACTACCCCAGAATATCCAGTCGCTGAAACTTTGCAAGATCACAAAATATATTTAATGATGCATGACATTGTGATGTTTGTCCCTGGAAATAAGTCGCTGTCCCTGGTTTTTAAGCAGTTTGTCCCTGGAAATAAGTCGCTGTCCCTGGTTTTTAAGCAGTTTGTCCCTGGAAATAAGTCTCTGTCCCTGGTTTTTAAGCAGTTTGTCCCTGGAAATAAGTCGCTGTCCCTGGTTTTTAAGCAGTTTGTCCCTGGAAATAAGTCTCTGTCCCTGGTTTTTAAGCAGTTTGTCCCTGGAAATAAGTCTCTGTCCCTGGTTTTTAAGCAGTTTGTCCCTGGAAATAAGTCTCTGTCCCTGGTTTTTAAGCAGTTTGTCCCTGGAAATAAGTCTCTGTCCCTGGTTTTTAAGCAGTTTGTCCCTGGAAATAAGTCGCTGTCCCTGGTTTTTAAGCAGTTTGTCCCTGGAAATAAGTCGCTGTCCCTGGTTTTTAAGCAGTTTGTCCCTGGAAATAAGTCTGTCCCTGGTTTTTAAGCAGTTTGTCCCTGGAAATAAGTCGCTGTCCCCGGTTTTTAAGCAGTTTGTCCCTGGAAATAAGTCGCTGTCCCCGGTTTTTAAGCAGTTTGTCCCTGGAAATAAGTCGCTGTCCCTGGTTTTTAAGCAGTTTGTCCCTGGAAATAAGTCTCTGTCCCTGGTTTTTAAGCAGTTTGTCCCTGGAAATAAGTCGCTGTCCCTGGTTTTTAAGCAGTTTGTCCCTGGAAATAAGTCTCTGTCCCTGGTTTTTAAGCAGTTTGTCCCTGGAAATAAGTCTCTGTCCCTGGTTTTTAAGCAGTTTGTCCCTGGAAATAAGTCGCTGTCCCTGGTTTTTAAGCTGTTTGTCCCTGGAAATAAGTCGCTGTCCCTGGTTTTTAAGCAGTTTGTCCCTGGAAATAAGTCTCTGTCCCTGGTTTTTAAGCTGTTTGTCCCTGGAAACTGTAACAGAGGGTAGGCAGCCCTGAGTATGTGTAGTAAGTATTGTTAGACGGGGTGTGCCCTGACTCGTAAAGAGGAAGACACACACCATGCGATTGCGATTTGAGTGTCACGATGTCTGCGAGTCACGAGTCACGTGAAATCCTTCAGTGTAAGAATAATTGTACCGTGTTTTTTTGGTGTTCACTCTACAGTTGAACCTCAATTTGAAGACTTCCAAAAAGTCAGGAAAATTTGGTCTTAACCCCTTGACTGCCAGAGAAAATCAAAGAAAATATCATTGGGCAAATCCATGCCATGAAAAAGACAACTAATAGAGCCAATCTGGAAAAATGGTCTGGGGATATAACTCTCTTGACTGTGCAAGAGCAAACGCCAGCAAATCAGGGTTATTCCTCTTCATCCGATGACATCATCAGTGATGTCATCAGGTCAGTATGTAATACGTTGGTGGCAGTCAAGGGGTTAAATTGGAGGGGTTTTGTAACAGAGGTCTGTTTTATACATAGATATAGTCTCTCCCTAGCCCTAATAGGGCTCCAGCACTTTTTTGTTATTGTTTGGTCTTTGACCTTTCCTTTCCCAGCACAGATTTTACTCTGCCTGAAAAGTAGAAGTAGTAAGTAGAGAGGATCTGGGAACCACACTTTTTTAGTTTGGACACTTACGTAGCGCAGCACACCAATTCCCTACATCCTGACTGCTTTTAGTTTTACCCAGAGAGCTATTTTGTTTCAAGTTACGTCCTTTCACACATAGGCGATGTTTCTATCCGATGATTGTTATCAGGGATAGGGAAAGACCTGTCTGTCTGTATGTCTGTCTCTTTCTCTTTCTCTCTCTCGTTCTCTTTCTCTCTCTATCATTATAAGTGTGAGTGTGATTTGTTAATAGTGCGGCCTGGGCGTCTTTAAGTGTCCACCAGTGTGAGTGTTTCAAGTTGGTTGCGAAAGTGTACTGTAGATTATGTCATTCATTATTTGGGCGTGATTGAGAAATTGACTGAGGGATCAGGGAAGGGGGGTGTTGGTCAATGTTTAATGTATACTTTTTGTTCATTGTGTTTACTATTCATTTTAGTGATTTCTGTAAAGCGCTTAGAGCTTAAAGATTAGGCACTATAGAAGTTGTCTTAATAAATAAATAAAGTGGCAACAACGAACGAAAGAAGGGATACTACTTCTTCTTCTTCTTCTTCTTCTTCAATCACTCAGACAGTTTCCTGTCAATTATGAGCGCATAATCCCTTGGCAAATGCTCTCCCTTGGCAAATGCTCAGTTTTATTTGAAAACTTTCTTCGGGCTATTTGAAAGAGGTAGAAGAATCTTCCCAGCTAGGTAGGCCCTAGAAGTCTCCTGAGCTTTTAAGTTTTGGTCAAAAGTTTCCAGCTCAAGTACACGTGTTTTTATTTGCCGTGCGTGTAGGCGCCGAGAACGGGAGCAGGAAGAAAGTAGAGCGACTGCCACAAACCTGGGCATCTCTCTCTGCCTCTGTCTCTCTCTCTCTCTCTCTCTCTCTCTCTCTCTCTCTCTCTCTCTCTCTCTCTCTCTCTCTCTCTCTCTCTCTCTCTCTCTCTCTCTCTGTCTCTCTCTCTGTCTCTCTCTCTGTCTCTCTCTGTCTCTCTCTCTCTCTCTCTCTATCTCTCTCTTTCACTGTCCAGGGTAGGACAGTAACTTTTTCTTGCAACCTGCCATTAAAACAAATATGTAACTCTCACACCACACCCAATCATTCATCCGCTATCTATGCTCACTCATCATGCAACCCACCACCACTTCCGCCTTCATTTTTAACCCTTTCTTTTCTTTTTTCATTCTTTTCCTCATTGCCAATCAAAAAACTTTCAGGAGATAATTTTTTTTAAACTGCACTTGTGGAAGGGGCAGGTCGTCGTGCTTGCCACCTGCCCGACACTTATGGTTACTTGCCTCGGGCAGTTGGGCAGCCGTTATTGTCCTACCCTGCTGTCTCTGTCTCTCTCTCTCTCTCTCTCTCTCTCTCTCTCTCTCTCTCTCTCTCTGTCTCTCCCCAGCACTTTTCGTTTGGATGTCTTCCAAAGCGACTGCCGCAAACCTGGGCCTCTCTCTCTGCCTCTGTGTGTGTGTGTCTCTCTCTCTCCTTCTCTCTCTGTCTCTCTCTCTCTCTCTCTCTCTCTCTCTCTCTCTGTCTCTTTCTCTCACTCCCCAGCACTTTTCGTTTGGATGTCTTCCAGCACCACTTGCTCTGCATTCACTTTGTGGCGCACACACACAGTACAAATGGGTGTATGGGGGAGGGGGCAGGGGAAGAACAGGGCTCCCAGGGACCCCCATTTGGGGGTCTATGAAGTACTAAAATTCTACAGGACCCTCTAAAAGAATGTGCAGGGGGTCCCAGGGATGCACTAGAAAAATTTATTTTTAGCATTCGCTATGCCACTGGAACCCTCTATCCCACCTCTAGGACCCTCTATTCTATAAGTGAAGGAGTCCCTGGGACCCCTTGTTTTGCAGGACGATTGGGAGCCCTGGGGAGAGGGAGGGGACAGGGGGAGAGGGAGGTCTGTGCCGATTTAGGCCAATGTCTTTATGTCCCCTGTGTTTTTTGTTTTGTTTTTTTCACACACACACACACACACACACACACACACACACACACACACACACACACACACACAGCACATGCCCTTTGGGTTTTTTTGCTTAATTTTTGTGTGTGTGTTTTTCTCAGCACTTATAACATCTGGGGTCTAGTTTTAGAGGGCACGTCAAGTAGAAGTTTTGTTGTTGTTGTTTTTTCTTACGTTTTTACCCGTTTTGCTAAACTTGCACTGCTAAAGAGTCGTTGATAATTCAGACCTGTTTACTCTACTCTTTTCGAGTAGTAGTCTACTCAATTTGGACCTCGACTACTCTTCACAACTGAAAATAATGCTCTTTAACTCTTGATTAGTACTCATTTTCAGTGAACATTGTTTGATGGTTTAATGAATAAAGCTACACATTTTGCACCCAAACTACGCTTTTCAGCTATCCTGGCTACTCAAGACTTGTGTAGGGGGTAAACAGGTCTGTTGATTTGTATACCGCTGCTCAGTAAAAAAACAAAAAATGATTTACTGGTGAATATGCTTGATTTTATTGTCTTTCTCTGGCGATAGACTTTTGCCTTCTCCAGCTGAGAAATGAGCGTGGCTTTGAAATCCAAGTTTGATAATGTACTGACAAGTTGATTGTAGTGTCGTTTTCATGTCTGCATGATGTTACCATTGAGGAACAATGTGTCTGAATTACAGTGTCAGTGTTAGAATGCAAGTACCTTCGGTTTCATTTATTGTTTGTGGCTAAAGCCACAAACCTATAACTCACTTTGTCGGTCGGTCGGTCTGTCGTCGGTCCAAAATTGTCGCACATTTTGACAAAATTGTCGCACTTCAAATCGAGGCTACACTTCTGGCCGCTCTTTAAAATGATGTATTTTAAAAGCGTACAAAATAATAAACATACGTAATACAGACACTACAACAGACACGACGAGTATGCGGTGCTTCTTTCGATGAGTATAAGTAGGATACATAGTTTTAAATGTTTTCCAAAAGATATAAAAAGTTACGAAATGGTGCAGAGATAACATTCTGGTTTACAGATTAAAATTATTGAAAAGCCAGGGGAGGTGACTCATGATTGGAGTGGTAAAAATAGACCGCGTGCCACAAACTAATGCGATTTTGCGCTTGTTTGATTATAATTTTAAAATAGTTATGAAAAATCTCAGTGATTAGCTGAGCTTCATTCCCCTAATCTGAAGGATTAAAATCATTTGCTTGTGACATTGGACACAAAATATATTTTTTAAACTGAGTTAACCCTTTCACCGCCAGCCATATTTCTGCCAAAAATGTCCATTAAATTTACCTGGGTAGAGAACAAAATCTATCTGCAGTATTGGTGATTCTTCTGTGAAATATATAAAATAAGGTCTAACCTTACTTCCCAAAACTAAGACAATAGAGTCTTTGGATAATAGACCCCAATTTGATGCCTTTTAGTGACGTAGGTGTTATAATCACTGTGGTGCTAAAATGCGACTTTGGCGGTGAAAGGGTTAATAGAAATGCTGTTTTTCTCAAGGCAATAGTTGTTCTTTCTCAGACCGACACCCCTGTGTCTTATAACATGACTAATAATATGAAAATAGAAGAATAAAATTAGAATTTGGGATAAGATTTGGGGGGGTGCGCCTTGTAATAAGGTGCGCTTTATACAGTGGAACCTCACTTATAAGACCTTCAAAAACCATCTTCTTCTTCTTCGATGGCTCAGACAGTTTCCTATCAATTATGAGCGCAGATGCGTCATGCTGCCGTTATGCGCCTAAGTAGGAAATAGTTAGCCCCAGCAAGTCCGTCTTCGGCTTGGGGAAATGTTTTTGAAAGTGTTTCTTGAAAAAAGGCAGGAGAATGGACCGGTAAGCCAGAAAGATAGTAGATGACAGTAAGCAAAGGGAAAAGGCAGAGTCAAAGAGAGTGACAGATTAGAGGAAGTTACAAGCACAGAACTTCCAGAAGGTGGGGGAACTATTTATACAAAAGACCCCTGGTATCCCCATGGGGGGAAAAATCATCTAAAATGAGGTCTTGTATGGGAGGGGTCTTATAAGGGAGGTAATTTTAATACTTGCAAAGAAGGGCAATGTCTCAGAGAAGCAGGTCTTATGTGGGAGGGAGTCTTATAATGGGAGGTCTTATAAGGGAGGTTCCACTGTAGTCTGAAAAATATGGTACTGTTTGTTATGTTTTTTATCTTGTATTGCAGCTTTCTTGCTGTAAAATCATCTCAGGAGTGCAGGATAGAATAATTCTACTTTGAGTATTCTTCTTCTTCTTTGTCAATCGCTCAAACAGCTTCCCCGTCATATGATCGCAGATGCGTCATCCTGCCGTTATGCGCCTAACTAAGAAATAGGCCCAGAGTGTCCGTCTTTGGCTGGAGAAATTTTTTGAAAGAATTCCTCGAATAAAGGCCAGGAGAATGGACGGACTAGTAAGGCAGAAAGATAGTAGATGACTATAAGCAAAAAGAAAAGGCAGAAGCAGAGTCAAACAGAGTGACAGATTAGAGGAAGTTACAATCCCAGAACTTCCAGAAGGTGGGAGAACTATTTATGCAAAAAGACCCCATGGGGGGGGGGGGGGGGGGGGGGGGGGATGAATCTTATTGAAATCCTACTAAATTTCTTCACTATTTTTGTAGTCCCCCATACGGGAATCTGACAAAATGTCTGTCAACAGAGTGATAGATTAGAGGAAGTTACAAGCCCGGGACTTCCAGAAGGTGGGAGAACTATTTGTACAAAAGACCCCCGGGTATCCCCACAGGGAGGGGAGTTGACAGAAACAAAGTGTTGGATGTTGAGCGTAAATGCTGTTTTGTCAGTAAGTCGCCATCATGCTGCTGTGGTTGTAACAGACCTGTTTACTCTACTCTTTTCTACTCAGTTTGGACCTCTACTACTCTAACCCTTTCGCCGCCAACGTCGCAGTTTTGCGCCACAATGATTGAACACCCATGTCAGTAAAAACCTTGAATTCAGGGTCTGTTATCCAATGATTTTCGTGTTCTTGATTTGGGGAGTTAAGGATAGGCCTTTTTTTAAGCATGCAGTAAAGGAACCCCCAACATTTCAGACAAAATGCTTTCTTTACCCAATTTATTGGATAATTTTGGCTAAAAAATGTTTGGCAGCGAAAAGGTTAAAGTTGAAAATAATGCTCTAATTACTCATTTTCAGTGAACATTGTTTGATGGTTTAATTAATAAAACTGCACATTTCAGCTATTCAGACTACTCGAGACTTGTGTAGGGGGTAAACAGGTCTGTTGTAAAGTTCCGGTGTTGGGGGGTGGGGGTGGTGGTGGTTGCAGGGGACGACGACGTGACGGTGGGCAAGTTCTACGCCACCTTCCTCATCCAGGACTACTTCCGCCGCTTCAAGAAGCGCAAGGAGACCGCCCAGAAGATACAGAAGGGACAGGAGCACACCAGCGCACTGCAGGTTAGTGTCTCCACATCAAGAAACGCAAGGAGACCGCCCAGAAGATACAGAAGGGACAGGAGCACACCAGCGCACTGCAGGTTAGTGTCTCCACATCAAGAAACGCAAGGAGACCGCCCAGAAGATACAGAAGGGACAGGAGCACACCAGCACACTGCAGGTTAGTGTCTCCACATCAAGAAACACAAGGAGACCGCCCAGAAGATACAGAAGGGACAGGGGCACACCAGCGCACTGCAGGTTAGTGTCCCCGCATCAAGAAATGCAAGGAGACCGTCTCCGCATCAAGAAACGCAAGGAGACCGCCCAGAAGATACAGAAGGGACAGGAGCACACCAGCGCACTGCAGGTTAGTGTCTCCGCGTCAAGAAACGCAAGGAGACCGCCCAGAAGATACAGGTTAGTGTCTCCGCATCAAGAAACGCAAGGAGACCGCCCAGAAGATACAGGTTAGTGTCTCCGCATCAAGAAACGCAAGGAGACCGCCCAGAAGATGCAGGTTAGTGTCTCCGCGTCAAGAAACGCAAGGAGACCGCCCAGAAGATACAGGTTAGT
>CM065696.1:49914671-49942171 GCA_017654935.2 Phymorhynchus buccinoides | reverse complement strand
GACCAATCCCACAGTAGCTTTTCTCAGCTCCTTTCAGTTCATGCCTTTTGTTAACACTCGTCACCAGCATAAACCAATTTAAGGTGTTTTATCCATTAGGCTTACATTGTTTGACGGTGGTATGCCACTTGTAAGGTCTTTTCCTATCCCTAACCAAAATCAATGATAAGACTATTTGCCGCTGTTAAAAGAAATACCTTGAAACAAATAGCTCTCTGTGGAAAACTGAAAGGAGCTAGAATGAGGGGAGTTAGTGTACTGTGATCCGGCTTCCATAGCGGTCCCCGGGGGTGAACCCCGACCGGCACAGCTCCTGCCCTTCGTTTACCACTACTTTGATCTATGGCCCCTAGTTCCCTGGTTCCAGTTACAGCGGAGGTGTTTGTGGAGGCCTCTTTTGAATGCCTCTTCTTCTTCTTCTTCTTCTTCTTCTTCTTCTTCTTTGATCACTCAGACCAGTTTCCTGTCAATTATGCAGACCTGTTTACTCTACTCTTTTCGAGTAGTATTCTACTCAATTTGGACCTCTACTGCTCTTCAACATTGAAAATAACGCTCTTTAATTCTTGATTACTACTCATTTTTGAGTTAACATTCTTTGATGTTTTAAGGAATAAAACCACATTTCGCACCAAAACTACTCATTTCAGCTATCCAGACTGCTCAAGACTTGTGATGGGGTAAGCAGGTCTGATTATGAGCGCAG
The DNA here is from genome assembly GCA_017654935.2 of Phymorhynchus buccinoides. Taxonomy (NCBI): domain Eukaryota; kingdom Metazoa; phylum Mollusca; class Gastropoda; order Neogastropoda; family Raphitomidae; genus Phymorhynchus; species Phymorhynchus buccinoides. The sequence goes on along the minus strand of CM065696.1, from coordinate 49,941,465 downwards.
ATGCGTCGTGCTGCCGTTATGCGCGCCTAACTAAAAAACAGTTAGGCCCAGCATGTCCTGATTTCGGCTGGAGGAGGAAATCTTTTTGGAAAGCGTTTCGTGAAACAAGGGCTAGGAGAATGGACCTGGGAAAGGCAGAAAGGTAGTAGATGACAGTAAGCAAAGGGAAAAGACAGAGTCAAAGAGAGAGATTAGAGGGAGTTACAAGCACAGAAGGTGGGGGCACTATTTATACAAAAGACCCCCCGGTATCCCCACGGGGGGGACAACAGTTAAATACGGACTTTACACGTGTAAGTTTTCTGGAGATAAACTGACTTGTAATATCGTATTTGGGAGATTTCATTACAAAATTAAACTCGTCACCAAGGTCATTCTGGTCGCAGTCTCTACATAATCGTTCTCCACGGGGTATTCCGAATCTTCTGCCAATTTATATCATGAGTTTATGATTACCCACACCGAAACTGTATCAGAGGATAAATATAAACATCAGGTAACGTTTCAATATATTGTTCACAGCAGAAATTGGTTTTAAAATTTCACACACACGCATTCAACAAAGTAGGAGTATTCCAAATCTTCTGCCAATTTCTATCATGAGTTTATGATTACCCACACCGAAACCGTATTAGAGGATAAATATATATAAAGATCAGGTAACGTTTCAGTATATCTTTCACGGCAGAAATTGGTTTTAAAATTTCACACACACACATTTTCCCTCTCATTTTGCACTAGGCCTTAAGCACACACCGTAAGGCCTAGTGCAGAATGAGAGGGAAAATCCCCTGTGCCCAGATTCGAACTCAAGGAATTCTAAATATGTCGCAGAGGAATTCCAAATATTGCAGACAGAGATAACAAAGAAACTCCCTCTCTCTACCCAGTTAAAAGTTTAATGGTATTTTTTGGGCTGAAACATGCAGGTGGTGAACGGTGCGGTGGGCGTGGGCCTGTTCCCCTCCAACCTCCTGCCCGTCGCCACTGACAACCTGCTGCCCCGCAACTCCCCGCCCCCCACCCCCTCCCCTCGCCCCCCACACTCCCCCCTCCCCCCAGGCTTTTGCCGCCGACGCCTCTCAGGGCTCTCCTTCTGTGTCCAGTCAAACCAGGTGGGTTTGTGGGGGTGTGGTGGGTTTGTGGGCGGGTGGTGGGTGGGGGGGTTGTTTGTTGGGTTTCTTCTTCGTCTTCTTCTTCGTCTTCTTCTTCTTCTTCTTTGTCTTCTTCTTCGTCTTCTTCTTTCTTCTTCTTCTTCTTCGTCTTCTTCTTCTTCTTCGTCTTTTTTCTTCTTCTTCTTCTTCTTCTTCTTCTTCTTCTTCTTCGTCTTCTTCGTCTTCTTCGTCTTCTTCTTCTTCGTCTTCTTCTTCTTCTTCTTCGTCTTCTTCTTCTTCTTCTTCTTCTTCTTCTGCGTCTTCTTCATCGATCACTCAGACAATTTCCTATCAATTATGAGCGCAGATGCCGTCATGCGTATGTGTGTGCTTGCGTGCGTGCGTGCATGCGTGTGTGTGTGTGTGTATGTATGTGCTTGCTTGCGTGTGTGTGTGTGTGGAGTGGACATAGCTCGGGATATCAAATATAAGACTCCAGGGATCATCAACCCAACAACCGAAGCGCTTGAAACTCTATGGTACAAGTGCATCAGCTTCAGCTTAGGAATGAGAACATTACGTGTGTGACCGTTTTTGATGACTATACATCTAGTCATTTTCATAAGTGTTTTGGCATTCCAGCCAAAAAGCGTTGGTTCAAGGTAGGAAGTAAACCTAGTTGAGAAGAGCGTTGCGCGTAGCAATGATTCGTAATGAAGGCTCGCATGTGTTTATCTACTGTGGAACCCCGCTTAAGGGGCACCTCAGTAGAGTCTCAGACACCCAGTAATCTGGACAGTTTTGCTCAGAGTCGCAGTGTTCTCTTCTTATTTATCACTAAAAGAGTCTCCAGTATAGCGACCACTTCACAATTAAGCCTTAGCCACACATCCACGACTGTACGATACGATTCGATCAACATGGTCTCCAAGAACACATGTGATTCGCGCTTCGAGATCACGTGATGGAATCGTATCCTACAGTCGTGCGATGTTTCGCGTTCTGCTTTTACTGGAGTATTTGTTCGTATTCGTCCAGTTTGTTAATTACAATATTGCAGTGTTGTTGGTTATTAAAGTAAAATAAAGTATATATGATCCTTTCCCCACTCTTGTCTTCCAGCTCATTGACGTTGAGTATGAGGTTAACGCGTGCGCGCAAAGACTGTATAGGGGAAGACAAGCATCCGGTCTCTTTTCCCTATATGAGTAGTGAGGACAGAAACACTGGTTATGTCCCTTTTAGATGTGACACATTTACACGTCGATAGGCCAGTTGAATTCTCCGAGTTTTTGGATAGCCGCCGCTGTGAATGGTGTATAACTACCCCACTAACGATAACACTATCAGCCCGGTTCGCTGTAACTCTTAAGTAGTCTATCTGACCCTTTTAGAATCTTTGGTGCGCATGTGTGTGTATGGGGGTGGGGAGTAGGGGTGGCGGGGGTGGGGGATGGGGGTGGGTGGGGGGTTGGGGTGGAGGGGAGGGGGGGTTGAAGGGAGGTGGGTGTTAGTGTGTTGTGTTATGATTATATGCAATGCATTCTCTAATGTATTCATTTTCATAGAGATGCATGGTGAAGATACGTGAACCAGTCTGTTAGAAATGTTTGTACGAATGGTGAGTGAAAAGCGCATTGAGTTGCTTAGCAAGATTATGCGCTATATAAGCATTATTAATTATTATTTATTATTATTAGTTTATATTCTTTAATTGTTGTTGATAAATGTGTTTATTGTTGTTTTTTCTTATGTGCACCTGGCTGCAAATTCTCTGTTATGAGATAATACAGATGATTTGATTTGATTTGATTTGACGTGTGGCTGGCCCTTTACCGACTGTGTTGTCAGGGCTGTAAAGTGGTCGCAATACTGAGGCTCCATTTAATGTATTTAATTTTGATGTCAGAGAAGTGAGGACAGGTGATCCATGCCTTTACAATGTACAGCTATTTAATCTATGAATTAGTTCTTTATTCGCTGATTAGCGAGCCTGATGATTCTTCGATTCTTTCAAATGAACGTAGTATCTGTGCTTGTATGTGTGGGTGTTCGTGTCTTTCTGTCCGTCGGTCTGTCTATCTGTGTTGCATGTATGCGTACGTGCGCGCGCATGCGTTTTATGCTTCCAGCCACACGTCTTCCCAGGAAGGTCAGAACTCCGGGGGTTCCGTTAGCCGCAGCCTGTCCCCCCCCACCCACACACACCCGGAAGGAGACAGAGGGGAGGGGGTGGAAGAAGAAAAGGAGGAGGAGGATGATGATGAAGGGTGGTTTCCCTCCCCCAGGCCCTCTCCAGCCGACGGGGGTGGTGTTGGTGTTGGTGTTGGTGTTGGTGGGGGTGTGCTGAGTAACGTCAACAGCCTGGTCCACCCGGGGCCTCAGGACCACCCCAGGAGAGGCAACATCTACGTCTACAGAGAGTGAGTGTGCACGGGGTGTAGAGTGTAGACCTGTTTACCTTTATGATTTTGCCGTAATTCTTACAAAACAAAAGTCCAATTACGATAACGGAAAAAAAAATCCTAAAAAGAAACCACCACTACAGTTGCGTCGGCAAGAGATGCTTTTGAAACAATGCGGTGAAAAGTAATTCCGGTTCCCAGCATACAACGTTTTTAGGTTGCCAGGGCATTGGTTTCCAAACTGATAATGTCTTTTGCTATTGTTTGAGTGTTGATATAAGTATTTAGTTAGAACAGATAGTAACATTAATAAAACAAAAATCCACCATTCTCAGCTTTCCTCATTGTTTTTCCTTCCTTTCCTTCCCAGCGTGCCTCAGGAGGACAGCGACAACGAGCGGGAGCATTGCCCCCCAACCCCTCCACCGCCCCGCGTTCGGCGGTTGAGCCGGCGGGGCCACTCCCTGAAGCTGGGCTGCCTGGGGAAGCAGGGGTCCGACGAGAACCCGCTGATGATGAGGACCGTGGGGCGACCCCTGAGGCTGGCTCACTGTCAGGTAAACCAGGTACAGCAATCCCCCTAGTGAGTTTATCCTGGTGTTGTCGATGCCTTGTGCACTGTGTACCTCTCTTTTCACTGCTATATTGTGTGGGGCGACCCCTGAGGCTGGCTCACTGTCAGGTAAACCAGGTACATCATCCCCCCTGTGAGTTTTTCCTGGTGTTGTCGACGCCTTGTGCGCTGTGTTATGTTGTGTGGGGCAACCCCTGACGCTGGCCCACTGTCAGGTAAGCCAGGTACAGCAATCCCCCCTGTGAGTTTATCCTGGTGTTGTCGACGCCTTGTGCGCTGTGTTATGTTGTGTGGGGCGACCCCTGACGCTGGCCCACTGTCAGGTAAGCCAGGTACAGCAATCCCCCTGTGAGTTTATCCTGGTGTTGTTGACGCCTTGTGCTGTGTACCTCTCTTTTCACTGCTATATTGTGTGGGGCGACCCCTGACGCTGGCCCACTGTCAGGTAAACCAGGTACAGCAATCCCCCCTGTGAGTTTATCCTGGTGTTGTCGACGCCTTGTGCTGTGTACCTCGTGTTGTAGGTTCTCTATTCACTGCTATATTGTGTGGGGCGACCCCTGAGGCTGGCCCACTGTCAGGTAAACCAGGTACAGCAATCCCCCTGTGAGTTTTTCCTGGTGTTGTCGATGCCTTGTGCTGTGTACCTCTCTATTCACTGCTATATTGTGTGGGGCGACCCCTGAGGCTGGCCCACTGTCAGGTAAACCAGGTACAGCAATCCCCCTAGTGAGTTTTTCCTGGTGTTGTCGATGCCTTGTGCACTGTGTACCTCTCTATTCACTGCTATATTGTGTGGGGCGACCCCTGAGGCTGGCTCACTGTCAGGTAAACCAGGTACATCATCCCCCCTGTGAGTTTATCCTGGTGTTGTCGACGCCTTGTGCGCTGTGTTATGTTGTGTGGGGCGACCCCTGAGGCTGGCCCACTGTCAGGTAAACCAGGTACATCATCCCCCCTGTGAGTTTATCCTGGTGTTGTCGACGCCTTGTGCGCTGTGTTATGTTGTGTGGGGCGACCCCTGACGCTGGCCCACTGTCAGGTAAGCCAGGTACAGCAATCCCCCTGTGAGTTTATCCTGGTGTTGTCGACGCCTTGTGCGCTGTGTTATGTTGTGTGGGGCAACCCCTGACGCTGGCCCACTGTCAGGTAAACCAGGTACAGCATCCCCCCTGTGAGTTTTTCCTGGTGTTGTCGACGCCTTGTGCGCTGTGTTATGTTGTGTGGGGCAACCCCTGAGGCTGGCCCACTGTCAGGTAAACCAGGTACAGCATCCCCCCTGTGAGTTTATCCTGGTGTTGTCGACGCCTTGTGCGCTGTGTTATGTTGTGTGGGGCAACCCCTGAGGCTGGCCCACTGTCAGGTAAACCAGGTACAGCAATCCCCCCTGTGAGTTTATCCTGGTGTTGTCGACGCCTTGTGCGCTGTGTTATGTTGTGTGGGGCAACCCCTGAGGCTGGCCCACTGTCAGGTAAACCAGGTACAGCATCCCCCCTGTGAGTTTTTCCTGGTGTTGTCGATGCCTTGTGCGCTGTGTACCTCTCTTTTCACTGCTATATTGTGTGGGGCGACCCCTGAGGCTGGCCCACTGTCAGGTAAACCAGGTACAGCAATCCCCCTAGTGAGTTTATCCTGGTGTTGTCGACGCCTTGTGCGCTGTGTTATGTTGTGTGGGGCAACCCCTGAGGCTGGCCCACTGTCAGGTAAACCAGGTACAGCATCCCCCCTGTGAGTTTTTCCTGGTGTTGTCGACGCCTTGTGCGCTGTGTTATGTTGTGTGGGGCAACCCCTGACGCTGGCCCACTGTCAGGTAAACCAGGTACAGCATCCCCCCTGTGAGATTTTCCTGCCGTTGTCGATGCCTTGTGCGCTGTGTGCCTCGTGTTGTCGGTTCTCTATTGACTACCGTATTTTTCAGATCATTAGGCGCTGCTGTGTATAAGGCGAATAGGGCAATTTTCAAGAAAAATCTAAAAAATTTAAAGTAAAAGGCGCCCTCGTTTATAAGGCGATACACACCTCACAAAACAAAGTCGAAGTTTGAAGCCCGTACACGTCCTGTAAACGCTTACCGACCGCCATTACTGCTGTCATAAACGAGAGTTGGCTCCCTTCTCAAATAACGAAGTTAACATGAAGTGAGTCTATAGTATGATAGTTGTTTGGTTGTGTGTGTGTGTGTGTGTGTTGCGTCTGTGGTCTAATCTCCAAACTTTAATGTTGGCATTTTCTCGGGAAATAGAAGGCATACATTGTTCAAACTTTGCACACATATAGATGTCTATGCAAGCTTTCAAACAATAATGATTTGAATAATTAAATACTTAAAGCAACACTGTAAACAGATAACAAACAGATAACATTTTAGATTGGTGGGTTAGAGAGTATTCAACAGGCACATGGGTAAGAAACTCATCAACACTGAAAGCCTCGATAGCTCATTGGTCTGTCTGTTATGCCAATGGTTCCGGGTCCAATTCTCGGCACGGGCACTTTTTAAAAAAAAGTTTTAGTTGTATCCATTAACGATAGTTTCATTTGTACTTTACAATTTTATTGGCAATCTTGTACATGTTCCTGTTCGAGTGAGCCTTGAAGGCTTTGCCTCTTGTTATATTGTGTGGGGAGACCCCCTGAGGCTGGCCCACTGTCAGGTAAACTAGGTACATGATTGTCCCTGCTCCTCTTCTTCTTCTTCTTCGATCGCTCAGACAGTTTCCTGTCAATTATGAGCGCAGTTGCGTCTTGCTGCAGTTACGCGCGCCTAACGCCTTCAGGATTGATGAGTGTGTTGTGGGTTTTTTAGTCCCCGAGCCGAAGGTTCAGGAACTATTGTTTCTGTCTGGTCCGTCCGGCGTCCGTCCAGCGTGCCTCCGTCCGGCTATTCGTCCGTTTTTCTCAAAAACTATTCAGTCTATCATCATCAAATTTGGTATACTAGTTTGCCAAGATGCAAGCTATCCACTGATATATTTAGTTTTACATTAAGGTCAAGGTCGCGCCAGTTGCGGGGTTCAAACCCCGAAACACATAATCGCTAATATCTCGCAAAGTTTTGCATGTATTTCAATGCAGTTTTTTTCACAACATTTCTTGATGAATGGTCTATAACACAATTGTCATGAATTTTTCTGTGCGCTCATGTGCGCATGATCGCGCGTGCTCAAATCACGGGTCCGAACCCCAAGGCTATATATAAAAAAACTATTCAGTTACGTGCTGTTTTTATGCGTTTTTATGTAAGTACGTTCTCGTCCTGTTTTCAGTTCTCAATGGTCTCCCCGCTGTGTGTACAGCCGACACATTCCGATTTCGGGTGTAGCTCGGCGATGCTGCGAGGGGACTTTGCAGCCGCTCGGCGTTGCACTTGTTTGTTGTTGTGGTTGACTCTCCTGTTGTTGTGACTTTGTGGTTGTGAGTTTGCACCTCTGCCAAGGAGGCTACGACTCGTGATTGAATGACTGTTATATTCCATAGCGTTCATGTGTCGTACATAATAATAATAATGAATATTTATATAGCGCCTATTCTCTGATTTAGGGCTCTAAGCGCTTTACATATTTAATACAAATACAACATAGAATATACATTATCTTATACAATAAGAACATGACGAACGTACATACATTTTTCATGAGTAGAATATAGAAAAGTACATATATACAATTGATCAAAAACACATATCTTGAAAAAGGTACACAATTTACAGAAACACACACATACACACACACACACACACACACACACACACACACACACAACACACACACACACACACACACACACACACGCATACACACACACACACACACACACGCACACACACACACACACACACACACGGGCGATCGACATGTTGTTTGTTGGCTTACCCTGGCTAAAAGACTCCAGGGATCATCCCAGCAACGCAAGCACTTGAACACTGTGGCACAAGTGTATCAGCTACAGATGAGAACATTGCGTGTGTGTGACCGTTTTTGATTACCCCGCCATGTGGGCAGCCACACTCCTGTCTTCGGGGGAATGTGTCGTACATCGTTTTTACACCCTTGTCAGCTTCCCGAGGAAGTCTAGCAACTCAGGAAAATGTGGACGTTTCAGGTTTTGTTTCATTTAGCATTTGTGTGTGCTAACAGAGACTGTTGAAAGGTTCTATCTGCTTGTCCATAAATTATAACGATTCAAGCCATGAAGATTTAAAAACATTCCCGTGTCATAATAAGCAGTTTAATGAAAGGATACGATAATCTTTGTGATCGATGAAGAAGAAGATAATCTTTGTGATCGACGAAGATTAAGATAATCTTTGTGATCGACGATGATGAAGATAATCTTTGTGATCGATGAAGAAGAAGATAATCTTTGTGATCGACGATGATGAAGATAATCTTTGTGATCGACGAAGAAGAAGATAATCTTTGTGATCGACGAAGATGATATGTGATCGACGATGATGAAGATAATCTTTGTGATCGATGAAGAAGAAGATAATCTTTGTGATCGACGAAGATGATGATATGTGATCGACGATGATGAAGATAATCTTTGTGATCGACGAAGAAGATAATCTTTGTGATCGACGAAGAAGAAGATAATCTTTGTGATCGACGATGATGAAGATAATCTTTGTGATCGACGAAGAAGAAGATAATCTTTGTGATCGACGAAGATGAAGATAATCTTTGTGATCGACGAAGATGAAGATAATCTTTGTGATCGACGAAGATGAAGATAATCTTTGTGATCGACGAAGATTAAGATAATCTTTGTGATCGACGAAGATTAAGATAATCTTTGTGATCGACGAAGATGAAGATAATCTTTGTGATCGACGAAGATTAAGATAATCTTTGTGATCGACGAAGATTAAGATAATCTTTGTGATCGACGAAGATTAAGATAATCTTTGTGATCGACGAAGATAAGATAATCTTTGTGATCGACGAAGATGAAGATAATCTTTGTGATCGACGAAGATGAAGATAATCTTTGTGATCGATGAAGATGAAGATAATCTTTATCGACGAAGATGAAGATAATCTTTGTGATCGACGAAGATGAAGATAATCTTTGCGATCGACGAAGATGAAGATAATCTTTGTGATCGACGATGATGAAGATAATCTTTGTGATCGACGATGATGAAGATAATCTTTGTGATCGACGAAGAAGAAGATAATCTTTGTGATCGACGAAGATGAAGATAATCTTTGTGATCGACGATGATGAAGATAATCTTTGTGATCGACGAAGAAGAAGATAATCTTTGTGATCGACGAAGATGAAGATAATCTTTGCGATCGACGAAGATGAAGATAATCTTTGCGATCGACGAAGATGAAGATAATCTTTGTGATCGACGATGATGAAGATAATCTTTGTGATCGACGAAGAAGAAGATAATCTTTGAATGTTTTTCAGTTGTCAAGCTCATTATGCATACTGGGTAAACCATAGTGCAATAAGCATCTTGTGAGTCATCACAGCCGATATCAAGGCCATATGGTAATTGTGAACTTTGATGGTCATTTGCAAATTCAAAGTCATGGTAATTGTGAATTTTTAAGATCATTTGCAAATTCAAGGCTGTATGCAAATTTTTGAGTTTTGAAGGTCATAATTATGCATATCACGAATATTCAAGGTATTAGGCTAATTGTGAGTACTGAAGGTCGTATGCAAATGGTGAGTCTTCGAGGTTGTACGCAAATTTGTGAATACTGAAGGTTGTATGCAAATTGTGAGTCTTCGAGGTTGTACGCAAACTGTGAGTACCGAAGGCCATATGCAAAATATGAGTCTTCAAGGTTGTATGCAAATTTGTTTTAGTGCTGAAGGTCGTATGCAAATTGTGCAGGCCATGGCGGTGGCCCGACTGACCCCGGACGGCCAGCAGCGGCCTGTCAGCGTGAGCAACACCTTGCTGACCACCCCACACTCCTCCCCTCACTCCCCCCCGGAGACTGGGGGCCCCACGCTCAACCCCACCCTGCCCTACCTCCTCCGGCCTGGTGAGATATGATCACGATAACGATTATAATAATAAAATAATCATAATAATAATTGGCATTTCTAGCGCTTATTCTTAACCGTTTCACCGCCAAAGTCACATTTTAGCACCACAGTGAATGAACACCTATGTCACTAAAAGGCATCAAATTGGGGTCTGTTATCCAAAGAACCTGTTGTCATAGTTTTGGGAAGTAAGGCTAGACCTTATTCTAATGTCACAGAAGAATCCCCGATACTGCAGATGGATTTTGTTCTCCACCCAGGTTAATTTAATGGACATCTTGGCTGAAATATGGCTGGCGGTGAAAGGGTTACATAAGCCCTAAGCGCTTACAATAATGAATAAGTTATTAATAGATTAATAAACCATCAATAGAAACAAATGAACGTCAAAAATATGTTAAACACAAGCACACACACATGCGAGTGTGCGCGCACGTGCGCACACACGCACACACAACAAATACACACACACACAAACGCGATCGCGCGCACCCACGAACGCACGCACGCACACACGCGCACACACGCACGCACACACACACGCACACACACACACACACACACACACAAAACCACGTGCATTGAGGGGACACAGTACTTTGAAAGGAAATGAAGCAGACTATGATTTGAAGAGAGTAGTTTTGAGAGAAGACTTAAATGAAGAAAGGGAGTTGGCAGAACGGAGAGGTAAAGGGAGTTTATTCCAAGTGGAAGGAGCCTGATAATAATGTGCAATGCGGTGAGATCCACATACACCCACATACACACACACACACACACACACACACGAACATGCACACATACACACACACATATGCACACGCACACGCACACACGAACATGCACACACACACGCACACATACACACACACACACACACGCACACACACACAATTTGGTTTGTTGTTGTTGTTTTAATGCATTTATTTACTAACATTTTCAGACTATAAGGCACACATTATAAAGCGCACCCCCAAAACACAAAATTCAGATGTGATTATTATGCTGTACGGTATACGTAGGCTTAATGGAGTGTAAGGCATAATACTCTGTTTATTTTGTGATAGCATCATCCCCATGGGGATACCGGGGGGGTCTTTTGTATAAATAGTTCCCCCACCTTCTGGAAGTTCTGTGCTTGTAACTTCCTCTAATCTGTCACTCTCTTTGACTCTGCTTTTTCCCTTTTGCTTACTGTCATCTACTATCTTTCTGCCTTACCGGTCCATTCTCCTGCCTTTTCCCTTTTGCTTACTGTCATCCACTACTATCTTTCTGCCTTACTGGTCCACTCTCCTGCCTTTTCCCTTTTGCTTACTGTCATCCACTACTATCTTTCTGCCTTACTGGTCCACTCTCCTGCCTTTTCCCTTTTGCTTACTGTCATCCACTACTATCTTTCTGCCTTACTGGTCCACTCTCCTGCCTTTTCCCTTTTGCTTACTGTCATCCACTACTATCTTTCTGCCTTACTGGTCCACTCTCCTGCCTTTTCCCTTTTGCTTACTGTCATCCACTACTATCTTTCTGCCTTACTGGTCCACTCTCCTGCCTTTTCCCTTTTGCTTACTGTCATCCACTACTATCTTTCTGCCTTACTGGTCCACTCTCCTGCCTTTTCCCTTTTGCTTACTGTCATCCACTACTATCTTTCTGCCTTACTGGTCCACTCTCCTGCCTTTTCCCTTTTGCTTACTGTCATCCACTACTATCTTTCTGCCTTACTGGTCCACTCTCCTGCCTTTTCCCTTTTGCTTACTGTCATCCACTACTATCTTTCTGCCTTACTGGTCCACTCTCCTGCCTTTTCCCTTTTGCTTACTGTCATCCACTACTATCTTTCTGCCTTACTGGTCCACTCTCCTGCCTTTTCCCTTTTGCTTACTGTCATCTACTACTATCTTTCTGCCTTACTGGTCCACTCTCCTGCCTTTTCCCTTTTGCTTACTGTCATCTACTATCTTTCTGCCTTACTGGTCCACTCTCCTGCCTTTTCCCTTTTGCTTACTGTCATCCACTACTATCTTTCTGCCTTACTGGTCCACTCTCCTGCCTTTTCCCTTTTGCTTACTGTCATCCACTATCTTTCTGCCTTACTGGTCCACTCTCCTGCCTTTTTGCAAGAATCACTTTCAAAAAAGATTCCCTCCAGCCCGAAGTCGGACTTGCTGAGCCTAACTATTTCTTATGCGCATAACGGCAGCATGACGTTTCTAGTGGAGTGTGAATTAGGGGGGGGGATGCGATGTAAATGTAGTTATCGTGTGATTTCGTTTTGTGTGGTTCCTTATGATTAGTGGTGGTTTTTTTAAATTTTCGCTCAGATTTTTAACTTCTTTGTGAAGCGCTTAGAGCCTCGTAAGGAGAATAAGCGCTATAATAATGGTCATCATCATTATTATTATTATTATTATTATGCATCTGCGCTCATAGTTGACCAGAAACTGTCTGAGTGATCGAAGAAGAAGAAGATGATGTGACAGCAGTGTGAAGCGGTGTGCCAGCAAATTTAGAGTGACCTTGAAAGATGTACCGATTTGTACGAACTACAGTGGAACCTCCCTTATAAGACCTCCCATTATAAGACTCCCTCCCACATAAGTCCTACTTCTCTGAGACATTGCCCTTCTTTGTCAGTATTAAAATTACCTCCCTTATAAGACCTCCCATTATAAGACTCCCTCCCATATGAGACCTGCTTCCCTGAGACATTGCCCTTCTTTGTCAGTATTAAAATTACCTCCCTTATAAGACCTTCCATTATAAGACTCCCTCCCACATAAGACCTACTTCTCTAAGACATTGCCCTTCTTTGTCAGTATTAAAATTACCTCCCTTATAAGACCTCCCATTATAAGACTCCCTCCCATATGAGACCTGCTTCCCTGAGACATTGCCCTTCTTTGTCAGTATTAAAATTACCTCCCTTATAAGACCTTCCATTATAAGACTCCCTCCCACATAAGACCTACTTCTCTAAGACATTGCCCTTCTTTGTAAGTATTAAAATTACCTCCCTTATAAGACCTCATTTGGGATGATGTTTGAAGGTCTTATAAGGGAGGTTCCACTGTATAAGGCGATACTTTTCCCCAGACTGAGACCCCTGCGCCTTATAATGTGACTGATAATATAGTAAGAAACTATAATAACAAAATCTGAATTTTCTCTACAATATTGGTATACTTGTGGCGGTGCCATAGCCAATGAGGTTTAACCGAGGCATGGTCACCGCTACAGCTATCTGTATTGAAAAATCGGGACTTTACTGGTTTCGTACTGCCTCCGGGCATTGCCTCCAGCATTGTTCCCACCATATTTGTATTTACAAACGTCCCATATGTGTCTGATTTAGACCAAGAGGACGTAAAACTCCATTTTCTCCTCCTCCAAAATCTGAATTTTGTGTAAAATTTGTGGGTGCGCCATATAATGTGACATAATATAGTAAGAAACTATAATAACAAAATCTGAATTTTGTGTAAAATTTGCGGGTGCGCCTTATTATAATCAAGTGCGCCTTGTAGTCGGTAAGCAATAAACGGTGACCTGTTTGTCTGTTCCGACTGCTGTAGGCAATAAGTTGGTGTCCTTCAAAACTTTGGGAAGAGGTGGAAATAGTAGGCAAGGTAGGTGAATGCCCACCCACCCACCACCCACCCCCTCATCCCCTTCTTCAAAAAAGAGAGAACAAAGTTGTAGTAATAGTAGTAGTAGTAGTAGTAGTAGTAGTAATGGCATGGGTGCAACTTTTCTTGGTTTACAAGGATTTCCTGTTGTTGAATTTTCATCAGAAAAGGTATTTCCATTATTTTTGTTTTTGATTGATCAAACTAGATCTTTTGTGTCTACTGTGAAAATCCGTTTAACGTCCTCCGGTCTGAAACAGACACATATGGGACATTAGTAGATATAAAGATGGTGGGAATGATCCTGGAGGCAATGCCTGGAGGCAGTGCAACTCCAGGAGGAAAGTCCCGAATTTTTAACGATACAGATGTATAAACCATGTCTACTGTATTTTTCAAACACTTTAAATACCTCCCCCCCCCGTCACGTGTCACATTCCCTCTTATGCTAGGAAGATTTCTTACCAGCTGTATTAAGAGAGAAAACACGTGAAAACGATGATTTTGACGCATGACGTGGTGCGTGGGTCTTTAATTAAAAATAAGCATCAGTATAAATTATGGGAAAAAAAGCAAACTCAAATACCTTCATAAATTTTTTTCTTCATCTGCAGGGGGGGAGGGACATTACCCCTAGACCCCGGTCGAGGGACATTACCCCTAGACCCCGGTCGAGGGACATTACCCCTAGACCCCGGTCGAGGGACATTACCCCTAGACCCCGGTCGAGGGACATTACCCCTAGACCCCGGTCGAGGGACATTACCCCTAGACCCCGGTCGAGGGACATTACCCCTAGACCCCGGTCTTTCAGGGTTTTTTTCATTTAGTTTAGTTGCACCCATGTAGTAGTAGAGATGAGATGATGGTGGTGGTGGTGGTGGTGGTGGTGGTGGTGGTGGTGCACACACAAGTGTTGTCTTGATGGAGAAAACTAGCCACGCCTTCTGACACCGTGTGTCTTCTCTGCGATGTCGTTATAGGTCAACTAATTGTTGTTGCGTAAATGTTATTGCTTCGCTATCGCTGGATTGCTCATTTCCAAATTCAGGCTGTCTTTCTTTTTTTTTCGTGGGGTGGGGGAGTGTGTCAACATTAGTGTAGCGCCACCCCCCCCTTTTTTTTCTTTTTTTTTTTCCCCCATTGCTTGTGGATTTATGTAATACGTGAATAACTGAACGGGAAGATGGGAGGGACAGGGCTGCCTACCGTCCCCCTTAACTCTTCTGCCGCCGTTGGCGGGTTCAACCGCCCGGTTTACTGTATGCCGTTGCTAGCCATGGGCGGGTTGGACCGCCAGATACTAGGGAAACCCCGGTGTCCCGCTTTGCGCTATTTATATGAAGTGACATCACATCCTTTACTTCCGTGACATGCGCAGTTCGCTCAGGGAAAGCACAATCTTCCGCCATCTTCATTTGTAGGCTAAATTTTGTAATTTTCAATCGATTTTCGTCACGTTTTCGACGATGGAAACTGACGACTTTTGGCGTGAACCTCTACAAGATGGCGACAGTGACGACGAAGCATTCACTGGATTTACTGTGGAAGAAGTGGTAGAATTTGAACTTAAGAGAACATCAAAAGTGTTGAAACGATCTTGGGTTGCAGCAGCAGATCGACAAAGGTAATTTTAGCGATGATTCGAGCGACTATTTTTTTAATGAATTTTTAAAGTGAGTGTGTGCGAAAATCAGTGCAGCGGCAAAAATTACTTGGTGCGCAACGGTAAACCAGTCTAAGTAATACTTGGTAGTAGAAGAGTTAAGGGGTATTTGTCCCTGAAAACAGTTTAAAGCAGCTCCCTGTCCCTGGAATCCACTTTTCTGTCTGGCGTCCCTGGAAACTGAGTAGAATCAAAGTTTTGTTGAGCAGTCACTCGTCTTGTTAGCTGACTCGACTATTGAAGACAGAAACACGCCAAGCAGCAGACACTGTTAAAGGTATCTTAAGAAACATGTTGCACAAAGGTTGCTAAACAACAACATCTTGAATATTCAAACACATTGGAACGGAAAAGCATCAGGAAGACTGGAGAAAAATAATAATCCAGAGTCGCTGAAATTTTGCCAGGTAATGTTCGTTTTGACCCTGATGCGTAGCATCGCTATGTTTGTCCCTGGAAATAGATCTTTGTCCCTGGTTTTTAAGCAGTCTGTCCCTGGAAACTGCAACACGGGGTAGGCAGCCCTGGAGGGAGGGGGGTGGGGTGGGGTGGGGTGGGAGGAGATAGAAGAACTTTTGACTGTTTGACCAACCCCCATCGTTGCTTCTAGGCTCTTAAATGTGCGAGAAATATAAGTAATGTGCACCAACCCAGACAACCTTGCTGTACTTAACGAGGCCAGCATGCTAACCTCCTCCAAGTCACCATGTACCCTACCTCTTAGTTGGCTAGTCTAGATATTCTCCACGGCTTGTCTGTCTGTTTGTATGTCTGCTTGTCTGTCTGTCTGTTTGCCCATTTGTCTGTATGTATGTTTGTGTGTTTGTCTGTCTGTATGTATGTATGTGTGTTTGTCTGTATGTATGTACTTATGTTTGTTTGCTTGACTATTTGTCTGTCTGTCTGTCTGTTTGCCCATTTGTCTGTCTGTCTGTTTGTATTCTTGTTTGTTTGCCCATTTGTCTGTATGTATATCTGTATTCTTGTCTGTTTGCCCATTTGTCTGTATGTATGTTTGCCCATCAGTCTGTATGTATGTCTGTTTGCCCATTTGTCTGTATGTATTCTTGTCTGTTTGCCCATCAGTCTGTATGTATGTTTGCATGTTTGCCCATCAGTCTGTATGTATGTCTGTGTTTGTATTCTTGTCTGTTTGCCCATTTGTCTGTATGTATTCTTGTCTGTTTGCCCATCAGTCTGTATGTATTCTTGTCTGTTTGCCCATCAGTCTGTATGTATGTTTGCCCATCAGTCTGTATGTATGTCTGTGTTTGTATTCTTGTCTGTTTGCCCATTTGTCTGTATGCATGCCTGTCTGTGATCAGTCGGCTGGTGGTGCAGTTGACACGTTTTCAGATGTGGGTTTGTCTCGTTTTGTCTGAATGGGTCTGAAATGGGATTGGTTTCATGCGCCCCCCCCCCCCCCCCTACGCTCTATGTGTCCCCCCCACCCTACCCTCTGTGTCCCCGTCTCTATATGTCGCCCTCATTGTGCCCCCCGTTTCTGTATGTCCCCGTGTCTATGTGTCCCCGTCTCAATATGTCAGAAACGACAAGGACTAAGCCCATGGATGCAACGCTTTTAGTTTCACACTGATTTCAGTTTTTACAATTTTACCTGAAACTGAACTTCAGTTTGTTTTTTAAATTCATGATAAAAAAAAATTAAAATCCATCACAAGCAATTTGGGTTTGGGGGGCACTATGAACTTGGTTGTTCTATCCCGGAGGTCTCTGGTTATCTTGAAACAGGGTTCATAGGGGCCTTACCAGTCCTTATAAGTCTTGACAAATTGAAATCTCCAAGTAAGGCCTTACAAGTGCTTACATTCACTTCAAGGTCCTTACAAGTCCTTACAAGTCCTGACAGCTGCCAAAAACTGCCCTGAGCAGCAAAACCATACTCAAAATAGATCACAGAAGCAGCAATTTTACACTTGAGAAACATCGCTCAGCACCTACTTCACCTTACCCCCCTCCCCCACCTTCCCATTTCAACTGACCGCTTAGCAGACGAATGATGCACCCTGAGTTGTCAAGAGAAATTGGACTGAAATCTCGTTCTTTATCCTTGTGTCGTTTTGCGAGAAAACTCGTATATCTGTGTATATCGTTGTAAAAGTAAAAGATGGAGATTATCCTTACGCCTACAGGTCCTTACAAGGTCCTTACTTGGGGATAGCTGAAAGCCCTAGGAACACAGCATGGTGACGCCATATTGTTTTCAAAGATGATGATGTCATTTTAAAAGGCTTTTCCGACTCAAATTGACTCAAATCTATAGGCCCGGCCTAAATTCTTATCCTTGTGAAATAAATTGTCTGAAGTCTGTCCATCATTTTAACTGTCTGTCTGTCTCGTTATCTCTCTCTCTCTTGCGTTGCCCCCCCCCCCATGAACCCTCCAACAGAGCTCTGCCCCTGTACCCTGCCGGGGCCCTGAGAGACCCTTGGACTCTTGCCTTTCAGGTGTTTTTTTCATTGGGGGGGAGTTGCACCCATGTAAGCGGCAGAGATCTGCAGTCAGGTGTAGTAGGAATTGTTCGGAAATAACTATGGGGAGTAATTTCATGGTGTGTGGGAGTGATCTTGCCTAATTCAATCGATCAAACAGGGGAAGTCACTCTACCATCAGCTCTCGTAGCCTATCAACTCGTGTGTTTGAGCAGACATACAGCACTTAGAGCACTGTGCGTCATTCTAAAAATTGATGTCATTTATATTTTTATGTGACATTTTGCAAGTTTTATCAGTTTGTGGCCACTGGCCACCCATACTTTTTCTAAAAAAAATGTTTGCAAGTCAATGACTCGCATCCTGCTGTTTCAATCTTTGACGCCATTGTTGCATTGTTGCTATGGTGTTTGACCGAGTAATGGAGGTAAGCAACTCTAATTTTCACGAAGTGCTCTCCCCTAGTTTTTTTCCGAAAATCGTCTATTTGAACGGTGTTCTATACTGTGTGATTGTTGGCGTTAGTAGAGAGGTCAGTAACCTGCCAGCTGTTGTGCTGTTCGTGAAGTGTCGCCCTGTAGATTTAGTTATTTCCTCCAGTATTGTCACCATCGTCTGTGTGGATTGGGGATCAGGGAGCTGGGTGGTTGTTAGTCTGTCTGTTAGTCATGTATGCACGAGCGCACGTGCACACACATACACTCAGGCAGGCACACGCACACAGGTACACACACACACACACACACACGCACACACACACACACACACACACACACACACAGGCACACGCACGCAAACAAACACTCAGACAAACGCACACATGCGCACAGTGGTGTGTTCCTACACACAAACACGCACACGCACACGCACACACACACACACACACACACACACACATGCGCACAGTGGTGTGTTCCTACACACAAACACGCACTTTCACACTCACTCACACACTCATACATAATTACATTCACATTTTGGGTGGTTTTTTTTACTGTGTGTGTTTGTGTGCGTGTGTGTGTGTGTGTGAGGTAGGGGGAGGGAAGGAGAGATATTTAATGTGATTTGACTACTTCTTCTTTTTCTTCTAGTAACCTGCCGTTTATCGGCAATTACTGACATATACAGGGGTTCAAAGACGAAGATGCGCAGCACGGGATGAGATAGGATTTGAGAAATATATTAGATAATAGAAAAGCGTTTGTTGTTTACAATGATATTGACAGGATATCAAGAGAGTAATTTGGTTGGGTATTTATTTTATAAGTTCAGATAGGTATTAAATATTAGATAATCATTTGTGGTTTTAACCCTTTCAATGCCAGCCATTTTTTAGCTAAAACTTTCCATTAAACTTACCTGGGTAGAGAAAAGATTCTGTCTGCAATATTGGGAATTCCTCTATGACATGTTTAAAACAGGGCCTATCCTTACCTCCCAAAATTAAGAACATAAGGTCACTGGATACCAGACCCTCATTTGATGCCTTTCAGTGACATGGGTGTTAAATCATTGTGGTGCCAAGTGGCGACATTGGCGATGAAAGGGTTAAGGATATAAAAGATATGAACAGATGGACTTGGCTGAGTATTTTGTACTTGACTGTGTTTAGTATTTCCTATGAAGCTGTCTCCTATTCTCTTTGGTGTGAGCAGCTCTCAGCCTTCATGCCTGCATTTGATATTCATTGAGGTGACATGGTGGACAACAAACCTTTCTACTCGTTGGATTGAGGCCTCTCGCTAGTCAGCAAGTTGACCGATTTCAGTCAAAATTGGGTTCTTCTTCTTCTTCTTCAGACAGTTTCCTGTCAGTTATGAGCGCAGATGCATCATGCTGCTGTTATGCACCTAACTAAGAAATAGTTAGGCCCAGCAAGTCCGACTTTCTAGGGTCCTAGAGGCGGGATAGAGGGTCCCAGTGGCATAGCCCAACAGGGTGTACACGCCTCTTCAAAGGATGAATTATGAATTGATTCAAGGTTGAAATATCGCCCCTGTGTATGTTTTGTTTCGTTCGGATAAACGCGTGTAACCCACTCCTCGTAAAACCCCAAATTACCAATTTACAGGAGCGGGACTCGGGTTCGGGTTGAGCTACAAAACTAGAGCGTTAGAGTCAATCTTTCAGAGAGTCTTCCAGAGACACAAAAACACCAAGATTCGGTATGAGTTCACCGATTTATTAAAATAAAAACAACTTGAAAAATAAACAAACAAATGAATAATCTTAAAAGTCCAAACCCAAAGAAATGTTATCCAATTACACTAACTAGCTAAATGATACCGCCAGTGTCAAATTCAAACAAGATTGATATAACAAAAGAAATAAGAAGAATCACTGAGAGGCGAATTGGGTTTAAAATTAGAAATAGGCAAAGAAAGGAAAGAAGAATATGCGCTCCTGAAAGATAAACAATATTATGCATTAATATTTATCAACTAAAACCTAAAATGACTAAAAATAACATTATAACAATGCGATCATGTTTTACTTTGATTTCACCATCAGGTATCAACTAATAAGATAACATCAAATCAAACAAAGCAATTATTACTGACAGACCTGAAAATAACCGAATGTAAACTTACCGGTACATTATTTTCACACAACACAAATATAAAACATGCTTAAAAAGTCATACTCCCATTAATCCATTATAACTATAAGCAACTACAGCACAAAATTGTTACACTTGTTACACAACAGAATACTCTGACTGGTAGTGGTATGCACTTGGATAACTCAAACCGAGTTCCCTCAAAATATTATTGGTTTCCAATAATCCATTTACCCCGAGCTGATGCCACAGCTATTCAAAACCAAAACCAAAATATCATGGAAAAGTCAAGTTATGTCTAACTCATATTGAGGTGACCACATGGAACACCCAGTTAGGCTATACTACTTTCCATGGATGAATAATCCTATTCATCCTCAACAACTAGCCTTCCCCTGGTAGAAACATATTAATTTTACATTCTAATTACATGATCTACACCACATGGCTAGTTGCAATGTTCTCTTTATACCATTTCTAAAAGAGAACATTTCCATCCAGAACTTTCCAATAGTTTATCCAAAAATACCTTTAACCAGTCAGTATATTTTACCTTAAAACACACACAAAAATAAAACACAAGAACATTAATTCATGAATACCAAAATAACATCCAAATAATACAACCAAATCCCTAAACTCACTGATGTTCTTTGCATCAGTCAAATTACAGCTTGCCACGGCTCTTTGTCTCCCCTTTCACCTTGCCTCATGGTATCAGCCATGTGGCTCTCACAATGAACTACTGGCACAGCTCTTTGTCTCCCCTTTCACCTTGCCTCATGGTATCAGCCATGTGGCTCTCACAATGAACTACTGGCACAGCTCTTTGTCTCCCCTTTCTTTCACCTTGCCTCATGGTATCAGCCATGTGGCTCTCACAATGAACTACTGTCACACTTTAGTGACAGTGTTTTACAAAGTTTCACCCACAAATAATTCTACCATCATTACACATTGTAATGATTATTGTTTTACACTATAAATATAATACACTTGGGCTGTAACAGTTTGGTCACAAAGCCTATTATTGCTAAGCAATTCACTAGAAAGGTTATAAAAACAACTAACAGCTCAAAGAAAGAAACCATGTTCTTCTTTGTCGAAAAGCACATGTTCATATGAACTACAACCTGGCCTTTTAATTCAGTCTTCACTATAATTTAATTTACAATATTACTCTACAGCTGTATTAGTATTACATTTCTATTAACACCAAAGACTAAAATGACAATAATTACTATACCTTGTCCAGGCACGCTCTAGGTCTTCTTTCTTTTCAATGAGAGACTTCTACTCTAGGTCTTCACCCTTTCAAGTCTGGTGGAACACTGACAGAAAAGTTGTAAAGGAAATAGGAAGTCCTATTCAAACAGGAAGTTAAAATGCGGATTAGTTAAAATAAGAATTTGTAACAATAATAACATTTTACTTTATTCTTTTCTAATAACCGCATAAAATCTTAAATATATAGTAGAACTAAATAATCATTACTATGTACCTGTTTTCTTTAATATAGTTTTCTTTCATTTATAATTACTTCCTAAAGCAATCCAAGGGAAGTAAATCAACTGTCTGTTACTAGTGTTAGTAGAAGTTATGTCCCCTGTGCTCCTTATTTATTCATTCTCTGTCTCTGTCTCTGTCTCTCTCTCTCTCTCTCTCTCTCTCTGTCTCTGGCATGTAAATCCTCCTAAACTTAGCCATCAGTTGGAGGAGGTTACACGCGGAAAATAGCCCAGTCTCAACTGCCCTCTATGCTGTAAGTGAAGGAGTCTATGGGACCCCTTGTTTTGCGGGACGATTGGGAGCCCTGGTGAATGTTGGTGAATTTTGGTGTAAGGTCTTCGAATGTTGGTGA
Source organism: Phymorhynchus buccinoides (assembly GCA_017654935.2). Taxonomy (NCBI): domain Eukaryota; kingdom Metazoa; phylum Mollusca; class Gastropoda; order Neogastropoda; family Raphitomidae; genus Phymorhynchus; species Phymorhynchus buccinoides. Next base: position 49,919,208 of record CM065696.1, on the reverse strand, counting down.
ATTTTGGTGTAAGGTCTTTGAATGTTGGTGAGTTTGGTGTAAGGTCTTTGAATGTTGGTGAATTTTGGTGTAAGGTCTTTGAATGTTAGTGAGTTTGGGTGTAAGGTTTTTGAATTTTGGTGTAAGGTCTTTGAATGTTTGTGAATTTTGGTGTACGGTCTTAGAATGTTGGTGAATTTTGGTGTAAGGTCTTTGAATGTTGGTGAATTTGGGTGTAAGGTGACAGGTCTTTGAATGTTGGTGAATTTTGGTGTAAGGTCTTTGAATGTTGGTGAGTTTGGGTGTAAGGTGACAGGTCTTTGAATGTTGGTGAATTTTGGTGTGTGAAACATCTCTCCGAACCCTGTGGCAGGCCCCGGTGAAGGAGGTGAGGAGAAGGGGGGCAGGCTCCGGCAGCACCGCCACAGCGACAGCTCCGCCCCGGGGGAGGATCCGGCCTCCCAGCTGCACCGCGGCGCCAACCACGGGCCCCTGCTCATCCCCGACCACGTGCAGAGGCGCTACCAGAACACCCTCACCCAGCACCAGCAGCATCGGAGGTCGTCCGCGGAGAGCGTCATCACTAAGGTAAGTGGTTCTTCTCCCCATGGCGATCTTTCGTAAAAATAGTTCCCCCACCTGGAAGTTCTGTGCTTGTAACTTCCTTTATTCTGCCACTCTCTTTGACTCTGCCTTTTCCCTCTGCTTTCAGTCACCCGCTATCTTTCTGACTTACTGTCCCATTCTCCTGCCTTTTTTCCAAAAAAAAATCTTCCAAATCATTTGTCTCCTTTGAGCTCCTCCGAAATCGGAATGTGTCGGCTGTATGCAGCGGGGAGACCAGTGAAAACTGAAAACCGGACACATACGTACCTTAATCATTATGGCCATATGGCCTGGGAACGCAAAAGAAGAAGTGTTTCTTTATTCCTAAAGTACCGTGTTTTACGGATCATATTAAAGTAGCGCCAGCCATGTGCAGGGGAGGTACCCTCAGCCAGCATCAGCAGCATCGGAGGTCGTCCGCAGATAGTGTCATCACTAAAGTATCGTAAAATGCGGACTATAAGCCGCTACTTTTTCATCAACTTTGGCCCATGCGGCTTATCTGTGGATTCTATGTTTATCAGTATCGTTAAATTTGTTTCCAGCCACATTCTCCACTCTATTTTGAGCTTCTTTTGAGCTCTCAAAATTGGTTTTGACAATTAATTGATTCAAATCCCTTGTTTAAAGTGTTTAAGAGTATCACATACTCATGATGCAATAGGAGAATGTGCACGTGTGTTCATTGTCTGTAATAAGGCAGACAAAATCTACTGCTTTTTACTTTAACCCTTTCACCGCCAATGTCGCAGTGTTCATTGTCTGTAATAAGGCAGACAAAATCTACTGCTTTTTACTTTAACCCTTATCACCGCCAATGTTCGCATTGTTCATTGTCTGTAATAAGGCAGACAAATCTACTGCTTTTTACTTTAACCCTTTCACCGCCAATGTCGCATTTTATGCACCACAATGGTTTTAACACCCCATGTCACTAAAAAGGCATCAAATCAGGGCCTGTTATCCAAAGACCCTATTTTCTTAATTTTGGGAGGTAAGGATAGGCCTAATGTTCTATATACATATATGTCACAGAGGAATTTGCAATATTGCAGATATTTGTTTTTGTCTATCCAGGTAAGTTTCATGGTATTTTTTGGCTGAAAAAATGGCTTGCGGCGAAAGGGTTAACTCAACACCTTTGTGCGCATATCATTTTTCTCTGTGGCTTATAAACTGTTCATTTATATGTGAATAAATACTAATATTCTGTCAAATTTAAGGGATGCGGCTTATATATAGGTGCGTCCAGTTTTTACGGTAAGTGTTCTTTATTCCTAAAGTGCCGTATTTTATGGACTGTAAGTATTAATTAAGTAGCAGCCAGCCATGTGCAGGGGAGATACCAGAACACCCTCAACCAGCACCAGCAGCATAGGAGGTCGTCTGTGGAGAGCATCTTGCTCTTTTCTGTCAGTGAATTATCAGCCATGTGCAGAGGAGGTACCAGAACACCCTCAATCAGCACCAGCAGCATAGGAGGTCATCTGCGGAGAGCATCTTGCTCTTTTCTGTCAGTGAATTATCAGCCATGTGCAGAGGAGGTACCAGAACACCCTCAACCAGCACCAGCAGCATAGGAGGTCATCTGCGGAGAGCATCTTGCTCTTTTCTGTCAGTGAATTATCAGCCATGTGCAGAGGAGGTACCAGAACACCCTCAATCAGCACCAGCAGCATAGGAGGTCATCTGCGGAGAGCATCTTGCTCTTTTCTGTCAGTGAATTATCAGCCATGTGCAGAGGAGGTACCAGAACACCCTCAACCAGCACCAGCAGCATAGGAGGTCATCTGCGGAGAGCATCTTGCTCTTTTCTGTCAGTGAATTATCAGCCATGTGCAGAGGAGGTACCAGAACACCCTCAATCAGCACCAGCAGCATAGGAGGTCATCTGCGGAGAGCATCTTGCTCTTTTCTGTCAGTGAATTATCAGCCATGTGCAGAGGAGGTACCAGAACACCCTCAACCAGCACCAGCAGCATAGGAGGTCATCTGCGGAGAGCATCTTGCTCTTTTCTGTCAGTGAAATATCAGCCATGTGCAGAGGAGGTACCAGAACACCCTCAACCAGCACCAGCAGCATAGGAGGTCATCTGCGGAGAGCATCTTGCTCTTTTCTGTCAGTGAAATATCAGCCATGTGCTGGGTATTATAGCACCAGACTGGTCAGGCCTGATCGTACATGTCGAAAAAGCGTGAAGAAGAAATTCTGCTTAACGTCCTCCGGTCTGGAAACAGACACATATGGGACATTAGTAGATATGTAAGATGGGTGGGAATGATCATGGAGGGCAATGCCCAGAGGCAGTGCAAACACCAGGAAAGTCCCAAATTTTTAACGATGCAGATGTGTATGACGAAAAAGTGTGTCTGAGGTACGTGTTACATTGTTGCCCCTTAACTGGGATGCTTTTATAGCAGGTGACCTTAGCCTGCAGTTGAAGTCAGTTGTAAATATTAAAACACTTTCACCGCCAATGTTGTTGCATTTTTGCATCACAATGGTTTAAACACCCATGTCGCTTAAAGGCATCAAATAGGGGGCCCTTGTTGAATGAAGCAAGACTCTATTTTCCTAGTTTTGGGAGGTAAGGATAGGCCGAATGTTAGACATGTCACCTGAGGTAATTCCCTATATTGCAGATTTTTTCTCTCCACCCAGTTAAGCTTAATGGATTTTTTTGAGCTGAAAAATGGCTGGCGGTGAAAGGAATAAGGGTTAATGGCAATTAAAAACAGGAAGTCAAATGCCTTTTTTTTGTGTGTGTGTGTGTCGATAAAGCTTTTTCTGTAACTTTGAAGAGCTCTCGCTTCCTTGGCAAGATGACTGAACGAGGCATGTAGATCAATTAAGGTGTTGTGCGGTTTAGGAGCACACAGTAGTTGCAGAGTGGTGTCGGTGGAGGTTAAAGATCCACCAGGTCACATGAGTGAACATCACAGGTTTCACGCGTTTCCCTCTCTCGCTGGTAAGAAATCGTTATTTTGGCCAGGTGCCACTCCCCATACAAATTCCCCCATGCATGAAATCAACTTTAACCCTTTCACCGCCAGGCCATATTTCACGCAAAAGCTTTCAATTAAACTATCGCCTGCGCATAGAGAAAAGATTCTGTCTGCAATACTGGGGAAAAATCCTCGGTGACATGCATGGAAACAGGGTCTGTCCTGACCTCCACTAATTAAGAACTTAGGGTTCATTGGTTAACAGACCCTCATGGTGATGCCTTGTCTTTTAGAAACATGGACATTGGTTGGGTGTTAAATTAAACCGTTCTGGTGCAAAGACGGCAGGACAGTGGGATGTGATGTCCGGATTCATTAGAAAGGGTTTATGACACACTGATACACCACAATTAAGTCCCTTGGGGTTTTTTTCTAGGTAGCTTTAACCCACATACAAATGTCCCCAAACTTCAAATTGAGGCTGCTCCTTTTCAAATGACGTTGCGGTTTGAATTTGGGGGGCATTTTATATAAGATTCAGACCTGGTCAAAACAAAATTTATTGCAAGCTATAAGAGGGAAAACATGTGAATGAAAAAAGTGGTTTTGGGGTGGGGACACATCATCTGGTGTGTCTTTAAAGAGCAGCCTCGATCGTGTATGGTGGCAAACTTTATGTGGGTCCACGCCTGACCCTAAACAAAACTGCAGGGCCTTAAAAGTGACCCTGGGTGTATGGTCGTTTGACGTAGCAGATGTGTTGTTGTCGTCCAGGTTCTGGAAGCGGAGGGACTTCAGGGTCATCCGTGGACCCCCAGTGTCTGCAGACGGAGATTCCAATGAGGCCGCCGACATGACGCCCGAGGAGATGGAAATGGCCGCCAGGGAGCTTGTCTACCACCACCACCAACACCATCACATCAACAGCAACAACAAACACAGTACTACAGCAAAGCAGTGCATCCGTTACAGCGGGTATCATAAAAAAACATTTGCAGCCAGCAGC
>CM065696.1:49884284-49914171 GCA_017654935.2 Phymorhynchus buccinoides | reverse complement strand
CTAAACTCAGGCTGCCATTACAAAAGAGACAGCACATGCCTTCTCTTCACTGAAAGAATCTGACTTCCAGCACCTCGCCAAGGAGGAATCGTCGATTTGACGGTTTGATTTCTAGGAAACTAGAGCAAAGTGAGTGTTTTGCGATCTCTTGTAAAGGGTGTTTTCATGGTGATCTCGGCGTGTTTCTTGCAGAAAAACACGACATACAGATCAACATGTATAGAGTGTGTAGAGTGATAGCTGTTCTTGGTTAGAGTTCTATGTAACGGGCGTGCAATCTGGAATCTTTTAATTACCAAATTTAACGGTCTTTGAGGCGCGTCATGTGTGACCCAGCACCACGAAAGGGACATTAAGTCACTGGGCTAGTTTCTTACAACAGGCTTGGAAAGTCAAAAATCTCATTTTGGGGGGTCAATTTTGAGTTTAATTACCGAATTTCACGGACTTTGAGGCGCGTCATGTGTTACCCAGCACCACAAAAGGGACATTAAGTCGATGGGCTAGTTTCTCACAGCAGGCTTGGAAAGTCAAAAATCTCATTTTGGGGGGTCAATTTTGAGTTATGGGTATTTTCGTGATCTCTGACATCTTATCTTTCATATATATAAAGGTCAATCTTTAATATGGTCTTATAAGTGCTTTAAAAACTAGTAGGTCAGTGCATTTTCTTCAGCTAGGCTAGACTTTAGACTGGTTTTCTGAAAATGGCCGATGCCCACCCTACTAACTTTAAATGTTTTCATAACTCTGGAACGGAAAAAGATACAAGAATGGTTCTTGTATCATTCAGAAAGAGAATTGTCAGAAGTTTTCATGTGTATAATTTTCTCAGATCGGTCAGTTTGACACTTAATGTCCCTTTCGTGATGCTGGGTCACACATATACAGTGTGTACAATGATAGCTGTTCTTGATTAGAGTGTTCTATGTAGTAATAATAATAATAATAACCAAACTTCTGATATTTATTTTGACAACAGTTTCTTACTATAGTTTGTTATACAGTGGAATCTGTTTAATTGGCCATCGGATAATCGTCCAAAGCCGCTTAATCGGCCAATTTCCTCTGGAACGGAATTTTTTCTTCTTAAGCATGTGTTATTTTCCTCTTTACCCCTTTTTGAGAGGGAGAACAACAGAGGCAGACAAACTGACAACACGCTTTTGACGTTTACATGGTTGAGTGTGAAGTTGGAAGGTGAGCTGTTGTCAATTGAAAGACCCTGCATGGCGTTAAAATCACTCAAGAAAACAAAATCATTGTCTTTTACTCGTGCTTCTATCAAGTTGTAGGATTAATAAACACAAACACACACACACACATCACAAAAAGGGAAAGAATTTGAATTTGAACTGCAACATTTAATTTTGACGTCATTGCTTTTGACTTGCATAATTGCGTCATACAGTATCTCGATGTTCGTTTTATCGGCCGATTCGCTTTATCGGCCATATTCTTCCTGGTCCCAAAAGTGGCCGATTAAGTGGATTCCACTGTAGTAGCTTCTCAACATATTGTTAGTTATATGTGCAGGGGTCTGGAGAAGAAAAAAAAGTATCGCCTTATAGTCCATAAATTCGGTAACTAGAAGGTTTCCAAGTGACCTAGTCAATAGTAGGGTATTTAAGCCGGGTTCACATTAGACATGTAAATTCCGTACGGAAAACCCTAAATAAGTGGAAGAAAGAAGGATAAAAGTTTACGCATATAGGGGAAATTCGGACACGTGCGCAAATCTTTTCCCTTCTTTGTTTCACTTATTTATGGATTGCGCACGGGTTTCCGCATGGAATATCCGCTTATGTGTGTACATGGCCTAAGACAGAATTGACGAGAACTGACATTTTATATTGTGGTTGTTCCCGATATTGAAAGTTACGAAATATGGATGGATCCCAACATAAGTAGATTAGATGTCCACCAAGGAACAAAGCCGATAGCACAAAAAGTGTTTAGAGATTGATCTAACCATATTTGTGACCCAGCACCACGAAAGGGACATTAGGGACAATAATAATTAACCCTCTTGCATTTATTCCGCCCCAAACCGCCCAGCCAGAGGCTGCCTCTGTGTATTCAAACCGCCCAGTCGGAAGTTGCCTCTGTGTATTCAAACCGCCCAAAACCACCCAGCTGGAAGCTGCCTCTGTGTATTCAAGCCGCCCCAAACTGCCCAGACGGAAGCTGCCTCTGTGTATTCAAACCGCCCAGCCGGAAGCTGCCTCTGTGTATTCAAACCGCCCAGCCGGAAGCTGCCTCTGTGTATTCAAACCGCCCAGCCGGAAGCTGCCTCTGTGTATTCAAACCGCCCAGCCGGAAGTTGCCTCTGTGTATTCAAACCGCCCAGCCGGAAGCTGCCTTTGTGTATTCAAGCCGCCCAAAACCGCCCAGCCGGAAGCTGCCGCTGTGTATTCAAACCGCCCAGCTGGAAGCTGCCTCTGTGTATTCAAGCCGCCCTAAACTGCCCAGCCGGAAGCTGCCTCTGTGTATTCAAACCGCCCAGCCGGAAGCTGCCTCTGTGTATTCAAACCGCCCAGCCGGAAGCTGCCTGTGTGTATTCAAGCCGCCCAAAACCGCCCATAGCATGCCCACGACTATGAGACTCCTCTGATGGCATTTTCACCATGCACTAAGTTCTGGCTTGTTATGCACACTCTATGAAGAAGCTTCTCGCTTGTAATGAAGTGATAGTAATTGTATGGCGCTGTGTGTGTCAGAAGTTTTCATGTGCATAATTTTCTCAGATCGGTCAGTTTGACACTTAATGTCCCTTTCGTGGTGCTGGGTCACATTTGTGAGTAAAGGTTATAGAGGAGATGGTAGGACTTTAGATGTCCCCCTCTAGCTACACTTTGCATTAATTGATTATATTGATTGTGATATCGTCACCAGAATTTCCTAATTTTAGAAATCGTAGATGGTTTGCATGAATGTTGATCTAGTTTCATGTTAAAACTTACTAACAAAAAAAATCTGCGAGTCAATTCATCTTCATTTATAGATTATGTAGTCGTGTTCCGTCGCTCATTGAATTCATTGACTGTTAGCTATTATCCCGCTAGTTCAGAGTTCAGTAAAGTGACGTCTGTCTGAAGAAGAAGTTTTTGGCTCACTCGTGTTAACGAAGTTAACATGAAGTGAGTCTATAGTATGATAGTTTTTCGGTTGTGTGTCTGTGTGTATGTGTGTGTGTGTGTGTGTATATGTGTGTTGCATCCGTGGTCTAATCTCCAAACTTTAACGTTGACATTTTCTCAGGAAATAGAAGGGTTTTAGATTCAGAAATCGCTGTTCCGAGAATACTCGGAATTAGATCCTGACTGGCGTTCTCCTGTTCAGAGTTTACTCAGAATTTGTCGGCAGTGAGTAAAAAAAAAAAAAAGAACTAATGTATTTAACACAAGGGTCTCGCAGAAGACAGCAACAAATTCTCTGCTCCTGTTGTTACTTCTTAATAGGACGCCAGGGCTCCCAATCATCCCGCAAAACAAGGGGTCCCAGGGACTCCTTTACTTATAGTGTAGAGGGTCCTAGAGGCAGGATAGAGGGTCCCAGTGGCATTGCCAATGCTAAAAAGATTTTTTTTCTAGTGCATCCCTGGGACCCCCTGCACATTGTTTTAGAGGGTCCTTTAGAATTTTAGTACTTCATAAACCCCCAAATGGGGGTCCCTGGGAGCCCTGGGACGCATCAGCTTCATGTAATGCCGTACCTTTAAAAAAAATTGAAACGAGTCTGTGTGCCGTGGTTGACAAGAATCAAGATGTTATGCGGACAAAGAAAAAAAAACCAGACAAGAACAATCGCACTGGCCTTTCTCCAGAGAGTGACAGAGGACTACGAACTTTGTTCCGTTGTCTTACAAAATGATGGTGTTCGTTGTTGAATGTAGATGAGTTCTTGTGTCAACCCAGTGGTGTTGGAGTTAACTTCCACCAGGAGGCGATGTTTTTTGTCGTGCTTGGTCTGTCTGTCTGTCTGTCTATGAGTCCTCGAGCAACTTGAGCTCAAAATGTAGTGAACAGATATTGTATAAATTGTGTTTGTAGAGGGTAGCAGTTAGAGCAAATCCCTTTGGTTTGGGTGTTTATTTGGATTTTTGTGTGGATGCGACAGTTTTGTTCAACTTTGTGCCCTTCAAGAATGAAATCACAGGAATTGCTTTTTATTGGCTACTGCAAAGAACACCTTTTGCAAGAGTGAATGCCCTTGGTGGGTGGGGGAAGATGGTTGAGTACTGACCAAACAAGGCATATAACCCTATTTGATGCCACTTAATGGCTGCCTTTTGCAAGAGTGAATGCCCTTGGTGGGTGGGGGAAGATGGTTGAGTACTGACCAAACAAGGGCATAACTCTCGCCAATAACCCTATTTGATGCCACTTAATGGCTTGCCTTTTTGCAAGAGTGAATGGCCTTTTGGATACTGACCAACAAGGGCTTAACTCTTGCCGTCAAGGGCGTTAGTAACCCCAGTTGTAATGGCCAATAGCTAAGCTATGATGCTACCTATAAAAATTTAAAAAAGCGTTAATATTTTTTTCATTGCTGTTTTGACACATAATTGTTTACGGGCTTACCCTTTACTAGTTCAAGACCAGGGTATATTGCCAGATAAAGGGAAAGGACTCTCTACCTTTCAACAGCACTGTCTGGGTTGGGGTTTGCACTGTATCAGAGCTTTCTTATTTCAGTATTGTCGGTATCTGACAGATGGTGCGATTTCCCAAAGGAAATCTGCTCGAAAGAGGCAGAAATATGATGCCGTAGCTTAGATCATTCTCATTAGATTATGGCCCTTTACTCAAATGGGTTTTATCATTGGTTGACATCAGCCTGTAGTAGGGGCCAACAGTAACATGAGAGCTGTACAATAGATGATTTTCTACAGTAATGGAAAATAACCGGTACAGTTTAGTTTCTTGTGGAAGACTATGACTCTCGAACGAGGGGGGCCTTGCACCCACCAGCTCTGGTGCTGTAGCCAAAGGGATGGGCTTGGCCTTTGGGGACCTTCCTCAACGCCAGCTGTGTCCTCAAATCCCTCTGGCCGAGAGAGAGGGGATGTACCCTGGGCAAGGCATCTCCGCTATTAACAAATTCTCGCCCAGCCCGCCAGAATAGTATCTGCCCCCCTCTCTGCTATCTGGCAGTCATTGTCGCAAACGACAGACTAGCATACATTAGATCAGAATGATGTTTGCATGTTGTGTTACTTTAAAGATTCTGTGATGACGACAGTCTGTAATTTATCATTTGCAACAACCAAAAATTGTGTGTGGGTGGGTTACTTGTTCCAAAAAAAAAAGTCAGAGTTTGCTAATGTAGTCTCTGTGATAATGAACAGTTTCATTCAAAGCCTGCATCGTTACATTATACACTGTATTTTCAACAGGTTTTATTTTGAACATGCCTTCTTTATTATTTTTTTCTCTCTGTCTGTTGCTCCTGAACTGCCTCACACATTGATTGACCGTATTTTGCGGATTACAAGGCGTACCCCAAAAAACTTTTTTTTACGCAGAATTCAGATTTTGTTATTATAGGTTTTTTTTAACTATATTATTAGTCACATTATAAAGCACAGGGGTCTCAGTCCAGGAAAAAAGTATCGCCTTATAGTCCGTAAAATACGCTGTTCATTTTGGAATGTTTTTATTTGTTTGGGACAGGGTATGTAAAATGTTGTTTTTATTCCAAAGGAAACGCGCGTGTGTTGTGCTTTTGAAACCTCTGCATTGCTGCACTGAGCTAGGCGAATAGGTACCATAGGCGGCTTTGATAGCAGTTGTGTGCCTTTTAAGTTTTAAGGATGAAGAGTTGTCTATCTTTGATAACTGATCTGCATTGAAAATTAGATTTAAGAGATCACTGTATTTTTCAGACTGTAAGGCGCACCCCACAGATTTGACACAAAGAAATCAGATTATGTTGTTATATTTTCCTACTATTTTATCAGTCACATTATAAGGCGCAGGGGTCTCAGTCTGGGAAAAGAAGTATCGCCTTACAGTGCGAAAAATACGGTATTCCCCATGACATGTATCACTTCTATTTTTTCTTTAATCAGTATACTTTTTTTTTATCACATACTATCTGTCTGTCTGTGTCTGTGTCTGAATGTGTGTGTTTGTGTATGTGATAATAAAACAAATATCCATTATTATTATTATACTTGGAGACATTTTTTATATTACCTGAAAGTTGTGTATGAAGTTTGGGAAAAGTTTGAACTTTAAATTTTTTTTTAAATTAGGAGCTGATTTCATAATGCAAACTTGCATGATTTCATGGTAAGGTTTTAGATGTTTCTATTCCAATTAGCAAATTGGGTTTTTGTTTGTAAATTACTTTAAGGTGAAATGTTCATACTTTTTTCTTTCCGGCCCTAGGAAGGGAAGTCGATCATCAGCATCAACTTTTTCCGGCTGTTTCGCGTCATGAGGCTGATCAAGCTGCTCAGTCGAGGGGAGGGCATCCGGACATTGCTGTGGACCTTCATCAAGTCATTCCAGGTGTGTGTGTGTGTGTGTGTGTGTGTGTGTGTGTGTGTGTGTGTCTATAATCCCCACAAATCTTGCATCTGTTCGACCACCCCCCACCCCTAAAGTACACAGCATCAATATCGTCAAAATGATGACAGCGGATGCTGAGAGAAAGAAAGAAATAAAAAAATAAAAAAAGTGTGTGTGTGTGTGTGTGTGTGTAGGGGAGGGGATGGCATCCAAACATTGCTATGGACCTTCTTCAAGTCATTACAGGTGTGTGTGTGTGTGTGTGTGTGTGTAGCGGAGGGGATGGCATCCAAACATTGCTATGGACCTTTAAATAAGTCATTCCAGGTGTGTGTGTGTGTGTGTCTGTCTGTCTGTCTGTCTGTCTCTGTCTGTGTCTGAATGTGTGTGTGTGTCTATGTCTGAATGTGTATGTGTATATGCATTTTCCCAATAAACTAGGTTGAAATTTGTTGATTAATTCATTTGAGGTGGCCAGCCCAGCCCAAAGAGAACTTGGAAGGCAGTGTGTCAGTGTGAGAGTACATGCCCACTGCCATGTGTGTGTTTCAGGCTCTGCCCTACGTCTTTCTGCTGATAGTCATGCTGTTCTTCATCTACGCTGTCATCGGCATGCAGGTGGGTGCACGCCTTTACCTCAGTTAGGGGAAGAAACAACTGCAGTAGAAACTCCCCATCCCCTCGTGGGGATACCTGGGGGAGGGGTGGTGGTGTCTCATGCAAAAATGTGATGGCTTGGAGTCAAAATGGACTATCTTTAGATAGTCCATTGGCATATTATTGGATTTATTACAAAAATTAATAACTTGTATCAAACAATGATTGCAGAATCATTAAAAAAAAAGGGGGGTTTGCCTTTTATATTTCAGCAGTCTTTTTTTGGTACAAGTTATTAGTTTCGTATTAATTTTAATAATAAGTCAATGGACTATCTAAAGATAGCCCGTTTTGACTCCAAGCCATCGATTAATAGTTCCCCCACCTTCTGGAAGTTCTGGCTTGTAACTTCTTCCAATCTGTCACTCTCTTTGACTCTTGTCTTTTCCACTTTTCTTACTGTCGTCTGCTATCTTTCTGCCTTACTGGTCCATTCTCCTGCCTTTGTTCTAGAAACTCTTAGAAAAATGTTCTCCAGCCGAAGACAGAAATGCTGGGCCTAGCTATTTCTGGATCCAGCGTCGCCTGATTAGTAGAATTTGAGAAGCAGCAAATTTCCTATTTATGAATGTTTTATCGGTTTCTCGTATGTGTAGAATATAAAACAACTGAATACAGATAAATATTGACATGCCTTTACCCGGAACTTTATATTTTTAGGTTTGTTTAAGTGAAGTTGTTAACTGGGCGGCCCCTGGACCCTTACAGTACATATAGTACATATCTATATTGTTAAAAACTCAGGACTTTACTGGTGTTGCACTGCCTCCGGGCATTGCAGCCAGTATTGTTCCCACCATCTTTGTATTTACAAATGTCCCATATGTGTCTATGACCGAGAGGACATAAAACACCATTTTTCATTCATTCATTCATTCGCGGCCCCTGGACCCCTGCCTTGCAGCATTTTTTTAATTTTGTTATTTTGTTTTGTGCTGTCCCATCTTCTGGGTCATACAGTGGTGTTGCTCCCACACCGCTCATTCCGAATCACAATTCGCAGCCACACCCCGGCTTGTTCAGGTCGCATAATCCGACCAAGACCAGCAGCAGTCCAAGGGGAACGAATCTATGTTAGGCCGTCAGGAGGCAACCGACCGAGGAGACACTGCACTGCTGCTGAGTCATTTCAGTGGAGTTCAGCAGAATGTTTGGACATTTCCCCTGAGCACCCATGTTGTGTTGTGGTTGTTACTGTTGTGTGTGCCGTTCCCCAGGTGTTTGGAAAGATCCGCCTGGACGACTTCACGGAGATCCACCGCAGCAACAACTTCCAGACCTTCCCCCATGCTGTGCTGGTTTTATTCAGGTAAAACAATGTTCCCCAAACATTCTGTAGTTATTTGCCTGTAATTGTGTATTGCTCATGACTTTCGTGCCCATTGGTCATTATTGTGTTTCAAAAAAAAAAAAAAAAAATGTTCCCCAAAGTTTATTTTCTATCCCTTTATTTTTTTCGAGAGGGGCTCGTGGTCAGGTGGTTAGAGCGCTTGGCTGCGGTGCGGAAAGTCGCGGGTTCGAGTCCAGCTTGGAGTCGGATTTTTCTGGCTTGAAAAACCCTCTGTCTGGACACCCAGCAGTGAATGGGTACCTGATTCGTGTTTTTATTCCATTTCAGTTCTGTGTGAAGTGCCCTGTAGCCTGCATAGTAGGATGGGCGCTATATACATTTTCCTCATTACAGTGGAGCTTCCTTTATAAGACCTTCAAAAATCATCCAACATGAGGTCTTCTAAGGAAGGGGTCTTATAAGGGAGGTAATTTTAATACTTACAAAGAAGGGCAATGTCTCAGAGAAGTAGGTCTTATGTGGGAGGGAGTCTTATACAGTGGAACCTCCCTTATAAGACCTTCAAAAATCATCCAACATGAGGTCTTATAAGGGAGGGGTCTTATAAGGAGGGGTCTTATAAGGGAGGTAATTTTAATACTTACAAAGAAGAGCAATGTCTCAGAGAAGTAGGTCTTATGTAGGAGGGAGTCTTAAATGGGAGGTCTTATAAGGGAGGTTCCACTGTATTATTATTATTATTAATACTAGCGCAACGCCGAGTACCGGTAACGCCTAGTAACGGTAACGCCAAGTACTGGTAACGCTGAGTAGAGCAAATTTGAAGCGATTCGGTTAAGAAACGGCTGAGTTATAAGGCCCTGTTTCCCGTTGGCGTTGCTCTGAGAGTGACGCGCTGCTCTGAGAGTGACACGCTCTCCCGATTCTCTTCAAATTTGCTGCCAGGCTTTGTCCCAGCCGCAGCAAGCCTGACAGCAAATTTGAAGGGATTCGGTTAAGAAACGGCAGAGTTATTTGCGAAATGGTGAAGCGGCGTGTATCGCGCGCGTATATAAATCGATTCGCTTCCGGTTTGGCTCATCGATAGTCACCGTCCCCGGTCATCTGCCTGACAAATTCAAAGGCAATCGGTCCAGAAATACCGGCGATACAGGCGCCGAGAGGCCGGTGGATACACGTTTCGCGCATTTGCCAAACCGCGCAAATGACATGGCCGCCTCAGTTGGCGTTACCATCGCCCCGTTAGGACTCGCAGCAAATTTGAAGCGATTCGGTCGAAAAACGGCGGAGTTATAAGGCCCGTTTTGTGTTTCAGACAGACAGACAGACACACACGGACACTTGGCTTTTTACTATATGATTATTATGATTCGTTCAGGGAAAGTTAAAGGCGGCGGAAGGAGAGGGATGGGCTCCGCCTTCCATGATGCCGTGCCCTAGACACGGTGAACCTCTAACTGTTCACTGCCCCTACGGTCCATAGGCTATGGCACACCTTTACCACCTTTGCCTTCCATGATGCCATGCCCTAGACACGGTGAACCTCTAACAGTTCACTGCCCCCACGGCTGATAGGCTATGGGACACCTTTACCACCTTTACCTTTTCTTTTGGGGGGCCCATTCAGTGGCAGCGCTATCACTCATTTAGAGTCCAGGCTGCGCCCTTTCTTTCTAGTTTGACGGGAAAATTGAACTGAACGTCCAGTCCTTCGGATGGGGACTTAAAGCTAGTGCACATAAAAATCCCATGGCAATAGGGGAAAGCACTTCGTGATAATTAGAGTTGATTACCTCGACTTATATATATTATAATTACTCGGTCAAAACCACGGCAACATGGTAGCATGGCATTGAAGCTTGAAACCGCAGGATGCCAGTCAGCGACTTACTAACATTTTTGTTAGAAAAATAAGGGGTGGCCAGTTGCTACAAAGCGATAGAACTTGGAAAACTGTGACATAGAATTATAAATGACATCAAATTTAGAATGACGCTACATGCTGTGTGTCTCCTCAAACACACGAAGCGAGGGCTGGGGATCTACCTGAAGGTAGAGTAACTTCCCCTGTTTGACCGATTGAATTAGGCGAGATCACTCCCACACACCGTGAAATGACTCCCCTTAATTATTTCCGAACAATTCCTGTTAAAAGTCCGTAAGAGCAGGGAGATATCCCGCTGCCTGGTATGACCAAACTGATAGCTAGGTTTTTCTTAAGTCCGCCCCCCACCCCCTCCTCGCCCTGTTCCCCCCCCCCATAAAAACAATGGTGGCGCTGCACTTGCAGTGACGTGCACTCCGAGTTTCACAGAGAAAAGTCTCTGTGGCTAGAGAATATTCCGAATAATTATCCAAAAAATTAAAAATAAGAAAAGCTCTTTGGCATATACGCAGGCTTGCCCAGATACGCCATTGACACCAGCAGTTCTTATGATGCATTCATAAACTGGCAGTTTGGTCTGGTTAGCATTTTGCTACCCGTGTTGGCTGACTGGGTCGCACTCATGATTTCGGTATGCTCTTGCATGTAAAGTAACCTTTGGGTAAGAATGTCTTTTCTGTGTGTTTGTGTGTGTGTGCTGTGTTTGTGTGCATGCGCACGCACACGCGCACGTGTGAAGTATCGGATTTGTATTTAATACATATATTTCTGATTATTTTGTGTTTATGACTATTGTTATTGTTGTTGTCTAAAGTTAACTTTGTAAGCGCTCTGAGCTCTTTGGAGAAAGAGCGCAACAAATATCCATCATTATTATTATTCAGTGTTGGGCCGTCGCTAGGCAACCACCACCATGATAAAGGGCCGGCCACACATCCACTGAAATCGCACGACTGTACGATGCGATTCGATCACCTGGTCTCGAAGCGCGAAGCGCATTTGTTCTCCGAGAACGCGTGATCGAATCGTATCGTAGAGCTGTTAGCATGCATATGTGTGTAAATGTACCGGTATGTTTGTTTCAATCAATCAATCAATCAATCAATCAATAACTTTAATGATCCCTGGGGAAATGACAAAGCACATTCACAGGCTCGATAAACAAACAATACTAAAACATACATTATATATAACTCAAACATCACAGAGGGAAACCGCAAAAACATTTAACATCATCCAATGAATAAAATGTAGACATTGATTAAATTTACATATAAAATATTAGGACAGAGGAAAACAGTAAATACATTAACATCATCCAATAAATAAAATGTAAATATTAATTAAATTTACATTAAGATATTAAGAGCACACATACAAAAGATAAGATATTAAAGCAGTATGCATAAATCGAACATCACAAAGGAATTTATAAAGCAAAAGCATACATGTTTGTGTGTTCAGGTCCACGACAGGGGAGTCCTAGCAGGAGATCATGCTGTCGTGTCACAGTGAAGTGTGTGTGTGCGTGTGTGTGTGTAGCATGCATATGTGTAAACGTATACATGGATGCAAGCTTTCCTCAGATACGAGGTATCCTGTTTTCAACATTTTGACCACAAAACAAAAATCGATTCAAAGTTCAAGGGGAAAAAAGTGTTGAATTCTCACTTTACAAGCCTAGAATAAGCTTCAAATTGAGTATGATTTTGCTTTTTCTTCAGCTTCTGTACCCTGCCAGGGGCCTGGGTGACCCCTGGACCCCTGCCTTGCCTGTTTTTTAATTTTCTCCAGCTGCATTCATGCATATGTATGTTTGATGTGTTCAGGTCCGCGACAGGGGAGTCGTGGCAGGAGATAATGCTGTCGTGTCGCGACGCCGACACGGTGAAGTGCGACAAACTCTCTGACAGCTACAATGCCACGGACCCCGACAGGAACAACTGTGGCACGCGATTCACCTTCATCTACTTCATCTCCTTCTACATCCTCTGCTCATTTCTGGTTGGTGTCTTCATCGTCGTCATCATCATTGTCATCATCATCATCATTGTCATCATCATCATCATTCACCTTCATCTACTTCATCTCCTTCTACATCCTCTGCTCATTTCTGGTTGGTGTCTTCATCGTCATCATCATCATTGTCATCATCATCATCATTGTCATCATCATCATCATTCACCTTCATCTACTTCATCTCCTTCTACATCCTCTGCTCATTTCTGGTTGGTGTCTTCATCGTCATCATCATCATTGTCATCATCATCATCATTGTCATCATCATCATCATTCACCTTCATCTACTTCATCTCCTTCTACATCCTCTGCTCATTTCTGGTTGGTGTCTTCATCGTTGTCATCATCAAAATCATTGTCTTCATCATCATCATCATTGTCATCATCATTGTCTTCTTCATCATCATCATTGTCATCATCATCATTTTCTTCATCATATATATCATCATCATCATTATATCATCATCATTGTCTTCATCATCATCATCATTTTCTTCATTGTCATCATCATCATCATCATCATCATTGTCTTTCATCATCATCTTCATCATCATTGTCATCATCATCATCATCATTGTCATCATCATTGTCTTCTTCATCATCATCATTGTCATCATCATTTTCTTCATCATATATATCATCATCATCATTATATCATCATCATTGTCTTCATCATCATCATCATTTTCTTCATTGTCATCATCATCATCATCATTGTCTTTGCCATCTTCATCATCATTGTCTTCATCATCATCATTGTCATCATCATTGTCTTCATCATCATCATTGTCATCATCATCATTGTCTTCATTGTCATCATCATCATTGTCTTCATCATCTTCATCATCATCATCATCATCATCATCATCATCATTGTCATTGTCATCACCCATCAAATTGCTCCAACAGAAACAACCGTGGCACGTGATTCGCCTTCATTGCTTTCGTTTGCTTCTACATGCTCTGCTCCTTTCTGGTAATTGTAGCCGTCATCATCATCGTCATCATCATCATCATCATCATCATCATCGTCATCATCATCGTCATCATCATCATCTTCATCATCATCATCATCATCGTCGTCATCATCATCTTCATCATCTTCGTCGTCATCATCATCATCATCATCATCATCAGGGCTCCCAATCATCCCGCAAAACAAGGGTCCCAGGGACTCCTTCACTTATGGTATAGAGTGTCCTAGAGGGTCCCAGTGGCATAGCGAATACTAAAAAGAATTTTTCTAATGCATCCCTGGGACCCCCTGCACATTCTTTTAGAGGGTCCTGTAGAATTTTAGTGCTCCATAGACCCCCAGATGGGGGTCCCTGGGAGCCCTGATCATCATCATCGTCATCATCATTGTTGTCGTCATCATCATCATCATCATCAATGCAAAAAAATAACCGACCCAAGCACCAGTATGTGATGATTTTATCAGACCAGCTAGTTTGATGTGTGTCCCCCAGTGGGGATACCGGGGGGTCTTTTGTATAAATCGTTCCCCCACCTTCTGGAAGTTCTGTGCTTGTAACTTCCTCTAATCTGTCACTCTCTTTGACTCTGCCTTTTCCCTTCGCTTACTGTCATCTACTATCTTTCTGCCTTACCGGTCCATTCTCCTGCCTTTTTTCAAGAATCACTCTCAAAAAGATTTCCTCCAGCCAAAGTCGGACTTGCTGGGCCTAACTATTTCTTAGGCGCATAATGGCAGCATGACGTATCTGCGCTCATAATTGACAGGAAACTGAGCGATCGAAGAAGAAGAAGAAGTTTGATGTGTCAGAATGTCGTCTGCGTATTATAATAGTTGTTATTGTTGCTGTTTGCTATCAGATCATCAACCTGTTTGTGGCGGTCATCATGGACAACTTTGACTACCTGACCCGGGACTGGTCCATCCTAGGACCTCACCATCTGGACGAGTTTGTGAGACTGTGGTCAGAGTACGACCCTGAGGCAAAGTGAGTGGTGGAATGTTGGTGTTATTATGGGAATAATTCTGTAATATTCTGGACTGGTCCATTCTTGGACCTCATCACATGGACGAATTTTGCTAGAGTAGCATCATCAATATAATAATAATAATAATTATAATAATAGTGAATCATTTATATAGCGCACTCCTCCACCAAATGTGGAGCTCTATGCGCTTAACAACAACAAAAAATTAAGAAGCAAGAAATTCAAAGACAAAAACAAGTAATCACTCACACACATGCAAAATAGGCATGTATACACCCCCCCCCCCCCCACACACACATACACGCAGGCACGCACATACGCACATATCCACACACACACACGTTACCATCACCACTACTCACCCCACCCAAGAACACAATACAAAATACAATCAGTTGAAGAAAGCATTAACACACACACGCTCGCTCTCTCTCTCTCTCTCTCTCTCTCTCTCTCTCTCTCTCTCTCTCTCTCTCTCTCTCTCTCTCTCTCTCTCTCTCTCTCTCTCTCTCTCTCTCTCTCTCTCCTCTCTCTCTCTCTCTCTCTCTCTCTCTCTCTCTCTCTCTCTCTCTCTCTCTCTCTCTCTCTCTCTCTCTCCTCTCTCTCTCTCTCTCTCTCTCTCTCTCTCTCTCTCTCTCTCTCTCTCTCTCTCTCTCTCTCTCTCTCTCTCTCTCTCTCTCTCTCTCTCTCTCTCTCTCTCTCTCTCTCTCTCTCTCTCTCTCTCTCTCTCTCTCTCTCTCTCTCTCTCTCTCTCTCTCTCTCTCTCTCTCTCTCTCTCTCTCTCTCTCTCTCTCTCTCTCTCTCTCTCTCTCTCTCTCTCTCAACAAAGCTGACGTAGACATTGCAGTCAACCCACAGTGAAACTGCAGTCAACACACAGTGAAACTAATATGGGGGGGAGGGTGTGTGTGAGAATAGAGTCGAGAAGTAATGTGGCCTAAAGGTTGTGATGTAGCTTGAATAGGTGGGTCTTGAGAGCTGATTTGAAACGTTGCAATGACTGGATATGGCGAATTTCGCGTGGTAAGGAGTTCCAAACTGATGGGGCCGAAAAGGAAAAGGAGCGCTCACCAAACATTTTTGTTCGTGTACTAGGAACACAGAGAATTTTGGAATCCGAAGATGACCGCAATTGCCTTGATGGAGTATAGATAGAAATATATACTTGTCTGTCATGATTGTTAGGGCTTTTGCTGTCGGAACCGAGGCTGTGACATCATATCCTGCTTCAGCCCCCCCCCCCTCCCATTTTACTGTGACTGTGTCATCTGTTTCAGTGGCTTCATTCACGATTTCGGCCTGATAATCGATCTCAATATGAATGGAAATCACAACTTTGTTTGATCACATTTTAGTCATACACTAGGCGTAGCGCATTTGAACTCATTCAAGTCGTTCCACCCATATATGGCCGTAATTAATACAAGGCTGTCAATTTGATGAATTTGTTTCAAGGGTAGTAAATCTGTGTGCACACCACACTTTGGTCACTTCTAAACTCGCTTTTCTCCCTTAGACCATATTTTTGCCTCTTACTATGCGTTTGAAGTGGGGAAATAATTGCTGTAGAGAGTTTTTCTATATAAAGTCTATATAAAAAAAAAAGTCTGATCTACCACTTCCCTATGTCTAAAGTAAAAACTCGTAATCTTCTTTCATTTCTCCTTTTGTTTATGTCTGTTTTGTTTTTTGTGTGCATATGGCTGGAGTGATTTGTGAGTTTTTTAAATTAATAATTGCAAATCGTTGCGATGCGAATGAGTTAAGGCGCAGGAGTCTAAGTTGAAGAAAAAAAGGATGGCCTTGACAATATCAGGGCTCCCAATCGCCCCGCAAAACAAGGGGTCCCAGGGACTCCTTCACTTACAGCATAGAGAGTCCTAGAGGCGGGATAGAGGGTCCCAGTGGCATTGCAAATGCTAACAAGAATGTTTCTAGTGCATCCCTGGGACCCTCTGCACATTCGTTTAGAGGGTCCTGTAGAATTTTAGTGCTTCATAGACCCCCAAATGGGGGTCCCTGGGAGCCTTGGGCCTTGTAGTGGGTGAGGTAGGGTAAGTAAATGATGGTAGTTGGCTGCCAATGGCGCGGTTTGTTGGTGTGTGTGTGTGTGCAGGGGCCGCATCAAGCATCTGGATGTGGTGACACTACTCAGGAAGATCTCCCCGCCGCTGGGCTTTGGGAAGCTATGTCCCCATAGGGTGGCCTGCAAGGTATTTACTGATGTGCACACACACGGACTGACAGGCAAACACGCATGCAGGCACGCAACATGCACACACACACAGTCACACACAGTCACATATACACACACATACATGCACACACACAAACACACACACTTACACACACACGCACGCACGCACATACACATGTACACACACACACACACTTGCACTCACACAAACACGCACACTTACAAAACACACACGCACACACACACACACTCACAAACACACACACTTACAAAAACACACACCCACTCACAAACACACACACTCACAAACATACACACAAACACACACACACACATACACATACACACACACACATACACTTGCACTCACAAACGCACACGCACACACACACACACACACACACACACACAGAGTCCTGTTCAACGACACTGTATCGCACCACATTTCATGAAACTCCGTTCCATTCTAATCTACTCCGTTCTACTCCATCCTAAACCTGTTCCTTTCCATTCCGTTCCATTCCGTTCCATTCCAGCAGCTCGAATCAATGAACATGCCGCTGAACAGCCGACGGCACTGTCATGTTCAACGCGACACTGACGTCGTGACAATAGATGATTTTTGGAAAAAAAACTAGGGGAGAGCACTTCGTGAAAATTAGAGTTGTTTACCTCCATTACTCGGTCAAATACCATAGCGACAATGCAACAATGGCGTCGAAGCTTGAAACCGCAGGATGCGAGTCAGCGACTTGCAAACATTTTGTAGAAAAATAAGGGGTGACCATTTGCTACAAAGAACTTGCAACACTGAACAGCGACGGCACTGTCATGTTCAACGTGACACTGACGTCGTGACGGTTCTGTTCCGTTTCAGCGGCCTGGTGTCGATGATCATGCCGCTGAACAGCGGCGGCACTGTCATGTTCAGCGCGACACTGACGTCGTGACAATTCTGTTCCGTTTCAGCGCCTGGTGTCCATGAACATGCCGCTGAACAGCGACGGCACTGTCATGTTCAGCGCGACACTGACGTCGTGACAATTCTGTTCCGTTTCAGCGCCTGGTGTCCATGAACATGCCGCTGAACAGCGACGGCACTGTCATGTTCAGCGCGACACTGACGTCGTGACAATTCTGTTCCGTTTCAGCGCCTGGTGTCCATGAACATGCCGCTGAACAGCGACGGCACTGTCATGTTCAGCGCGACACTGACGTCGTGACAATTCTGTTCCGTTTCAGCGCCTGGTGTCCATGATCATGCCGCTAAACAGCGACGGCACTGTCATGTTCAGCGCGACACTGACGTCGTGACAATTCTGTTCCGTTTCAGCGCCTGGTGTCCATGAACATGCCACTGAACAGCGACGGCACTGTCATGTTCAGCGCGACACTGACGTCGTGACAATTCTGTTCCGTTTCAGCGCCTGGTGTCCATGAACATGCCGCTGAACAGCGACGGCACTGTCATGTTCAACGCGACACTCTTCGCCCTGGTGCGCACCTCGCTCAAGATCAAGGTGGAGGGCAACATCGACACGTGCAACGAGGAGCTGCGCGCCGTCATCAAGAAGATCTGGAAGCGCACCTCCCCCAAACTCCTCGACCAAGTAGTCCCCCCTGCAGGTAGTAAGTAGAGCGAGCCTCCCCAGGCCCTAAGGCTTCAGCACTTTTGTTTTGTTTTGAGGACACGCTTCCCCTCCTTCCCAGCACAATTTGTGAGAAGTAGGCAGGGCTGCCTACCGTCCCTCCTAAGGGGTATTTGTCCCTGGAAACAGTTGAAATGGACACCCTGTCCCTGAGAATCCACTTTTCTGTTGAGCGTCCCTGGAAACTGAGTAGAATCAAAATGTTGTAGAGGGGTCTTTTGTCTTGTTGGCTGACCTCACTATTGAACCCAGGGACATCCAAAACAACAGGCAATGTTGAAAATGTCTTACTCATTGGTTACTGGATGCCAAAAGATCTTGAATGTAGAATCATGTTGGGCAGCAAAGCAACAAAAACACTACCCCAGAATATCCAGTCGCTGAAACTTTGCAAGATCACAAAATATATTTGATGATGCATGACATTGTGATGTTTGTCCCTGGAAATAAGTCGCTGTCCCTGGTTTTTAAGCAGTTTGTCCCTGGAAATAAGTCGCTGTCCCCGGTTTTTAAGCAGTTTGTCCCTGGAAATAAGTCGCTGTCCCCGGTTTTTAAGCAGTTTGTCCCTGGAAATAAGTCGCTGTCCCTGGTTTTTAAGCTGTTTGTCCTGGAAATAAGTCGCTGTCCCTGGTTTGTAAGCAGTTTGTCCCTGGAAATAAGTCGCTGTCCCTGGTTTTTAAGCTGTTTGTCCCTGGAAACTGTAACAGAGGGTAGGCAGCCCTGAGTATGTGTAGTAAGTATTGTTAGACGGGGTGTGCCCTGACTCGTAAAGAGGAAGACACACACCATGCGATTGCGATTTGAGTGTCACGATGTCTGCGAGTCACGAGTCACGTGAAATCCTTCAGTGTAAGAATAATTGTACCGTGTTTTTTTGGTGTTCACTCTACAGTTGAACCTCAATTTGAAGACTTCCAAAAAGTCAGGAAAATTTGGTCTTAACCCCTTGACTGCCAGAGAAAATCAAAGAAAATATCATTGGGCAAAAACCATGCCATGAAAAAGACAACTAATAGAGCCAATCTGGAAAAATGGTCTGGGGATATGGACCTCTCTTGACTGTGCAAGAGCAAACGCCAGCAAATCAGGGTTATTCCTCTTCATCCGATGACATCATCAGTGATGTCATCAGGTCAGTACGTAATACGTTGGTGGCAGTCAAGGGGTTAAATTGGAGGGGTTTTGTAACAGAGGTCTGTTTTATACATAGATATAGTCTCTCCCTAGCCCTAATAGGGCTCCAGCACTTTTTTGTTATTGTTTGGTCTTTGACCTTTCCTTTCCCAGCACAGATTTTACTCTGCCTGAAAAGTAGAAGTAGTAAGTAGAGAGGATCTGGGAACCACACTTTTTTAGTTTGGACACTTACGTAGCGCAGCACACCAATTCCCTACATCCTGACTGCTTTTAGTTTTACCCAGAGAGCTATTTTGTTTCAAGTTACGTCCTTTCACACATAGGCGATGTTTCTATCCGATGATTGTTATCAGGGATAGGGAAAGACCTGTCTGTCTGTATGTCTGTCTCTTTCTCTTTCTCTCTCTCGTTCTCTTTCTCTCTCTATCATTATAAGTGTGAGTGTGATTTGTTAATAGTGCGGCCTGGGCGTCTTTAAGTGTCCACCAGTGTGAGTGTTTCAAGTTGGTTGCGAAAGTGTACTGTAGATTATGTCATTCATTATTTGGGCGTGATTGAGAAATTGACTGAGGGATCAGGGAAGGGGGGTGTTGGTCAATGTTTAATGTATACTTTTTGTTCATTGTGTTTACTATTCATTTTAGTGATTTCTGTAAAGCGCTTAGAGCTTAAAGATTAGGCACTATAGAAGTTGTCTTAATAAATAAATAAAGTGGCAACAACGAACGAAAGAAGGGATACTACTTCTTCTTCTTCTTCTTCTTCTTCAATCACTCAGACAGTTTCCTGTCAATTATGAGCGCATAATCCCTTGGCAAATGCTCTCCCTTGGCAAATGCTCAGTTTTATTTGAAAACTTTCTTCGGGCTATTTGAAAGAGGTAGAAGAATCTTCCCAGCTAGGTAGGCCCTAGAAGTCTCCTGAGCTTTTAAGTTTTGGTCAAAAGTTTCCAGCTCAAGTACACGTGTTTTTATTTGCCGTGCGTGTAGGCGCCGAGAACGGGAGCAGGAAGAAAGTAGAGCGACTGCCACAAACCTGGGCATCTCTCTCTGCCTCTGTCTCTCTCTCTCTCTCTCTCTCTCTCTCTCTCTCTCTCTCTCTCTCTCTCTCTCTCTCTCTCTCTCTCTCTCTCTCTCTCTCTCTCTCTCTCTCTCTCTCTCTGTCTCTCTCTCTCTCTCTCTCTCTCTCTCTCTCTCTATCTCTCTCTTTCACTGTCCAGGGTAGGACAGTAACTTTTTCTTGCAACCTGCCATTAAAACAAATATGTAACTCTCACACCACACCCAATCATTCATCCACTATCTTGCTCACTCATCATGCAACCCACCACCACTTCCGCCTTCATTTTTAACCCTTTCTTTTCTTTTTTCATTCTTTTCCTCATTGCCAATCAAAAAACTTTCAGGAGATAATTTTTTTTAAACTGCACTTGTGGAAGGGGCAGGTCGTCGTGCTTGCCACCTGCCCGACACTTATGGTTACTTGCCTCGGGCAGTTGGGCAGCCGTTATTGTCCTACCCTGCTGTCTCTGTCTCTCTCTCTCTCTCTCTCTGTCTCTCTCTCTCTCTCTCTGTCTCTCCCCAGCACTTTTCGTTTGGATGTCTTCCAAAGCGACTGCCGCAAACCTGGGCCTCTCTCTCTGCCTCTGTGTGTGTGTGTCTCTCTCTCTCCTTCTCTCTCTGTCTCTCTCTCTCTCTCTCTCTCTCTCTCTCTCTGTCTCTTTCTCTCACTCCCCAGCACTTTTCGTTTGGATGTCTTCCAGCACCACTTGCTCTGCATTCACTTTGTGGCGCACACACACAGTACAAATGGGTGTATGGGGGAGGGGGCAGGGGGAGAACAGGGCTCCCAGGGACCCCCATTTGGGGGTCTATGAAGTACTAAAATTCTACAGGACCCTCTAAAAGAATGTGCAGGGGGTCCCAGGGATGCACTAGAAAATTTATTTTTGGCATTCGCTATGCCACTGGAACCCTCTATTCCACCTCTAGGACCCTCTATTCTATAAGTGAAGGAGTCCCTGGGACCCCTTGTTTAGCAGGACGATTGGGAGCCCTGGGGAGAGGGAGGGGACAGGGGGAGAGGGAGGTCTGTGCCGATTTAGGCCAATGTCTTTATGTCCCCTGTGTTTTTTGTTTTGTTTTTTTCACACACACACACACACACACACACACACACACACACACACACACACACACACACACACACACCCAGCACATGCCCTTTGGGTTTTTTTGCTTAATTTTTGTGTGTGTGTTTTTCTCAGCACTTATAACATCTGGGGTCTAGTTTTAGAGGGCACGTCAAGTAGAAGTTTTGTTGTTGTTGTTTTTTCTTACGTTTTTACCCGTTTTGCTAAACTTGCACTGCTAAAGAGTCGTTGATAATTCAGACCTGTTTACTCTACTCTTTTCGAGTAGTAGTCTACTCAATTTGGACCTCTACTACTCTTCACAACTGAAAATAATGCTCTTTAATTCTTGATTACTACTCATTTTCAGTGAACATTGTTTGATGGTTTAATGAATAAAACTACACATTTTGCACCCAAACTACTCATTTCAGCTATCCAGACTACTCAAGACTTGTGTAGGGGGTAAACAGGTCTGTTGATTTGTATACCGCTGCTCAGTAAAAAAACAAAAAATGATTTACTGGTGAATATGCTTGATTTTATTGTCTTTCTCTGGCGATAGACTTTTGCCTTCTCCAGCTGAGAAATGAGCGTGGCTTTGAAATCCAAGTTTGATAATGTACTGACAAGTTGATTGTAGTGTCGTTTTCATGTCTGCATGATGTTACCATTGAGGAACAATGTGTCTGAATTACAGTGTCAGTGTTAGAATGCAAGTACCTTCGGTTTCATTTATTGTTTGTGGCTCAAGCCACAAACCTATAACTCACTTTGTCGGTCGGTCGGTCTGTCGGTCCAAAATTGTCGCACATTTTGACAAAATTGTCGCACTTCAAATCGAGGCTACACTTCTGGCCGCACTTTAAAATGATGTATTTTAAAAGCGTACAAAATAATAAACATACGTAATACAGACACTACAACAGACACGACGAGTATGCGGTGCTTCTTTCGATGAGTATAAGTAGGATACATAGTTTTAAATGTTTTCCAAAAGATATAAAAAGTTACGAAATGGTGCAGAGATAACATTCTGGTTTACAGATTAAAATTATTGAAAAGCCAGGGGAGGTGACTCATGATTGGAGTGGTAAAAATAGACCGCGTGCCACAAACTAATGCGATTTTGCGCTTGTTTGATTATAATTTTAAAATAGTTATGAAAAATCTCAGTGATTAGCTGAGCTTCATTCCCCTAATCTGAAGGATTAAAATCATTTGCTTGTGACATTGGACACAAAATATATTTTTTAAACTGAGTTAACCCTTTCACCGCCAGCCATATTTCTGCCAAAAATGTCCATTAAATTTACCTGGGTAGAGAACAAAATCTATCTGCAGTATTGGTGATTCTTCTGTGAAATATATAAAATAAGGTCTAACCTTACTTCCCAAAACTAA
Organism: Phymorhynchus buccinoides; assembly: GCA_017654935.2. Taxonomy (NCBI): domain Eukaryota; kingdom Metazoa; phylum Mollusca; class Gastropoda; order Neogastropoda; family Raphitomidae; genus Phymorhynchus; species Phymorhynchus buccinoides. The sequence goes on along the minus strand of CM065696.1, from coordinate 49,891,318 downwards.
GACAATGGGGTCTTTGGGTAATAGACCCCAATTTGATGCCTTTTAGTGACATAGGTTTTATAATCACTGTGGTGCTGAAATGCGACTTTGGTGGTGAAAGGGTTAATAGAAATGCTGTTTTTCTCAAGGCAATAGTTGTTCTTTCTCAGACCGACACCCCTGTGTCTTATAACATGACTAATAATATGAAAATAGAAGAATAAAATTAGAATTTGGGATAAGATTTGGGGGGGGGGGGGGGGGGGTGGGTGCGCCTTGCAATAAGGTGCGCTTTATACAGTGGAACCTCACTTATAAGACCTTCAAAAACCATCTTCTTCTTCTTCGATGGCTCAGACAGTTTCCTATCAATTATGAGCGCAGATGCGTCATGCTGCCGTTATGCGCCTAAGTAAGAAATAGTTAGGCCCAGCAAGTCCGTCTTCGGCTGGAGGAAATGTTTTTGAAAGTGTTTCTTGAAAAAAGGCAGGAGAATGGACCGGTAAGCCAGAAAGATAGTAGATGACAGTAAGCAAAGGGAAAAGGCAGAGTCAAAGAGAGTGACAGATTAGAGGAAGTTACAAGCACAGAACTTCCAGAAGGTGGGGGAACTATTTATACAAAAGACCCCTGGTATCCCCATGGGGGGAAAAATCATCTAAAATGAGGTCTTGTATGGGAGGGGTCTTATAAGGGAGGTAATTTTAATACTTGCAAAGAAGGGCAATGTCTCAGAGAAGCAGGTCTTATGTGGGAGGGAGTCTTATAATGGGAGGTCTTATAAGGGAGGTTCCACTGTAGTCTGAAAAATATGGTACTGTTTGTTATGTTTTTTATCTTGTATTGCAGCTTTCTTGCTGTAAAATCATCTCAGGAGTGCAGGATAGAATAATTCTACTTTGAGTATTCTTCTTCTTCTTTGTCAATCGCTCAAACAGCTTCCCCGTCATATGATCGCAGATGCATCATCCTGCCGTTATGCGCCTAACTAAGAAATAGGCCCAGAGTGTCCGTCTTTGGCTGGAGAAATTTTTTGAAAGAATTCCTCGAATAAAGGCCAGGAGAATGGACGGACTAGTAAGGCAGAAAGATAGTAGATGACTATAAGCAAAAAGAAAAGGCAGAGTCAAACAGAGTGACAGATTAGAGGAAGTTACAATCCCAGGACTTCCAGAAGGTGGGAGAACTATTTATGCAAAAAGACCCTCATGGGGGGGGGGGGGGGGGGGGGGGGGGGGGGGGGGGGGGGGGGGGGGGGGGGGGGGGGTGGGGGGGGGGGGGGGGGGGGGGGGGGGGGGGGGGGGGGGGGGGGGGGGGGGGGGGGGGGGGGGGGGGGGGGGGGGGTGGGGGGGGGGGGGGGGGGGGGGGGGGGGGGGGGGGGGGGGGGGGGGGTGGGGGGGGGGGGGGGGGGGGGGGGGCGGGGGGGGGGGGGGGGGGGGGGTGGGGGGGGGGGGGGGGGGGGGGGGGGAGGGGGGGGGGGGGTGGGGGGGGGGGGGGGGGGGGGGGGGGGGGGGGGGGGGGGGGGGGGGGGGGGGGGGGGGGGGGGGGGGGGGGGTGGGGGGGGGGGGGGGGGGGGGGTGGGGGGGGGGGGGGGGGGGGGGGGGGGGGGTGGGGGGGGGGGGGGGGGGGGGGGGGGGGGGGGGGGGGGGGGGGGGGGGGGGGGGGGGGGGGGGGGGGGGGGGGGGGGGGGGGGGGGGGGGGGGGGGGGGGGGGGGGGGGGGGGGGGGGGGGGGGGGGGTGGGAGGGGGGGGGGGGGGGGGGGGGGGGGGGGGGGGGGGGGGGGGGGGGGGGAGGGGGGGGGGGGGGGGGGGGGGGGGGGGGGGGGGGGGGGGGGGGGGGGGGGGGGGGGGGGGGGGGGGGGGGGGGGGGGGGGGGGGGGGGGGGGGGGGGGGGGGGGGGGGGGGGGTGGGGGGGGGGGGGGGGGGGGGTCTTTGGTGGGGGGGGGGGGGGGGGGGTGGGGGGGGGGGGGGGTGGGGGGGGGGGGGGGGGGGGGGGGGAATGAATCTTATTGAAATCCTACTAAATTTCTTCACTATTTTTGTAGTCCCCCATACGGGAATCTGACAAAATGTCTGTCAACAGAGTGATAGATTAGAGGAAGTTACAAGCCCGGGACTTCCAGAAGGTGGGAGAACTATTTGTACAAAAGACCCCCGGGTATCCCCACAGGGAGGGGAGTTGACAGAAACAAAGTGTTGGATGTTGAGCGTAAATGCTGTTTTGTCAGTAAGTCGCCATCATGCTGCTGTGGTTGTAACAGACCTGTTTACTCTACTCGTTTCTACTCAATTTGGACCTCTACTACTCTTTAACCCTTTCGCCGCCAACGTCGCAGTTTTGCGCCACAATGATTGAACACCCATGTCAGTAAAAACCTTGAATTCAGGGTCTGTTATCCAATGATTTTCGTGTTCTTGATTTGGGGAGTTAAGGATAGGCCTTTTTTTAAGCATGTAGTAAAGGAACCCCCAACATTTCAGACAAAATGCTTTCTTTACCCAATTTATTGGATAATTTTGGCTAAAAAATGTCTGGCAGCGAAAAGGTTAAAGTTGAAAATAATGCTCTAATTACTCATTTTCAGTGAACATTGTTTGATGGTTTAATTAATAAAACTGCACATTTCAGCTATTCAGACTACTCGAGACTTGTGTAGGGGGTAAACAGGTCTGTTGTAAAGTTCCGGTGTTGGGGGGTGGGGGTGGTGGTGGTTGCAGGGGACGACGACGTGACGGTGGGCAAGTTCTACGCCACCTTCCTCATCCAGGACTACTTCCGCCGCTTCAAGAAGCGCAAGGAGACCGCCCAGAAGATACAGAAGGGACAGGAGCACACCAGCGCACTGCAGGTTAGTGTCTCCGCATCAAGAAACGCAAGGAGACCGCCCAGAAGATACAGAAGGGACAGGAGCACACCAGCGCACTGCAGGTTAGTGTCTCCGCGTCAAGAAACGCAAGGAGACCGCCCAGAAGATACAGAAGGGACAGGAGCACACCAGCGCACTGCAGGTTAGTGTCCCCGCATCAAGAAACGCAAGGAGACCGTCTCAGCATCAAGAAACGCAAGGAGACCGCCCAGAAGATACAGGTTAGTGTCTCCGCATCAAGAAACGCAAGGAGACCGCCCAGAAGATACAGGTTAGTGTCTCCGCATCAAGAAACGCAAGGAGACCGCCCAGAAGATACAGGTTAGTGTCTCCGCATCAGGAAACACAAGGAGACCGCCCAGAAGATACAGGTTAGTGTCTCCGCATCAGGAAACACAAGGAGACCGCCCAGAAGATACAGGTTAGTGTCTCCGCATCAAGAAACGCAAGGAGACCGCCCAGAAGATACAGGTTAGTGTCTCCGCATCAAGAAACGCAAGGAGACCGCCCAGAAGATACAGGTTAGTGTCTCCGCATCAGGAAACGCAAGGAGACCGCCCAGAAGATACAGGTTAGTGTCTCCGCATCAGGAAACACAAGGAGACCGCCCAGAAGATACAGGTTAGTGTCTCCGCATCAGGAAACGCAAGGAGACCGCCCAGAAGATACAGGTTAGTGTCTCCGCATCAAGAAACGCAAGGAGACCGCCCAGAAGATACAGGTTAGTGTCTCCGCATCAGGAAACGCAAGGAGACCGCCCAGAAGATACAGAAGGGACAGGAGCACACCAGCGCACTGCAGGTTAGACATGTTATATTGATTAGGACTGTTCTTTTCCTTCAACTAAAGCAAGGATCTATTGTTTTGACGCTCTAGTGTTCATCTATGAATGATGACTGATAACTGACAATGATCATCAATAATTGACGACTGATAACTGACAATGATCATCAATGAATGACGACTGATGACTGACAATGATCATCAATGAATGACGACTGATAACTGACAATGATCATCAATAATTGACGACTGATGACTGACAATGATCATCAATGAATGACGACTGATGACTGACAATGATCATCAATGAATGACGACTGATAACTGACAATGATCATCAATGAATGACGACTGATGACTGACAATGATCATCAATGAATGACGACTGATGACTGACAATGATCATCAATGAATGACGACTGATAACTGACAATGATCATCAATGAATGACGACTGATAACTGACAATGATCATCAATGAATGACGACTGATAACTGACAATGATCATCAATGAATGACGACTGATGACTGACAATGATCATCAATGAATGACGACTGATAACTGACAATGATCATCAATGAATGACGACTGATGACTGACAATGATCATCAATGAATGACGACTGATAACTGACAATGATCATCAATGAATGATAACTGACGACTGATGACTGACAATGATCATCAATGAATGACGACTGATAACTGACAATGATCATCAATGAATGACGACTGATGACTGACAATGATCATCAATGAATGACGACTGATAACTGACAATGATCATCAATAATTGATGACTGATGACTGACAATGATCATCAATGAATGACGACTGATAACTGACAATGATCATCAATGAATGACGACTGATAACTGACAATGATCATCAATGAATGACGACTGATAACTGACAATGATCATCAATGAATGACGACTGATAACTGACAATGATCATCAATGAATGACGACTGATGACTGACAATGATCATCAATGAATGACGACTGATTACTGACAATGATCATCAATGAATGACGACTGATGACTGACAATGATCATCAATGAATGACGACTGATTACTGACAATGATCATCAATGAATGACGACTGATGACTGACAATGATCATCAATGAATGACGACTGATAACTGACAATGATCATCAATGAATGACGACTGATAACTGACAATGATCATCAATGAATGACGACTGATTACTGACAATGATCATCAATGAATGACGACTGATTACTGACAATGATCATCAATGAATGACGACTGATAACTGACAATGATCATCAATGAATGACGACTGATTACTGACAATGATCATCAATGAATGACGACTGATAACTGACAATGATCATCAATGAATGACGACTGATGACTGACAATGATCATCAATGAATGACGACTGATAACTGACAATGATCATCAATGAATGACGACTGATAACTGACAATGATCATCAATGAATGACGACTGATGACTGACAATGATCATCAATGAATGACGACTGATAACTGACAATGATCATCAATGAATGACGACTGATAACTGACAATGATCATCAATGAGTGACGACTGATAACTGACAATGATCATCAATGAATGACGACTGATAACTGACAATGATCATCAATGAATGACGACTGATGACTGACAATGATCATCAATGAATGACGACTGATGACTGACAATGATCATCAATGAATGACGACTGATAACTGACAATGATCATCAATGAATGACGACTGATAACTGACAATGATCATCAATGAATGACGACTGATGACTGACAATGATCATCAATGAATGACGACTGATAACTGACAATGATCATCAATGAATGACGACTGATAACTGACAATGATCATCAATGAATGACGACTGATAACTGACAATGATCATCAATGAATGACGACTGATTACTGACAATGATCATCAATGAATGACGACTGATGACTGACAATGATCATCAATGAATGACGACTGATAACTGACAATGATCATCAATGAATGACGACTGATACTGACAATGATCATCAATGAATGACGACTGATAACTGACAATGATCATCAATGAATGACGACTGATTACTGACAATGATCATCAATGAATGACGACTGATTACTGACAATGATCATCAATGAATGACGACTGATGACTGACAATGATCATCAATGAATGACGACTGATAACTGACAATGATCATCAATGAATGACGACTGATGACTGACAATGATCATCAATGAATGACGACTGATTACTGACAATGATCATCAATGAATGACGACTGATGACTGACAATGATCATCAATGAATGACGACTGATTACTGACAATGATCATCAATGAATGACGACTGATTACTGACAATGATCATCAATGAATGACGACTGATAACTGACAATGATCATCAATGAATGACGACTGATTACTGACAATGATCATCAATGAATGACGACTGATGACTGACAATGATCATCAATGAATGACGACTGATGACTGACAATGATCATCAATGAATGACGACTGATTACTGACAATGATCATCAATGAATGACGACTGATTACTGACAATGATCATCAATGAATGACGACTGATTACTGACAATGATCATCAATGAATGACGACTGATGACTGACAATGATCATCAATGAATGACGACTCATAACTGACAATGATCATCAATGAATGATAACTGATTACTGACAATGATCATCAATGAATGACGACTGATAACTGACAATGATCATCAATGAATGACGACTGATGACTGACAATGATCATCAATGAATGACGACTCATAACTGACAATGATCATCGATAATTGACACAATGATCATCAATAATTGACGACTGATAACTGACAATGATCATCAATAATTGACGACTGATAACTGACAATGATCATCAATAATTGATGACTGATAACTGACAATGATCATCAATGAATGACGACTGATGACTGACAATGATCATCAATGAATGACGACTCATAACTGACAATGATCATCGATAATTGACATGATGATCATCAATAAATGATAACTGACAATGATCATCGATAATTGACACAATGATCATCAATAATTGATGACTGATAACTGACAATGATCATCAATAATTGATGACTGATGACTGACAATGATCATCAATGAATGACGACTCATAACTGACAATGATCATCGATAATTGACACGATGATCATCAATAATTGATAACTGACAATGATCATCAATAATTGACACAATGATCATCAATAATTGATGACTGATAACTGACAATGATCATCGATAATTGACACAATGATCATCAATAATTGATGACTAATAACTGCCAATGATCATCAATAATTGATGACTGATAACTGACAATGATCATCAATAATTGACACGATGATC
>CM065696.1:49869284-49879284 GCA_017654935.2 Phymorhynchus buccinoides | reverse complement strand
TGATTACCCACACCGAAACCATATTAGAGGATATATAGAAATATCAGGTAACGTTTCAATATATTGTTCACAGCAGAAATTGGTTTTAGCATTTCACACACACGCATTCAACAAAGTAGGAGTATTCCGAATCTTCTGCCATTTTCTATCATGAGTTTATGATTACCCACACCGAAACCATATTAGAGGATATATAGAAATATCAGGTAACGTTTCAATATATTGTTCACAGCAGAAATTGGTTTTAGCATTTCACACACACGCATTCAACAAAGTAGGAGTATTCCGAATCTTCTGCCATTTTCTATCATGAGTTTATGATTACCCACACCAAAACCATATTAGAGGATATATAGAAATATCAGGTAACGTTTCAATATATTGTTCACAGCAGAAATTGGTTTTAGCATTTCACACACACGCATTCAACAAAGTAGGAGTATTCCGAATCTTCTGCCATTTTCTATCATGAGTTTATGATTACCCACACCGAAACCATATTAGAGGATATATAGAAATATCAGGTAACGTTTCAATATATTGTTCACAGCAGAAATTGGTTTTAGCATTTCACACACACGCATTCAACAAAGTAGGAGTATTCCGAATCTTCTGCCATTTTCTATCATGAGTTTATGATTACCCACACCAAAACCATATTAGAGGATATATAGAAATATCAGGTAACGTTTCAATATATTGTTCACAGCAGAAATTGGTTTTAGCATTTCACACACACGCATTCAACAAAGTAGGAGTATTCCGAATCTTCTGCCATTTTCTATCATGAGTTTATGATTACCCACACCGAAACCATATTAGAGGATATATAGAAATATCAGGTAACGTTTCAATATATTGTTCACAGCAGAAATTGGTTTTAGCATTTCACACACACGCATTCAACAAAGTAGGAGTATTCCGAATCTTCTGCCATTTTCTATCATGAGTTTATGATTACCCACACCGAAACCATATTAGAGGATATATAGAAATATCAGGTAACGTTTCAATATATTGTTCACAGCAGAAATTGGTTTTAGCATTTCACACACACGCATTCAACAAAGTAGGAGTATTCCGAATCTTCTGCCAATTTCTATCATGAGTTTATGATTACCCACACCGAAACCATATTAGAGGATATATAGAAATATCAGGTAACGTTTCAATATATTGTTCACAGCAGAAATTGGTTTTAGCATTTCACACACACGCATTCAACAAAGTAGGAGTATTCCGAATCTTCTGCCATTTTCTATCATGAGTTTATGATTACCACACCAAAACCATATTAGAGGATATATAGAAATATCAGGTAACGTTTCAATATATTGTTCACAGCAGAAATTGGTTTTAGCATTTCACACACACGCATTCAACAAAGTAGGAGTATTCCGAATCTTCTGCCATTTTCTATCATGAGTTTATGATTACCCACACCGAAACCATATTAGAGGATATATAGAAATATCAGGTAACGTTTCAATATATTGTTCACAGCAGAAATTGGTTTTAGCATTTCACACACACGCATTCAACAAAGTAGGAGTATTCCGAATCTTCTGCCATTTTCTATCATGAGTTTATGATTACCCACACCGAAACCATATTAGAGGATATATAGAAATATCAGGTAACGTTTCAATATATTGTTCACAGCAGAAATTGGTTTTAAAATTTCACACACACGCATTCAACAAAGTAGGAGTATTCCGAATCTTCTGCCAATTTCTATCATGAGTTTATGATTACCCACACCGAAACCATATTAGAGGATATATAGAAATATCAGGTAACGTTTCAATATATTGTTCACAGCAGAAATTGGTTTTAGCATTTCACACACACGCATTCAACAAAGTAGGAGTATTCCGAATCTTCTGCCATTTTCTATCATGAGTTTATGATTACCCACACCGAAACCATATTAGAGGATATATAGAAATATCAGGTAACGTTTCAATATATTGTTCACAGCAGAAATTGGTTTTAGCATTTCACACACACGCATTCAACAAAGTAGGAGTATTCCGAATCTTCTGCCAATTTCTATCATGAGTTTATGATTACCCACACCAAAACCATATTAGAGGATATATAGAAATATCAGGTAACGTTTCAATATATTGTTCACAGCAGAAATTGGTTTTAGCATTTCACACACACGCATTCAACAAAGTAGGAGTATTCCGAATCTTCTGCCAATTTCTATCATGAGTTTATGATTACCCACACCGAAACCATATTAGAGGATATATAGAAATATCAGGTAACGTTTCAATATATTGTTCACAGCAGAAATTGGTTTTAGCATTTCACACACACGCATTCAACAAAGTAGGAGTATTCCGAATCTTCTGCCATTTTCTATCATGAGTTTATGATTACCCACACCAAAACCATATTAGAGGATATATAGAAATATCAGGTAACGTTTCAATATATTGTTCACAGCAGAAATTGGTTTTAGCATTTCACACACACGCATTCAACAAAGTAGGAGTATTCCGAATCTTCTGCCATTTTCTATCATGAGTTTATGATTACCCACACCGAAACTGTATCAGAGGATAAATATAAACATCAGGTAACGTTTCAATATATTGTTCACAGCAGAAATTGGTTTTAAAATTTCACACACACGCATTCAGCAAAGTAGGAGTATTCCGAATCTTCTGCCAATTTCTATCATGAGTTTATGATTACCCACACCGAAACTGTATCAGAGGATAAATATAAACATCAGGTAACGTTTCAATATATCTTTCACAGCAGAAATTGGTTTTAAAATTTCACACACACGCATTCAGCAAAGTAGGAGTATTCCGAATCTTCTGCCAATTTCTATCATGAGTTTATGATTACCCACACCGAAACCATATTAGAGGATATATAGAAATATCAGGTAACGTTTCAATATATTGTTCACAGCAGAAATTGGTTTTAAAATTTCACACACACGCATTCAGCAAAGTAGGAGTATTCCGAATCTTCTGCCAATTTCTATCATGAGTTTATGATTACCCACACCAAAACCATATTAGAGGATATATAGAAATATCAGGTAACGTTTCAATATATTGTTCACAGCAGAAATTGGTTTTAAAATTTCACACACACGCATTCAGCAAAGTAGGAGTATTCCGAATCTTCTGCCAATTTCTATCATGAGTTTATGATTACCCACACCGAAACTGTATCAGAGGATAAATATAAACATCAGGTAACGTTTCAATATATTGTTCACAGCAGAAATTGGTTTTAAAATTTCACACACACGCATTCAACAAAGTAGGAGTATTCCAAATCTTCTGCCAATTTCTATCATGAGTTTATGATTACCACACCGAAACCGTATTAGAGGATAAATATATATAAACATCAGGTAACGTTTCAATATATCTTTCACGGCAGAAATTGGTTTTAAAATTTCACACACATACATTTTCCCTCTCATTTTGCACTAGGCCTTACGCACACACCGTAAGGCCTAGTGCAGAATGAGAGGGAAAATCCCCTGTGCCCAGATTCGAACTCAAGGAATTCTAAATATGTCGCAGAGGAATTCCAAATATTGCAGACAGAGATAACAAAGAAACTCCTCTCTCTCTACCCAGTTAAAAGTTTAATGGTATTTTTTGGGCTGAAACATGCAGGTGGTGAACGGTGCGGTGGGCGTGGGCCTGTTCCCCTCCAACCTCCTGCCCGTCGCCACTGACAACCTGCTGCCCCGCAACTCCCCGCCCCCCACCCCCCCTCCCCTCGCCCCCCACACTCCCCCTCCCCCCAGGCTTTTGCCGCCGACGCCTCTCAGGGCTCTCCTTCTGTGTCCAGTCAAACCAGGTGGGTTTGTGGGTGTGTGGTGGGTTTGTGGGCGTGTGGTGGGTGGGGGGGTTGTTGTTGGGTTTCTTCTTCGTCTTCTTCTTCGTCTTCTTCTTCTTCGTCTTCTTCTTCTTTCTTCTTCTTCTTCTTCGTCTTCTTCTTCTTCTTCTTCTTCTTCTTCTTCTTCTTCTTCTTCTTCTTCTTCTTCTTCGTCTTCTTCGTCTTCTTCGTCTTCTTCTTCTTCTTCTTCTTCTTCTTCTGCGTCTTCTTCATCGATCACTCAGACAATTTCCTATCAATTATGAGCGCAGATGCCGTCATGCGTATGTGTGTGCGTGCGTGCGTGTGTGTGTGTGTATGTATGTGCTTGCTTGCTTGTGTGTGTGTGTGTGTGGAGTGGACATAGCTCGGGATATCAAATATAAGACTCCAGGGATCATCAACCCAACAACCGAAGCGCTTGAAACTCTATGGTACAAGTGCATCAGCTAGGAATGAGAACATTACGTGTGTGACCGTTTTTGATGACTATACATCTAGTCATTTTCATAAGTGTTTTGGCATTCCAGCCAAAAAGTGTTGGTTCAAGGTAGGAAGTAAACCTAGTTGAGAAGAGCGTTGCGCGTAGCAATGATTCGTAATGAAGGCTCGCATGTGTTTATCTACTGTGGAACCCCGCTTAAGGGGCACCTCAGTAGAGTCTCAGACACCCAGTAATCTGGACAGTTTTGCTCAGAGTCGCAGTGTTCTCTTCTTATTTATCACTAAAAGAGTCTCCAGTATAGCGACCACTTCACAATTAAGCCTTAGCCACACATCCACGACTGTACGATACGATTCGATCAACATGGTCTCCAAGAACAAAATGTGATTCGCGCTTCGAGATCACGTGATGGAATCGTATCCTACAGTCGTGCGATGTTTCGCGTTCTGCTTTTACTGGAGTATTTGTTCGTATTCGTCCAGTTTGTTAATTACAATATTGCAGTGTTGTTGGTTATTAAAGTAAAATAAAGTATATATGATCCTTTCCCCACTCTTGTCTTCCAGCTCATTGACGTTGAGTATGAGGTTAACGCGTGCGCGCAAAAGACTGTATAGGGGAAGACAAGCATCCGGTCTCTTTTCCCTATATGAGTAGTGAGGACAGAAACACTGGTTATGTCCCTTTTAGATGTGACACATTTACACGTCGATAGGCCAGTTGAATTCTCCGAGTTTTTGGATAGCCGCCGCTGTGAATGGTGTATAACTACCCCACTAACGATAACACTATCAGCCCGGTTCGTTGTAACTCTTAAGTAGTCTATCTGACCCTTTTAGAATCTTTGGTGCGCATGTGTGTGTATGGGGGTGGGGAGTAGGGGTGGCGGGGGTGGGGGGATGGGGGGGGGTGGGGGGTTGGGGGGAGGGGAGGGGGGGTTGAAGGGAGGTGGGTGTAAGTGTGTTGTGTTATGATTATATGCAATGCATTCTCTAATGTATTCATTTTCATAGAGATGCATGGTGAGGATACGTGAACCAGTCTGTTAGAAATGTTTGTACGAATGGTGAGTGAAAAGCGCATTGAGTTGCTTAGCAAGATTATGCGCTAGATAAGCATTATTAATTATTATTTATTATTATTAGTTTATATTCTTTAATTGTTGTTGATAAATGTGTTTATTGTTGTTTTTCTTATGTGCACCTGGCTGCAAATTCTCTGTTATGAGATAATACAGATGATTTGATTTGATTTGATTTGACGTGTGGCTGGCCCTTTACCGACTGTGTTGTCAGGGCTGTAAAGTGGTCGCAATACTGAGGCTCCATTTAATGTATTTAATTTTGATGTCAGAGAAGTGAGGACAGGTGATCCATGCCTTTACAATGTACAGCTATTTAATCTATGAATTAGTTCTTTATTCGCTGATTAGCGAGCCTGATGATTCTTCGATTCTTTCAAATGAACGTAGTATCTGTGCTTGTATGTGTGGGTGTTCGTGTCTTTCTGTCCGTCGGTCTGTCTATCTGTGTTGCATGTATGCGTATGTGCGCGCGCATGCGTTTTATGCTTCCAGCCACACGTCTTCCCAGGAAGGTCAGAACTCCGGGGGTTCCGTTAGCCGCAGCCTGTCCCCCCCCACCCACACACACCCGGAAGGAGACAGAGGGGAGGGGGTGGAAGAAGAAAAGGAGGAGGAGGATGATGATGAAGGGTGGTTTCCCTCCCCCAGGCCCTCTCCAGCCGACGGGGGTGGTGTTGGTGTTGGTGTTGGTGTTGGTGTTGGTGGGGGTGTGCTGAGTAACGTCAACAGCCTGGTCCACCCGGGGCCTCAGGACCACCCCAGGAGAGGCAACATCTACGTCTACAGAGAGTGAGTGTGCACGGGGTGTAGAGTGTAGACCTGTTTACCTTTATGATTTTGCCGTAATTCTTACAAAACAAAAGTCCAATTACGATAACGGAAAAAAAAATCCTAAAAAGAAACCACCACTACAGTTGCGTCGGCAAGAGATGCTTTTGAAACAATGCGGTGAAAAGTAATTCCGGTTCCCAGCATACAACGTTTTTAGGTTGCCAGGGCATTGGTTTCCAAACTGATAATGTCTTTTGCTATTGTTTGAGTGTTGATATAAGTATTTAGTTAGAACAGATAGTAACATTAATAAAACAAAAATCCACCATTCTCAGCTTTCCTCATTGTTTTTCCTTCCTTTCCTTCCCAGCGTGCCTCAGGAGGACAGCGACAACGAGCGGGAGCATTGCCCCCCGACCCCTCCACCGCCCCGCGTTCGGCGGTTGAGCCGGCGGGGCCACTCCCTGAAGCTGGGCTGCCTGGGGAAGCAGGGGTCCGACGAGAACCCGCTGATGATGAGGACCGTGGGGAGACCCCTGAGGCTGGCTCACTGTCAGGTAAACCAGGTACAGCAATCCCCCTAGTGAGTTTTTCCTGGTGTTGTCGATGCCTTGTGCACTGTGTACCTCTCTTTTCACTGCTATAGTGTGTGGGGCGACCCCTGAGGCTGGCCCACTGTCAGGTAAACCAGGTACAGCAATCCCCCTAGTGAGTTTTTTCTGGTGTTGTCGATGCCTTGTGCTGTGTACCTCTCTATTCACTGCTATATTGTGTGGGGCGACCCCTGAGGCTGGCTCACTGTCAGGTAAACCAGGTACATCATCCCCCCTGTGAGTTTTTCCTGGTGTTGTCGACGCCTTGTGCGCTGTGTTATGTTGTGTGGGGCGACCCCTGACGCTGGCCCACTGTCAGGTAAACCAGGTACAGCAATCCCCCTAGTGAGTTTATCCTGGTGTTGTCGACGCCTTGTGCGCTGTGTTATGTTGTGTGGGGCAACCCCTGAGGCTAGCCCACTGTCAGGTAAACCAGGTACAGCATCCCCCCTGTGAGTTTATCCTGGTGTTGTCGACGCCTTGTGCGCTGTGTTATGTTGTGTGGGGCAACCCCTGAGGCTGGCCCACTGTCAGGTAAACCAGGCACAGCATCCCACCTGTGAGTTTATCCTGGTGTTGTCGACGCCTTGTGCGCTGTGTTATGTTGTGTGGGGCAACCCCTGAGGCTGGCCCACTGTCAGGTAAACCAGGTACAGCATCCCCCCTGTGAGTTTATCCTGGTGTTGTCGACGCCTTGTGCGCTGTGTTATGTTGTGTGGGGCAACCCCTGAGGCTGGCCCACTGTCAGGTAAACCAGGTACAGCATCCCCCATGTGAGATTTTCCTGCTGTTGTCGATGCCTTGTGCGCTGTGTACCTCGTGTTGTAGGTTCTCTATTCATTGTTATATTGTGTGGGGCGACTCCCTGACGCTGGCCCACTGTTAGGTAAACCAGGTACAGCAATCCCCCCTGTGAGTTTATCCTGGTGTTGTCGACGCCTTGTGCGCTGTATTATGTTGTGTGGGGCAACCCCTGAGGCTAGCCCACTGTCAGGTAAACCAGGTACAGCATCCCCCCTATGAGATTTTATTGCTGTTGTCGATGCCTTGTGCGCTGTGTGCCTCATGTTGTCGGTTCTCTATTGACTACCATATTTTTCGGATCATTAGGCGCTGCTGTGTATAAGGCGAATAGGGCAATTTTCAAGAAAAATCTAAAAAAATTAAAGTAAAAGGCGCCCTCGTTTATAAGGCGATACACATCTTGCAAAAGAAAGTCGAAGTTTGAAGCCCGTACACGTCCTGTAAACGCTTACCGACCGCCATTACTGCTGTCATAAACGAGAGTTGGCTCCCTTCTCAAATAACGAAGTTAACACGAAGTGAGTCTATAGTATGATAGTTGTTTGGTTGTGTGTGTGTGTATTGCGTCTGTGGTCTAATCTCCAAACTTTAATGTTGGCATTTTCTCGGGAAATAGAAGGCATACATTGTTCAAACTTTGCACACATATAGATGTCTATGCAAGCTTTCAAACAGTAATGATTTGAATAATTAAATACTTAAAGCAACACTGTTAACAGATAACAAACAGATAACATTTTAGATTGGTGGGTTAGAGAGTATTCAACAGGCACATGGGTAAGAAACTCATCAACACTGAAAGCCTCGATAGCTCATTGGTCTGTCTGTTATGCCAATGGTTCCGGGTCCAATTCTCGGCACGGGCACTTTTTAAAAAAAAGTTTTAGTTGTATCCATTAACGATAGTTTCATTTGTACTTTACAATTTTATTGGCAATCTTGTACATGTTCCTGTTCGAGTGAGCCTTGAAGGCTTTGCCTCTTGTTATATTGTGTGGGGAGACCCCCTGAGGCTGGCCCACTGTCAGGTAAACTAGGTACATGATTGTCCCTGCTCCTCTTCTTCTTCTTCTTTGATCGCTCAGACAGTTTCCTGTCAATTATGAGCGCAGTTGCGTCATGCTGCAGTTACGCGCGCCTAACGCCTTCAGGATTGATGAGTGTGTTGTGGGTTTTTTAGTCCCCGAGCCGAAGGTTCAGGAACTATTGTTTCTGTCTGGTCCGTCCGGCGTCCGTCCAGCGTGCCTCCGTCCGGCTATTCGTCCGTTTTTCTCAAAAACTATTCAGTCTATCATCATCAAATTTGGTATACTAGTTTGCCAAGATGCAAGCTATCCACTGATATATTTAGTTTTACATTAAGGTCAAGGTCGCGCCAGTTACGGGGTTCAAACCCCGAAACACATAATCGCTAATATCTCGCAAAGTTTTGCATGTATTTCAATGCAGTTTTTTTCACAACATTTCTTGATGAATGGTCTATAACACAATTGTCATGAATTTTTCTGTGCGCTCATGTGCGCATGATCGCGCGTGCTCAAATCACGGGTCCGAACCCCAAGGCTATATATAAAAAACTATTCAGTTACGTGCTGTTTTGATGCGTTTTTATGTAAGTACGTTCTCGTCCTGTTTTCAGTTCTCAATGGTCTCCCCGCTGTGTGTACAGCCGACACATTCCGATTTCGGGTGTAGCTCGGCGATGCTGCGAGGGGACTTTGCAGCCGCTCGGCGTTGCACTTGTTTGTTTGTTATGGTTGACTCTCCTGTTGTTGTGACTTTGTGGTTGTGAGTTTGCACCTCTGCCAAGGAGGCTACGACTCGTGATTGAATGACTGTTATATTCCATAGCGTTCATGTGTCGTACATAATAATAATAATGAATATTTATATAGCGCCTATTCTCTGATTTAGGGCTCTAAGCGCTTTACATATTTAATACAAATACAACATAGAATATACATTATCTTATACAATAAGAACATGACGAACGTACATACATTTTTCATGAGTAGAATATAGAAAAGTACATATATACAATTGATCAAAAACACATATCTTGAAAAAGGTACACAATTTACAGAAAACACACACATACACACACACACACACACACACACACACACACACACACACACACACACACACACACACACACACACACACACACACACACACACACACACACACACACACACACACACACACACACACACACACACACACACACACACACACACACACAACACACACACACACACACATACACACACACACACACGCACACGCACACGCACACACACACACACACACACGGGCGATCGACATGTTGTTTGTTGGCTTACTCTGGCTAAAAGACTCCAGGGATCATCCCAGCAACGGAAGCACTTGAACACTGTGGTACAAGCGCATCAGCTACAGATGAGAACATTGCGTGTG
>CM065696.1:49861784-49864284 GCA_017654935.2 Phymorhynchus buccinoides | reverse complement strand
ACTGGTTTCGTACTGCCTCCGGGCATTGCCTCCAGCATTGTTCCCACCATATTTGTATTTACAAACATGTCCCATATGTGTCTGATTCAGACCAAGAGGACGTAAAACTCCATTTTCTCCTCCTCCATATAAATCTGAATTTTGTGTAAAATTTTCTGGGTGCGCCTTATAATGTGACATAATTAGTAAGAAACTATAATAACAAAATCTGAATTTTGTGTATAATTTGCGGGGTGCGCCATATAATGTGACTGATAATATAGTAAGAAACTATAATAACAAAATCTGAATTTTGTGTATAATTTGGGGGGTGCGCCATATAATGTGACTGATAATATAGTAAGAAACTATAATAACAAAATCTGAATTTTGTGTATAATTTGCGGGTGCGCCATATAATGTGACTGATAATATAGTAAGAAACTATAATAACAAAATCTGAATTTTGTGTATAATTTGCGGGTGCGCCATATAATGTGACTGATAATATAGTAAGAAAAACTATAATAACAAAATCTGAATTTTGTGTATAATTTGGGGGGTGCGCCTTATAATGTGACTGATAATATAGTAAGAAACTATAATAACAAAATCTGAATTTTGTGTACAAATTTGCGGGGTGCGCCTTATAATGTGACTGATAATATAGTAAGAAAACTCTATAATAACAAAATCTGAATTTTGTGTATAATTTGCGGGTGCGCCATATAATGTGACTGATAATATAGTAAGAAACTATAATAACAAAATCTGAATTTTGTGTAAAATTTGCGGGGTGCGCCTTATTATAATCAAGTGCGCCTTGTAGTCGGTAAGCAATAAACGGTGACCTGTTTGTCTGTTCCGACTGCTGTAGGCAATAAGTTGGTGTCCTTCTTCAAAACTTTGGGAAGAGGTGGAAATAGTAGGCAAGGTAGGTGAATGCCCACCCACCCACCCACCCACCCCCTCATCCCCTTCTTCAAAAAAGAGAGAACAAAGTTGTAGTAATAGTAGTAGTAGTAGTAGTAGTAGTAGTAATGGCATGGGTGCAACTTTTCTTGGTTTACAAGGATTTCCTGTTGTTGAATTTTCATCAGAAAAGGTATTTCCATTATTTTTGTTTTTGATTGATCAAACTAGATCTTTTGTGTCTACTGTGAAAATCCGTTTAACGTCCTCCGGTCTGAAGCAGACTCGTATGGGACATTAGTAGATATAAAGATGGTGGGAATGATCCTGGAGGCAATGCCTGGAGGCAGTGCAACTCCAGGAGGAAAGTCCCGAATTTTTAACGATACAGATGTATAAACCATGTCTACTGTATTTTTCAAACACTTTAAATACCTCCCCCCCCGTCACGTGTCACATTCCCTCTTATGCTAGGAAGATTTCTTACCAGCTGTATTAAGAGAGAAAACACGTGAAAACGATGATTTTGACGCATGACGTGGTGCATGGGTCTTTAATTAAAAATAAGCATCAGTATAAATTATGGGAAAAAAAGCAAACTCAAATACCTTCATAAATCAATTTTTTTCTTCATCTGCAGGGGGGGAGGGACATTACCCCTAGACCCCGGTCGAGGGACATTACCCCTAGACCCCGGTCGAGGGACATTACCCCTAGACCCCGGTCGAGGGACATTACCCCTAGACCCCGGTCGAGGGACATTACCCCTAGACCCCGGTCGAGGGACATTACCCCTAGACCCCGGTCGAGGGACATTACCCCTAGACCCCGGTCTTTCAGGGTTTTTTTCATTTTGTTTAGTTGCACCCATGTAGTAGTAGAGATGATGATGGTTGTGGTGGTGGTGGTGGTGGTGGTGGTGGTGGTGGTGGTGCACACAAGTGTTGTCTTGATGGAGAAAACTAGCCACGCCTTCTGACACCGTGTGTCTTCTCTGCGATGTCGTTATAGGTCAACTAATTGTTGTTGCGTAAATGTTATTGCTTCGCTATCGCTGGATTGCTCATTTCCAAATTCAGGCTGTCTTTCTTTTTTTTTCGTGGGGTGGGGGAGTGTGTCAACATTAGTGTAGCGCCACCCCCCCCCCCCTTTTTTTTTCTTTTTTTTTTTCCCCATTGCTTGTGGATTTATGTAATACGTGAATAACTGAACGGGAAGATGGGAGGGACAGGGCTGCCTACCGTCCCCCTTAACTCTTCTGCCGCCGTTGGCGGGTTCAACCGCCCGGTTTACTGTATGCCGTTGCTAGCCATGGGCGGGTTGGACCGCCAGATACTAGGGAAACCCCGGTGTCCCGCTTTGCGCTATTTATATGAAGTGACATCACATCCTTTACTTCCGTGACATGCGCAGTTCGCTCAGGGAAAGCACAATCTTCCGCCATCTGCATTTGTAGGCTAAATTTTGTAATTTTTAATCGATTTTTGTCACGTTTTCGACGATGGAAACTGACTTTGGGCGTGAACCTCTACAAAATGGCGACAGTGACGACGAAGCATTCACTGGATTTACTGTGGAAGAAGTGGTAGAATTTGAACTTAAGAGAACA